>JAPXFY010000016.1:25223365-25225865 GCA_030674185.1 Monoplex corrugatus | reverse complement strand
TATTGAGATGATGATGATGGTAGTGGTTGGTGATGATGGTGATGATGATGATGATGTTGAGATGATGATGATGGTAGTGGTTGGTGATGATGGTGATGATGATGATGATGTTGAGATGATGATGATGGTAGTGGTTGGTGATGTGGTGATGATGAGTGATGATGTGATGATGATGATGATGATGGTGTGGTAATGGTGATGATGGTGTGATGATGATGATGATGAGATGAGTGATGATGGTAGTGGTTGGTGATGATGGTGATGATGATGATGATGATGATGATAAAAGGCTATGATGATTGAGATGATGATGATGATGACGATAGGCGACGTGCTGTGTGATGATGATGATAGATAATGATGATGCAAGGCGACGCTGCTGCTGTGATGATGATGTAGATAATGATGATGACAAAGGCGAGCTGCTGCTGTGATGATGGATGTAGATAATGATGATGACAAAGGGACGCTGCTGCTGTTGATGATGGATGTAGATAATGATGATGACAAAGGCGACGCTGCTGCTGTTGATGATGATGTAGATAATGATGATGACAAAGGCGACGCTGCTGCTGTTGATGATGATGTAGATAATGATGATGACAAAGGCGACGCTGCTGCTGTTGATGATGATGTAGATAATGATGATGACAAAGGCGACGCTGCTGCTGCTGTTGATGATGATGTAGATAATGATGATGACAAAGGCGACGCTGCTGCTGCTGCTGCTGTTGATGATGATGTAGATAATGATGATGACAAAGGCGACGCTGCTGCTGCTGCTGCTGTTGATGATGATGTAGATAATGATGATGACAAAGGCGACGCTGCTGCTGCTTGTTGATGATGATGTAGATAATGATGATGACAAAGGCGACGCTGCTGCTGCTGTTGTTGATGATGATGTAGATAATGATGATGACAAAGGCGACGCTGCTGCTGCTGCTGCTGTTGATGATGATGTAGATAATGATGATGACAAAGGCGACGACGACGACGATGATGATGATGATGATGACAACGACGACGACGACGACAACGACGACGACGATGGTGATGATGATGATGATGACGACGACGATGATAATGATAGTGAGAATGAAAATAATAATGCTGATGATATGTATAATACTACTACTACTACTGTCACCACCACCACCACCAACAACACCAACAACGACAACAGATTCTTGCAGGAAATTTTGTGGATAGGGTGAGGGAGTCAAAGGGTTAAGAACACTGGTGTAGTCTGAGTGAAACCTGTTAACGTAGAGGTCTGGTAAATGGAAAGGACGATTGTACACAGTAAACAATAACAAACTTGGTCCAGATGAGACTTTTACGTTCCGGGCTCTTTCGTCTGTCTTTCGCCATCTACAGAGTGAAGCCACATGTGGTGATAAATGTGGCTTGTCCTGTTTCCCGTTCTTGTTGGTAACAAGAAGATGGAAAGCATTCTTACCAACAAATGCCTATCAATTAACATCGGGAATACAGTTCTTGAATGTTATATGGCACCGATTATGTTGTACGGTTGTGAGGCGTGGACAGTCAGCAAGCAAAGCCAGAACAAGATTGAGGCAGCCGAGATGTGGTTTCTACGAAGAATATTGAGAGTTCCATGGACAGCAAACAAAACAAACGAGACAGTCTTGATGGAGGCAGACAGAAGACGATCATTCATAAGGAAGATTAGGAAAAGACAAGCAACATTTATTGGCCATTTTATGAGGAAAGGGAACTGAAGCACCTGGTCACAACAGGAAAGCTGGAGGGAAAGAGAACGCCAGGTAGACCCATGGAAAAATATTGGGCGGACTTGCAGAGTGACTGAGGACAGAGAGGGTGAAAGATGTTCTTGTGGCAACAAGGGACAGATGCTTATGGAGGGCCATGATCGCCAACGCCAAGCGGCATGGCACTTGATGATGATGATGAGACGCAAGATCACAAACGAACCGAGTAAGTATGATGTGAGAGGGGAAGTGAGATGAAATCCGCAATTTGAAAAACGGCCATGCTATATTTTGTTTTATCCTGAAGAGGGTCCAGGGCTGAAACAAAAACTATGACGCACTGCTAAGAGTAGGTTTTGGAATGTAAAGTATCTTTTTATTAAATAATGCGTGAGACAAAAATACAAGCATATGATCGACTAAATGGGAAATGTATAACCAAGAGGCATGGCCGATGTAAATGGATCGTGCCTAGTGTAACGAATCCAGTCTGACCTTGGAATAGGAAGAAAAACATCCTAAACCAACAGCCAAGGGGTTGAAGGGAAAACAAGATTAATATGGCATGACCATTTTTCAAATTGCAGAATTCATCTCACGTCCGCTCTGACATCATATTTACTCACTAACACGTTATGATGTCATTTTAGTCCTTTTTTCCTGCTGGACAAAGCTGCATATAAGCTTTAATCTTTTCCTTCTAGTTTTTGTATTTGGTGTTTGTTCGTTTTGACCTTACGTCTACGCTTGACAAAGGCCAGTTG
>JAPXFY010000016.1:25213365-25218365 GCA_030674185.1 Monoplex corrugatus | reverse complement strand
CTCACTCTCTCACTTTCTCTTTTTCTCACACTCACTCTCTCACTCTCTTTTCTCACACTCACTCTCTCACTTCCTTTTTCTCACACTCACTCTCTCACTTCTCTTTTTCTCACACTCACTCTCTCACTTTCTCTTTTCTCACACTCCCCACTCTCTCTTTTTCTCACACTCACTCTCTCACTCTCTCTTATTCTCACACTCACTCTCTCACTTTCTCTTTCTCACACTCACCACCATCACTCACTCCACACACACCATTCATCTCTCTCTCTTACTTTCATCTACTCTCTCTCTCTCACACCCACCCACACTACACACCCACACACACACACCCCACACACACAAACCCACACACACCTACTACACTCCATCCACATCACTTACACACTCAACGCACCATCACTCCTCTCTCTCTCTCTCTCTTTCTCTCTCTCCTCCCTCTCCGCTTCTCACTACATCTCTCTCCTCTCATCTCCTTGCACTTCCTCACACGCCCTCATCTGCTGTTTTCACACATCTTCTCATTCCGTGAAGTGCAACTTGTCACTCTAAAAGCGTCGTCTGGCAAAGTTGATTGAAGCCGTGTTTTCACGTCGGTAATTGCAAAATTACACTGGACTGGGGAAAAAGCTCTCGCCAAATGTTTGCAAGTGCTACATGCTAGGAGGGCAAAAGGAGCTGTGAAGGAAACACGTGGGAAAGGGAAAAAGCTGGTGTCATGTTATAGAAGGAAACATGTGGGAAAGGGAAAAAGCTGATGTCATGTTATAGAAGGAAACACGTGGGAAAGGGAAAAAGCTGGTGTCATGTTATAGAAGGAAACATGTGGGAAAGGGAAAAAGCTGATGTCATGTTATAGAAGGAAACATGTGGGAAAGGGAAAAAGCTGGTCATGTTATAGAAGGAAACATGTGGGAAAGGGAAAAAGCTGATGTCATGTTATAGAAGGAAACACGTGGGAAAGGGAAAAAGCTGATGTCATGTTATAGAAGGAAACATGTGGGAAAGGGAAAAAGCTGATGTCATGTTATAGAAGGAAACACGTGGGAAAGGGAAAAAGCTGATGTCATGTTATAGAAGGAAACACGTGGGAAAGGGAAAAAGCTGATGTCATGTTATAGAAGGAAACAGTGGGAAAGGGAAAAAGCTGATGTCATGTTATAGAAGGAAACAGTGTGGGAAAGGGAAAAAGCTGTGAAGGAAACATGTGGAAAAGAGAGGACAGCTGATGTCACGTTAAGAAGGAAACACGTGGAAAAGGGAAAAGCTGATGTCACGTTTATAAGAAGGAAACACGTGGAAAAGGGAAAAAACTGATGTCATGTTAAAGAATGAAACATATGGAAAAGGGGAAAAGCTGATGTCATGTTATAGAAGGAAACACGTAGGAAAGGGGAAAAACTGACGCCAAGTTATAGAAGGAAACATGTGGTAAAGGGGAAAGCTGATGTCATCTTAAAGAAGGAAACATGTGGGAAAAGGGAAAAAAACTGATGTCATGTTAAAGAAGGAAACGTATGGAAAAGTGGAAAAGCTGATGTCATGTTTAAGAAGGAAACACGTGGAAAAGGGAAAAAAGTATGAAGAAGAACTTGGAAAAGGGAAAAAGCTGTGAAGGAAAAGTGGAAAAAAAGAAAAAAGCTATGAAGGAAACACGTGGAAAAGGGAAAAAAGTATGAAGGAAACACGTGGAAAAGGAAAAAGCTATGAAGGAAACACGTGGAAAAAGAGGAAAAAAAGCTATGAAGGAAACACGTGGAAAAAGGAAAAAGCTATGAAGGAAACACGTGGAAAAAGGAAAAAGCTATGAAGGAAACACGTGGAAAAAGGAAAAAGCTATGAAGGAAACACGTGGAAAAAGGAAAAAGCTATGAAGGAAACACGTGGAAAAAGGAAAAAGCTTGAAGAACAGTGAAAGGAAAAAGTGGAAAAAAGGAAAAAAAAGCTATGAAGGAAACACGTGGAAAAAGGAAAAAGCTATGAAGGAAACACGTGGAAAAAGGAAAAAGCTGTGAAGGAAACACGTGGAAAAGGGAGAAAGCTATGAAGGAAACATGTGGAAAAGGGAAAAAGCTATGAAGGAAACACGTGGAAAAGGGAAAAAGCTATGAAGAAACACGTGGAAAAGGGAAAAAAAGCTATGAAGGAAACAATTGGAAAAGGGAAAAAAAGCTGTGAAGGAAACACGTGGAAAAGGGAAAAAGCTATGAAGGAAACACGTGGAAAAGAGAAAAAAAGCTGTGAAGGAAACACGTGGAAAAGGGAAAAAGCTATGAAGGAAACACGTGGAAAAGGGAAAAAGCTATGAAGGAAACACGTGGAAAAGGGAGAAAATGCTATGAAGGAAACACGTGGAAAAGGGAAAAAATACTATGAAGGAAACACGTGGAAAAGGGAAAAAAAGCTATGAAGGAAACACGTGGAAAAGGGAAAAAATGCTATGAAGGAAACATGTGGAAAGGAAGAAAAAAAGCTATGTAGGAAACATGTGGAAAAGGGAAAAAAAGCTATGAAGGAAACACGTGGAAAAGGGAAAAAAAGCTATGAAGGAAACACATGGAAAAGGGAAAAAAAGCTATGAAGGAAACATGTGGAAAAGGGAAAAAAAGCTATGAAGGAAACACGTGGAAAAGGGAGAAAAAGCTATGAAGGAAACACGTGGAAAAGGGAAAAAAGCTATGAAGGAAACACGTGGAAAAGGGAAAAAAAGCTATGAAGGAAACACGTGGAAAAGGGAAAAGCTATGAAGGAAACACGTGGAAAAGGGAAAAAAAGCTATGAAGGAAACACGTGGAAAAGGGAAAAAAAGCTATGAAGGAAACACGTGGAAAAGGGAAAAAAAGCTGTGAAGGAAACATGTGGAAAAGGGAAAAAAAGCTATGAAGGAAACACGTGGAAAAGGGAAAAAAAAGCTATGAAGGAAACATGTGGAAAAGGGAAAAAAAAGCTATGAAGGAAACACGTGGAAAAGGGAAAAAAAGCTATGAAGGAAACATGTGGAAAAAGGAAAAAAAAGCTATGAAGGAAACACGTGGAAAAGGGAAAAAAAGCTATGAAGGAAACATGTGGAAAAAGGAAAAAAAAAGCATGAAGGAAACACGTGGAAAAGGGGAGAAAAGCTGTGAAGGAAACACGTGGGAAAAGGGAAGAAAAGCTATGAAGGAAACATGTGGAAAAGGGAAAAAAAGCTACGAAGGAAACATGTGGAAAAGGGAAAAAAAAGCTACGAAGGAAACATGTGGAAAAGGGAAAAAAAGTTATGAAGGAAAACGTGGAAAAGGGAAAAAAAGCTATGAAGGAAACATGCGGAAAAGGGAAAAAAAGCTATGAAGGAAACATTTAGAAAAGGGAGAAAAGCTATGAAGGAAACATTTGGAAAAGGGAGAAAGCTATGAAGGAAACACGTGGAAAAGGGAGAAATGCTATAAGGAAACATGTGGAAAAGGGAAAAAAAAGCTATGAAGGAAACACGTGGAAAAGGGAGAAAAGCTATGTAGGGAACATGCGGAAAAGGGAGAAAAGCTGATGTCATGTCATAGAAGGTTTTAAACGCTCTTTCACCCACTACAATCCCATCTATTGCATTTCGTTTTTAGCTGAGTCGCGTGATAGGTTGGGTCTTTTGAGAGAGCCATGGACTCAAGATCAGGTAACTTGGTTTCCAACCTACAGCTCGAAAAGCTGGTCTGTTTGCTGCCCATCTTAACACTTTTATCATTCAGGTAGTTGGTTTGGTTGGTTTGGTTCAGTTTTTACGTCGACACCCATCTCAGGTGATATGGCCGACGGGGATAACCATCCCAGGGAAGTGGGGGAAGGGGGGTTTATCTAATCCTATACTGACACCACCAGAACAACAATGATGTTAAGATGGGACAGTAAGAAGGCCAGTTTTAATGTAGCGCGTCCGGGAGTCGAACCCACAACCATTAGTATGTGAATCCGACGCTCAAACCAACTGAGCTATATTCAGGTAGTGTCAGTGTGTATTTACTGCTATTTGTTATTTCTCATTTTTCCTTTTTATTTATCTAATACTCCTTTACTCAGGAAGAGAGTTCTTGAACGTTCTATAGAACCGATACTGTTATACGGGTTGTGAGGCATGGACAACCAACACGCAAAATCGGAACAAAATTGAGGCAACTGAAATGTGGTTTCTAAGAATGTTGAGACAATGTTTCTAAGAATGTTGACAGCAAAGAAAACAAACGAGACAGTCTTGAAGGCGGCAGCCACAAGAAGATCATTAATAAAGATTAGGAAAAGACAGGCAACATTTATAGGACATATTACGAGGAAAGGGAAATTTGAGCACCTGATCGCAACAAAAAAGCTGGATGAAAAGAGAACTCCAGGCAGAACCAGTGAGAAAATATTGGAAGGACTTGCAGGATGGCTGAAGACAGACAGGGAGAGAGATGTACTTACAGCGACAGGGGATAGATTCGTGTGAAGGGCATGATCGCCAACGCCATGCGGCAGGGCACATGATGATGATGGCTACTTTATCTTTTATTTTTTCGTTTATTTATTTATTTATTATCTACTTATTATTTATTTATTTATTCATTCATTCATTCATTCATTCATTCATTCATGCATTAATTAATTAATTAATTAATTCATTCATTCATTTGTTTGTTTATTTATTTACTCACGTACTAATCTATTGCCTCTTTTCTTTCCTCGGAAGTGAACGACTGACCAGCCGAGCTATGATTAAGGATATACAGGGGGGGGGGGGGGGGGGGAGGGGGTGCAAAAGTAGGTATACAGTTATGAAAAAAGAAAACACGTACAATACTCATTGCATTTATTATACGTACAAACGAATATTGCATATACATGTAATAACAAACACAGTCTTAATCCCTCAGATACTCAAACTGCTTGCCGTCGGTATTCACACACTCCTCTAATCGAGAGCGGAATTAAGCATTATAATAATGATGTGATACTTTCTGTATACCTACTTTTGCACACCCCCCCACCCCTGT
>JAPXFY010000016.1:25205865-25208365 GCA_030674185.1 Monoplex corrugatus | reverse complement strand
ATTAGTCAGTAGTTTTTTTCAGTTAAAAGGACTGTGAACATTTGTTTTGTCAATGCAACTTCAGTTGTGTAACTGAGTATTAGTTAACACAATTTTAACTGGTCTGATTGTGATAATGATTGATAATTTTAATGAATGTGTCTCTGATAATGAATGATAATTTTGATGATTCTGACTTTGTGATGATGAATGACAAATTTAATGACTGACTGTGATAATGAATGATAATTTTACTGAATCTGACTGTAATAATAAATGATAATTTTAATACTCAGACTCTGATAATGAATGGTAATTTCAATTACTCAGACTGTGATAATTAACGATAATTTCAATTACTCAGATTGTGACAATGAACGATAATTTAATTCTCAGACTGTGATAATGTATGACAACTTCAATTATTCAGCTTGTGATAATGACTTATAATTTCAATTTCTCAGATTGTGACAATGAACGATAACTTTATTTCTCAGATTATGATAATGTGCGATACTTTCAATTCTCAGACTATTATAATGAATGATAATTAATTTCAATTATTCAGACTGTGATAATGAATGATATTTCAATTACTCAGACTGTGGTAATGAATGATAATTAATTTCAATTGCTCAGACTGTGATAATGAATGATAATTAATTTCAATTACTCAGACTGTGATAATGAATGATAATTAATTTCAATTACTCAGACTGTGATAATGAATGATAATTAATTTCAGTTACCCAGACTGTGATAATGAATGATAATTTCAGTTACTCAGACTGTGATAATGAATGATAATTTCAATTACTCAGACTGTGATAATGAATGATAATTTCAATCACTCAGATTCTGATAATGAATGATAATTTCAATCGCTCAGACTGTGATAATGAATGATGATTTCAGTTACTCAGACTATACTATAATAATGAATGCTAATTAATTTCAATTACTCAGACTGATAATGAATGATAATATCAATTATTCAGACTGTTATAAAGAATGAATTGACCTCAAGTGTACAGTTTTTTTCTCTCCAGATTTCAGTATGGAGAAGTTAGGTGTAAGTAAGAACGTTCCCCTCGTTAAGGGACCCATTAAACAGTCAGTAGGTGCAAGTTTACATTGGCTAAAATGCAGGGAGATTCCTGCCTCGTTTAATGCCTTGACATCTTCCACAGCCGTCACCGCTCGTCGTGGTGTAGTGGTTAGCTCAACGGAGTACCGACTGCAAGGTCGTGGGTTCGAATCCCCGTCATTCCCTTCAAAACTCATTGCGGGAGTTTTTGGCTTCAACCGGCTCCTACAGGAAGCTGGTGGATAGGGTGAGGGAATCAAAGGGTTAAGTTTTTGCGGTTAATTCGTAGTGTGCGGGAGTCAGAGTTATACTGCTGACACTGAAAGAAGAAATGGTTTTAATATTGAAACTTCAAGCATCTGAAATATCTTATATTGTGCTGATCGGTATTCACAGTATATAATTGATTTTGAAGTGATAAATATTCGCTGTCAGGCTTCAAACTTAAATTGAATTCAATTCAATATTAGTTTCATTCTATATTTGGGAATTAAATTGTGCACACTCGGGGCTCGCATAAAACGTACATCATTTATCACATCTCTTCAAAAACACAAACTCAAATTCAAGATCTAATAATCTAAAAATCTAAAATCACCTAAGTGAATAGACATTAAACCAATGACCACCACCGCACAAACTGAAATCTTTCATAAAATATACAGAAATGAATGGTGGAAGGTGGAAGCATGCAGTCCATAAGTCTTCTCATCATCATCATCATCATCATCATCATCATCATCATCATCATCATCATCATCATCATCATCATCATCATCATCATCATCATCATCATTCATCATCATCATCATCATTGTGCCTGACCGCATGGCGTTGGCGATTATGGACTTCCATCTGTGTCTATCACTGGTTGCCTCAAGCACCTCTCCCACCCTCCCTGTCCCCAGCCACCCTGCAAGTCCGTCCAGCATCCCCCTCCCCGAGTCCACCCGGCGCCCCCTCCCTCCAGCCCCCCCCCCCCTGTTGCGACCAGGCGCTCCAACTCCCCCCCCACCCTTACAAAATGGACCACAAATGTTGCCTGTCCTTTCCCAATCCTCCCATTGAATGATCCACCTGCGTCTGCCTCCACCAAGACTGGTCCGCCCGTTTTCTCTGCTGCCCATGGAACTCTCAACATTTTTCTCAGAAAGCACACCCCGGTTACCCCAATCCAGCCCTCCCCCCCCCCCCCCGCCGACCGTCCACGTCTCTGGCTGATATAAAACAAATCACAACAAAATATGAACACTTCAACTATCTTCCTCTTTCGCTGTCTTTACTGTGACTTCGAACTTTAAGGGCTAGTTTGATTTGATATGCAAGACAGACGTCCACATTCTGTCGCAGAGCAAAATGATATACTCTGTTGATTTCAAATAAAAACAAACAAAAACAAAAGGAAACACGTTTCAATATTTCTTCGCAGACTTA
>JAPXFY010000016.1:25195865-25200865 GCA_030674185.1 Monoplex corrugatus | reverse complement strand
ACATCTTGGCTGCCTCAATCGTGTTCTGGCTTTGCTTGTTGACTGTCCACGCCTCACAACCGTGTAACATTATCGGTTCTATATAACATTCAAGAACTCTCTTCCTGATGTTAACTGACAGGCAATTTGTTGGCAAGAATACCGGTGGCGCATATACGAGGGGGGGAAGAACGCCTCAAAAGCGACAGTATTTTAACCAGTAAACTAGCATTTTGCTGACTCTGGAGAAACACAAGACAGACAGGCAGGGCATTTTTTTTTGGTCTTTAAGCCATGGTCACTGAGTGTAAAGGGAATCGGTCAAGCAGAACAAGTTGGTCAGCCTTTCAGCTTGGCTTTTGTGCGCTCACACGTTACAGACCGCTAACCATACGGTTCACTTGGAATCAATCTATCCCACCTTCTCTCGTAAACTGTTTGTTGGGTAAGCGTGGTGAGGTGGGGGAGGTGGACGTCATGGTGGTGGTGGCCGTGATGATCTTGCCATGCAAAGAGTGTGCTAGTGGTGGTAATACCGGTAGTAGTCTGCTATGCAAAGAAAGTGAAGTGGCGGTGACACCGGTAATTGTCTTGTTCTGCAAAGAGTGTGGTAGTGGTGGAAATACGGTAGTAGTCTTGCTATGCAAAAAAGTGGAAGTGGCGGTGATACCGGTAATTGTCTTGTTCTGCAAAGAGTGTGGTAGTGGTGGTAATACCGGTAGTAGTCTTGCTATGCAAAGAAAGTGGAAGTGGCAGTGATACCGGTAATTGTCTTGTTCTGCAAAGAGTGCGGTACTGGTGGTAATACCGGTCGTAGTCTTGCTATGCAAAGAAAGTGGAAGTGGTGGTGATACCGGTAATTGTCTTGTTCTGCAAAGAGTGTGGTAGTGGTGGTAATGCCGGTAGTAGTCTTGCTATGCAAAGAAAGTGGAAGTGGCAGTGATACCGGTAATTGTCTTGTTCTGCAAAGAGTGTGGTACTGGTGTGGTAATACAGGTAGTAGTCGTGCTATGCAAAAAAAGTGGAAGTGACAGTGATACCGGTAATGTTTTTGTTATGCAAAGATGTGTGGTGTTGTAATACCGGTAATGTTCTTGTTATGCAAAGAGTGTGGTAGTGTTGTAATACCGGTAATGTTTTTGTTATGCAAAGAGTGTGGTGGTGTTGTAATACCGGTAATGTTTTTGTTATGCAAAGAGTGTGGTAGTGTTGTAATACCGGTAATGTTTTTGTTATGCAAAGAGTGTGGTGGTGTTGTAATACCGGTAATGTTTTTGTTATGCAAAGAGTGTGGTAGTGTTGTAATACCGGTAATGTTTTTGTTATGCAAAGAGTGTGGTAGTGTTGTAATACCGGTAATGTTCTTGATTTGCAAAGAGTGTGGTGGTGTTGTAATACCGGTAATGTTCTTGATTTGCAAAGATGTAGTGGTTGGGGAATACCGGTATTGATCGTGCTTTGCAAAGAAAGTGGTAGTGGTGATAATGCCGGTAATGAAATACCGGTAATGGTCTTACCATGCAAACAAGTGTCCTTTTCTGGTGGTGTCAACGTTTTCTAACTCTCGTTCCTCTCCCCGTTCCAAGACCTTGTCAGCACATTGTTTTTTTTTTTTTTTATCAAAGGATCAAGGAGTCCGCCATATCATTTCTTCTAGATTTAGACTGAGCATTTATGGAATTGTCCGAGTGTAGTGAATCTGTCTTAAATCAACTCCAAATTCCAAACTCAGTTTCGTTTTGTTTTTTCATGGATTTTTTTTTAGGATGCCTGTATACATGTTTTTCGTTGACTCTGCGCGGGCTGTACGTTTCTGCACAGTCTGCAGACTCCGTACATGCTGGGTGTTTATGTATTTTCCATAAGCAACTGGACACTGACATGACTTGTGGGATCTTTAAAGGGGCAGACCTACCCAGATTTGGGTACCAAGATTGTGATGTTCAGATTTCAGTTCTAATCAACCAATCACCATGATATTTGGCAAGAAGATATCTCAGACAGTATTGTTTGGATTGAATATCTTTGTTGGGATCTGTGAGTTATGAAAAGTTGACAAAAATTAATCAAATCTCCCGAAAATGAAAAGATATAGTCCATACAGTGACATTTATAACTACACATATATTCATGTTAGGAATTTGCTATTAAGTGAGCAAACACATCTGTATAGTATGTATGGCATGTAGTAAAATCTTAGCTCTACTATCATTATTTTCTGTACAATCATCACACCAATTTTTAGAATAATTTTAATAAAAAAATTATGATACAACTTTTGATAAAAATGATTCTTTCAAGCAGAACTACAAGATTTTACTACCGGCTATAGGTACCCGTCCCTGCTATATGTGTGCCAAATATAAAAGAAATCGGATGAAAACTTTTCAACATATTATATCTGATGTATACATCAGGGTAGGCCTGGGAAGGTCTGCCCCTTAACGTGCAAATCTGATGTTCTATTGATCTTAGACACATGTAGAAGTCTTAGGTACTAACAGGACCGCACACGTGTTGACCTGAGGCATCACAATTTTTTTTAATCTTTTACGCACCAGCAGGAGGTACCCAGGCATGATCGATTCCAGGATTTCCAACTGGAAGCCTGATATCTTACCCATCTGTGTTGGGTCACTGTCCTGTAGACTTAGAATGGCTTTTGCCAGTTTTCTGTGGTTCCTTACACAAAGACTTGTTACCCCGCCATCGCCAGTGGGATCATGTAGTACTCCACAATCACAACTCGTTCTTTTTAACCCCAGAAACAAATTTCAGACATATAACTTTCACAATCACCACCACCACCATCATCATCATGTGCCCTGCCGCATGGCGTTGGCGATCATGACCTTTGACACGAATCTATCCCTTGTCGCTGCAAGTACATCTCCCACTCTCTCTGTCCTCAGGCACCTTGCAAGTCCGTCCAATGTTTTCTCCCTGGGTCTATCTACCTGGTGTTCTCTTTCCCTCCAGCTTTCCTGTTGTGACCAGGTGCTCTAATTCCCCTTTCCTCATAAAATAGCCTATAAATTTTGCTTGTCTTTTCCTAATCTTCTTTATCAATGACTTTCTTGTGTCTGCCTCCATCAAGGCTGTCTCGTTTGTAATCACCACCATCTCTAAACTTATAAATCTGTTTCATTTGTAATCACCACTATTTCTAAACTTATAAATCTGTTGCCTTATTTTTCTCTCACTGCGGGCATGATCTTGGCTTTTAGAAGAATGAGAAAATCAAATCAGCATGATTCCTCCACTGTTTCAACTGGCGCTTTGGATCATAGCGTGAAATGGTGAACCTGCTTCATCAACTGTGACAAAATTAATCTACGAATAACATTCCTCAACCGCTGTACGTTAACACGATTCAGCTGCATCGGTGAACAGTTTCGGTACGCATCTTGCTGACTTTTCCCCCTGGCTAAGTCTACACTGTTGTCAGACTTATGGCGTGGAAAATGCCCAGTACACCGGTCATCTAACAAGTCATTTGTTGGATAAACATGACCAGCTGATGACCCTAGGGACTGCTCTTCTTTTTTAAGCCATGTCCACAGTTTATGGTCTATTTTTCACAATTTTTGAAGTTTTTTTTTATCACGAGCGACATTTTTTTTGTGTACTTGGGATTCCTGGACACTGACAGCTGATGATGACAATGACCATGATGATGAACTCTCCAATTTATTCTATAGGTTAGTAGACATACTGGTCTTTATTGCCTGGTGAGGGTCTTCATGTTAGCTGCATACAAGACTGATCCTGGGAAGGCACATGCTCTTACGCACATGCTGCATAGGAAGGAGTTCTGTACCCTTGGATTCTCCTTCCGCCAGTTCTCTTCTGTCCAACAGCAGCTGTTCTGTGATGTTCAAACGTGGCTGTGCCCTGCATGCACTGCTGTCTTCCCACTTGGTTGTGTTGATCTCACAACTGAAAAACTGGCCTTCAAAGTGTCCTTGTTGATCTCACAACTGAAAAACTGGCCTTCAAAGTGTCCTTGATCTCACAACTGAAAAACTGGCCTTCAAAGTGTCCTTGTATTGCTTTAGTTGTCTTCCCCGATCAAAGTGTTCTTGCTTCAGCTCTCCATACCAGAGAATCTTTGGATATTAACAAGAAACATCACGAGGGTGCGGATGGGACCCAGAGCACCAATGCCTCGCCACTCTCCGGACAATCACCTCCCAAGCTCTCGACGCCACTCGATAGTCATTTTCATCAAGCAAAGGGGGGCTGTCCATGTGTTGCATGACCCATTTGGGCCCGGTCATCAGTTAACTTGTTTACAAACCGAATGGCAAGGTGGGGAGATGACAAACCCCGGGACATAGCCACACAACGCGCACCATCCAGGTCCAGCCCAGCCTCTGGACCAAGATAGAATGGAAGACTCCTCTCTCACCCCATTTCTTTCTTTCGGTCAGCCCGTGCTGCCACCAGCTCGTATACCTGCCAGCTCCATTCCCCTTACTTTTCTTCCATACACACAATGTATCATGTCCAGCGAAAAATCTGTACATATATCGTCGTCATCATCATCAAGTGCCCTGCCGCATGGCGTTGGCGATCTTGATCCTCGACACGAATCTATCCCTTGTCACCGCAAGCACATCTTCCACCCTCTCTGTCCTCAGCCACCCTGCAAGTCCGTCCAATATTTTGTCCCTGGGTCTACCTGGTGTTCTCTTTCCCTCCAGATTTCCTGTTGTAACCAGGTGCTCTAATTCCCCTTTCCTCATAAAATGGCCTATAATGTTGCTTGTCTTTTCCTAATTTTCTTTATCAATGATCTTCTTGTGTCTGCCTCCATCAAGACTGTCTCGTTTGTTTTCTTTGCTGTCCATGGAACTCTCAACATTTTTCTTAGAAACCACATCTCGGCTGTCTCAATATTGTTCTGGCTTCGCGTGTTGACTGTCCACCCCTCACAACCGTATAACATTATCGGTTCTATATAACAGGAAGACTGAAGTCATGGTGATCAGTAAAAAGCATGAAATCCTCTCATGCAA
>JAPXFY010000016.1:25173365-25175865 GCA_030674185.1 Monoplex corrugatus | reverse complement strand
CTCTCTGGCTCTGGCTCTCTGTCTCTTTCTTTTTGTCTTGTATACTCTTCGTGGGCAAGAGCTGAATGTAAATGAGCATTTTTATTCCACTACCATCGTTTAATACGATTTGTTGGGAAGGGAAGAAAAAATCCTGCAATAATCTCATCTCATTTTTATTTGAACCCTTTGACTCCCGCAAACTGTCCATCAGCATCCTGCATTGTCAGCCACGCTAGCAAAGCAAAAACTTAACCCTTTGACTCGCTCACCCTATCCACCAGCATCCTGCATTGTCAGCCACGCTAGCAAAGCAAAAAACTTAACCCTTTGACTCGCTCACCCTATCCATCAGCATCCTGCATTGTCAGCCACGCTAGCAAAGCAAAAAACTTAACCCTTTGACTCGCTCACCCTATCCACCAGCATCCTGCATTGTCAGCCACGCGAGCAAAGCAAAAAACTTAACCCTTTGACTCGCTCACCCTATCCACCAGCATCCTGCATTGTCAGCCACGCTAGTAAAGCAAAAACTTAACCCTTTGACTCCCTCACCCTATCCACCAGCATCCTGCATTGTCAGCCACGCGAGCAAAGCAAAAAACTTAACCCTTTGACTCCCTCACCCTATCCACCAGCATCCTGCATTGTCAGCCACGCTAGCAAAGCAAAAAACTTAACCCTTTGACTCCCTCACCCTATCCACCAGCATCCTGACGTGGTGTTAAGCCCTGATACGGCTCTAGTAGTCGGCTGGGCTATAAGCAATATGCACTCGAACTTGAGCTTTTTAGGAAGCAGGTGCACAGGATGAGAAAGCCAAAGGGTTAAGTTTTTTTTTGCAGTCGGTGGACAGGATGCGAGAGTCAAAAGTGTCCTTGTGCTTACCGCTTGGCCATGTCTCTGCTGGCGACAGTTGTGTTGTCATCGTGTGTTTTCTGTGACACAGGCGTGTGGTGGAGGCAGAAAAGGCTGGAGAGAAGAGGAGTGTGCCAAGTACGACACCAGTGTCCACGGCGGTCAGCGGTATACCTGGCTGCCCTTCACACATCGTGAGTTGTACACTGTCTGACTGTCTGTGTGTCTGTCTGTTTGTCTGTCTGACTGTCTGTCTGTCTGTGTGTCTGTCTGTTTGTCTGTGTGCCTGTGTGTCTGTCTGTTTGTCTGTCTGTTTGTCTGTCTTGTCTGTCTGTATGTCTGTCTGCATATCCCCAATTGTTTTTTAGCATTCGGAGCAAGATGAGTATGTCTGTCCGTCAGTATGTCTGTCTGTCTGTGCGTCAGTGTCTGTCTGTGTGTCTGTCTGTGTGTCTGTCTGTCTGACTGTCTGTCTGACTGTCTGTCTGTCTGTGTGTCTGTCTGTCTGTCTTTCTGTCTGACTGTCTGTCTGTCTGTCTGTTTGTCTGTCTGTCTGATTGTCTGTCTGTCTGTTTGTCTGTCTGTCTGACTGTCTGTCTGTCTGACTGTCTATCTGTCTGTCTGTCTGACTGTCTGTCTGTCTGTCTGTTTGTCTGTCTGTCTGTCTGACTGTCTGCCTGTCTGTCTGTCTGTCTGTTTGCATATTTCCCAAGTCTCTCTGTCAGTTGGTCTTCATAATGTCTCGCATTGACTATTGCAATTCACTCCTGTCCGGTCTTCCTGCCTCCACCACTCACATCCTACAGCGCATTCAAAACAATGCTGCACGCCTTGTACTCAAAAAGAAAAAAGCTGACCACATATCTCCTCTCCTGGTACAACTTCACTGGCTCCCTGTATCAAAGCGCATACAGTACAAACTAGACACCATGTGCTACAAAAGCCTCAATAACGCGGCTCCCGATTACCTGTCAAGCCTACTTGAGATCTACGTTCCCTCACGTACCCTCCGCTCTGCCTCCGATCCTCTGACTTTTCGCTTTCCACGCACTAAGCTCAATACCTATGGTCCACGAGCCTTCTCTGTTTCTGGTCCACTCTCCTGGAACAAACTTCCTCTCTCAGTCCGTCAGCAACCTACTTTTGTCTCCTTCAAGTCCGCTCTCAAAACTCACCTTTTCTCCTCTGCATAAAATCCTGACCTCACTCAATCCCCTCTGCAGCCTGTCTCCACTCGGAGGGGAATCACATTGCAATATATAATTGTATATAATATGCTTTCTAAAATCTTCCATTGTTTTTATTCTTTCTCCCCATTTATAGCCGTGTGTGTGTGTGTGTGTGTGTGTGTGTGTGTGTGTGTGTGTGTGTGTGTGTGTGTGTGTGTGGCGTGCGGTGCGTGTGTGTGCATGCGTGCGTGCGTGTTTGTGCGTGCGTGCGTGTGTGTGTGTTTCAGCGCTTAGATTTGATTTTATCAAGATTTTGCGCTATATAAATATTGTAATTATTATTAATTATTTTTTCAGTTTTCCGAGCAAGTCTGTGTGTGTGTGTGTGTCCGCCAGTATATCTGTCTGTCTGTGCGTCAGTGTGTTTGTCTGTCTGTCCGTCCGTCAGTCTGTCTGTCTGTCTGTCTGTCCGTCAATCTGTCTGTCTGTCCGCC
>JAPXFY010000016.1:25150865-25153365 GCA_030674185.1 Monoplex corrugatus | reverse complement strand
AGACATAACAGCCACATTTATTGCCAGGTGTGGTCTATTAAGACAGACAACATGACAGACATAACATCCACATTTATTGCCAGGCATGGCCTATGAAGACAGACAACATGACAGACAGACATAACAGCCACATTTATTGCCATGTGTGGCCTATGAAGACAGACAACATGACAGACATAACAGCCACATTTATTGCCAGGTGTGGTCTATGAAGACAGACAACATGACAGACATAACAGCCACATTTATTGCCATGTGTGGCCTATGAAGACAGACAACATGACAGACATAGTAACCACATTTATTGCCATGTGTGGTCTATGAAGACAGACAACATGACAGACATAACAGCCACATTTATTGCCATGTGTGGCCTATGAAGACAGACAACATGACAGACAGACATAACATCCACATTTATTGCCAGGTGTGGCCTATGAAAACAGACAAAATGAACAGACATAACAGCCACATTTATTGCCAGGTGTGGTCTATGAAGACAGACAACATGACAGACAGACATAACAGCCACATTTATTGCCAGGTGTGGCCTATGAAGACAGACAACGTGACAGACAGACATAACAGCCACATTTATTGCCAGGTGTGGTCTATGAAGACAGACAACATGACAGACATAACAGCCACATTTATTGCCAGGTGTGGTCTATGAAGACAGACAACATGACAGACAGACATAACAGCCACATTTATTGCCAGGTGTGGCCTATGAAAGCCCTGCTCTTTACGATTTTCAACTGCCGTGGGATCTTTCAGCGTGCACAGGCCAGAACGCACACGGGTCCAACTCATTTTTCGTCTTCTTTCGAAGGACTAGACGTTCATTTCGATTTTCCCGTCAAACTGAAGAGGAAAGTTGAGGCCTCAGTAGGAAACGAACCCTGGTACTTGAGTTTAGTTATTCGCAGGCGAACATCTGAACCGTTCTGGCACTCTTCTCCCTTATCATCATGATCGTTATCAATAGTAGTAAGAAACTCTGGGAAGAGCCGGACAGCAGAAGGTCCTCAGAGGAGAAACCCCCGTCAAGCAAGTGTTTCGGCCCTTAACTCCTGACACTCTAAGGGGGCCTGGCCACATCCAGGTCATGATTCCTGAATGCCCTCTGCTGTCGCCATGTTATTGTTATTATTATTATTACTATTATTATTATTGTTGTTGTTCTCATTGTTATCATTATTATTGTTATTATTATTATTTGTGGTTCAGGAAGTGGGCTGTGACGATGTTGTGGGCTCCCCCTTGCGGCTAGACGCCTGCGGTGTGTGTAGGGGTGACAACTCCACGTGCCGCAAAATCTCGGGCATCTTCGCACGGCAGGATCTGACACGAGGTTTGAACGAGATCATCGTCATCCCGGCCGGTTCTACGCGCATCCGCATTAAAGGACTGCGCTACAGCACTAACTCCTTAGGTAAGTGGAATGGGTCAGTGTGGGTCTCCTCCCGTGTGGATGCCTTAGGCTCTTTCAGTATAATTTTAATATCCCCACCTTCTAGAAATTCTGTGCTAGAAATTTCCTCTTGTCTGTCACTCTCTTTGTTTCTGCCTTGTTCCTTTGCTTTCTGTTATTTTTTCCTAGCATTTTCCGCCTTAATGGTCCATTCACCTATACGTGTTCGATAAAGTCTTACGTACTTTGTCTTAGGATTACTAATTCGGGTCCATGTATTAAGTGTATATTTGGCTCTAAGGAGGTGAGATATGCGGAAGCAATTTTTTTTTTGCAATTCATGCCCGTTTTTACGTATGTTTTGGTGTTCTTAGGTATACTTAAATTTGTATTCAGGTGTGTTTTTAAAACTCCCTGTGCGAAAAATTGGACGGAGTGGTAAACGCAGGGGTATATCCTTAGATCATGTGCTCGAATGCATTGCTATGTTTACTTAATTTTCTTTTCTGTTTTTTTTTTCCTGTTGAAGTTTTGAACGTTTTGAAGCGGTTATAGTCCTGATATGGCTGTACGCAGTCGGCTGGGCTTTAACAACAATAACATAACACTGTAGGTCAGTAGGCCTGAGTTAGAGGTACAGAGCACTTTGTTTTGCCTACATTCGTTTCGCCTACATTCGTTTTGCCTACGTTTGTTTCGCCTAAGTTCGGTTCGCCTGAGCGCTTTTACTATAAGTTGGTTTGTCTTTTTCGTTTCGCCTACATTCGTTTTGCCTATGTTTGTTTCGCCTAAGTTCGGTTCGCCTGAGCGCTTTTACTATAAGTTGGTTTGTCTTTTTCGTTTCGCCTACATTCGTTTTGCCTATGTTTGTTTCGCCTAAGTTCGGTTCGCCTGAGCGCTTTTACTATAAGTTGGTTTGTCTTTTTCGTTTCGCCTATATTCGTTTTGCCTACGTTTGTTTCGCCTAAGTTCGGTTCGCCTGAGCGCTTTTACATGTACTATAAGTTGGTTTGTCTTTTTCGTTTTGCCTACAATCGTTTTGCCTACGTTTGTTTCGCCTAAGTTTGGTTCGCCTGTCATTTTTAC
>JAPXFY010000016.1:25140865-25148365 GCA_030674185.1 Monoplex corrugatus | reverse complement strand
TTACCAAGACTTAAGAAAGACAAGGCTAATTGGTCTTAAAGGAGTGGGGCCTGGGATATCACCCTATCTCTCCAATGTTTTATACCAAGGCAGCTGGGCAATGTGCTGCTGTTCACGATTTTCAACTGCCGTGGGATCTTTAGCGTGCACAGCCAGACCAGAGGGCACACGGATCCGACTCGTTTTTCGTCCCCTTCCGAAGGACTGGACGTTCAGTTTGATTTTCCGGTCAAACTGAGGAGAAATGTCAAGACCTCTACGGGGAGCGAACCCTGGAACCTCGTGTTTTTGTTGTTGTTTTTGTTTGTTTTTTTGTTTGTTTTTTTGTTTTTTGTTTTTATCTTGCCAGCACTTGGGGCTTTGTGCAGGATCAAGGAGTTTGTCTCAGACAGTTGCTGGCACATTTGTGTAGAGCGCACATGGAATTGTCCGAGTGGGATGCATTTCTCTTGAACGGGCTCCACGCTGTAAACTGTTGTTTGTTTTCTTTTTCTTTTTTTTTAATCAATTCATCTCTTTGTTTTCAATTTTCCTTATTTGTTTGTTTGTTTTCTCGTGGTAGTCACAAACAAATCATATTCAATACCGCTGTTTTTGTTTTTCAGCTCAACACACGGGGACGTAACCGCGGGGTCATGTACAGCTTCAACGTTCCCATCAACGTCAGTGACGGTTACTACAGACGCATCATCGACACGGTCAGACCTAGAGCTGGACTGGTCAAATCGGCCATTTTACCTGCTACTGATCGTCAGCAAAGAGGAGGGGATAATGGCAGGGATCCTAGAGGCCATGGACATGTCCACATAGACAGCCAGAGCGGCAGCAGTGACAGCAGTAGTGGCAGTCGTACAGACAACAACAATAACAATCATGAAGGGCCAAGACCATCACCACTCAAAGATACAGAGAGTGAGGACAACGTAGATAGAGATGATAGCTTCTCCCATGACAACAGTAATGGCAACCGGGCCAATAATGAGAGAAGAAGTGAAGATGGCGACAAGGCCCCAGCAGAAGGACAGGAGGCTGTTGGCTCAGTTGTCACGCCTGGACACAGTAGGAAGCACGTACAAGCCAACAGGATCTCACAACCCATCGCCAATCCAGCAGACTCTGAATCAAGTCGTGTACCCGGTGATGATGTAGAACCAGCCATGGTTGATCATAAAGACGACAAAAGTCTTGACTCAGTTGATGAGGAAGTCGGCGCACCAGAACCATTAGCACAGAGGCAGGAAGATGATGGTTATATGAAAATCACCAGGAAAGAAAAACCTCGATTTATTGATGACTACGACCGCACAAATGGCTTATCTGCAGGCGAAGCCAGAACATTTGAATTCCAGTCCAACGCTCACAGCGGCATGCACAGTAGAGAAGGTGGTGCTGATGCCGGTAATTCACACCAGTCTGCCGCACAACATCGCAGTGAGATGAGATCATCAGACTCAGTGAACGCTGATAACGTAGAAACAACACCCACAGTCGGACATGATATTGATCCTAGTGAAGCAGAGTCATCTGTTGAAGGACTAAGCCAGGATGCTGCACCCTACATCTCACAATCTCCAACAGACCAGAGCGATACCATGGAACCCTCAGTGCCCGGCTCGGATTCTGTACATCTTCCACAGAGCGACAGCCCCACATCGCGATACTACAAGTCCTACAGGTCACGGACCAGACAAAACAGAAACAGGCCATGGCGTCATTTCCGCCGGCCCAAATACTCACAGAGCTTCACCTTCAGGCGACGTCCTAGCCAGCCGGAGGATGCCGAAGGATCTGCATCTCGTGGAAGTCGTCCCGCTTACACTGCTGTGGTCCACACCACCAACAGCAGACGTATCAGGTACAGACAACAGCCACAGGTGCAGGGATCTGAAGGAGGAAGACCTGCCAGCATCAGTGCAGCGTCCAGCAGACAAAATTCTTACTCTGGCTCTGGAAACAGCGGCTATGTCTACAACAGACAAACTCCATCCCAGAGACAGGCACTGACAGCAGGTCAGAGTGGATCACAAGACCAAGCCAGAAACTTGCAGCCAAGTAATGAAAACAGTCAACCTCAGAGAGAAAACGCCCAGGACTCAAACGTACGCCAGCAGAGCATTAGTCCAGGGCGAGAGACTCCTTCAAGTCAGTTAGAAGAGTATAGGAGACAGCTCTCCAGACGGCGACAACTGATTGAGCAACACATAGCTGCTCAGAACGCTGAGTATCAACGTAGACTTGAAGAACGCAACCAGCGACTCAAACAGCAGCATTCAGAACGACAACATCGTCACAATGACAGCCGCACCAGCCATCACAGCAGTCAACAGTATCAAAGTCCCAACAATCCAGACAGACAGACGCTGCCACAAGAGAGAACTCCTAGTCAACCAACCGTCAATGTCTCTACGGGATCACCAGGATCTGCACGTAGTGTTGTGTATGGGGCATCATCCAGACAGTCTGGTGCTTCCCCACAGAGAACTCCTGATCCACGTTTGGAATCATCCGGTCTGAACAATGAAGATGCTAAAGCAGGTAGTGGTGACAGAAGGCGACCACTGATCATTTCTAATCGAAGACAAGACTTCCAGCAAGAGAGAAACCCTGTGGAGTCATCAGTTAGTCAGTCAGGCAGACCTGCCAGTGGTTCAGGTTATGCTGGAAGTAGGGCATCAGCCAGACAGCCAGGTGGCACCGCTTCTCCACAGAGAATTGTTAATTCCCGTTTGACACCTGCGTCTGATGGCAGACGACCTCTTATCATTTCAAACCGAAGACAAGATCCCAGCCATCAAGACAGAAGTCCTCCTGAGTCCCCTGTAAGTTCATCAAGGGCTTTGCCAGGACTGCCACGTGTTATTTCAAATCAAAAACAGACTTCACAGGAGGGAAATACTCCTATCACGCCAGCTCGTAGTCCATCAAGACGTGTAGACAACGTTGGCATTGGAGGCCCTGTGATACCGTCATCTGGCGTGGACGGCAACTCCCAACATTCTGATGGACGATGGCCTCGGATAATTTCAAGTCGGAGACAAACCGCCCAACAAAGGCAAAACCCTCTTACACCACCTGTCAGTTCATCCGGGGGGCTTCCAGGGCGTTCAGAGGGCGTAGAAGTTGGGGCGTCCAACACCCCTGTAATACCATCATCTGGTCGTAGTAGCGCGAGTGGCAACCCGGAACAGTTTGACGGAAGGCGACCGCTCATCATTTCAAATCGAAGACAAGATTCCCAACAAGGTAGAAGTCCTCTTACAACGTCTCAGAGTCCTTCAGGAGAACCTCCAGGATTCAATGTAGATAGTGCAAGTTTGCCACGCTCTTCAGGTCAGATTGGTGCAGATAGCGGTGTAGACAATCTACAAAGAAGACAACCGCTCATCCTTTCAAATCGAAGACAGACGCCCCAGCAAGGGAGAAACTCAGATGCTTCATCAGGGCGATCTTCTCCAGGATATTCAGACAGTTCTGGAAGAGGAGTAACCAGTTCCCAACGGACATCGTCACTTGGTCAGAACAGCGTCACTGGAAATCTGGACGGTGCTGACAGAAGACGGCCGTTGATAATATCAAATCGAAGACAGAGCCCACAAAAAGAACAAAATCTTCCTGTGGCATCCCGAACTCCAACAGGCGGACGTCCACGACATCCAGACAGCGCTGCTAGTGGAGTGTTGATTCCACGTGTATCCTCAGTACCTGGTCCCGTCAGCCTTGACAACAACCCACAGAACGCGGACAGAAGAGCACCACTGGTCATTTCAAACAGAAGACAGGATCCTGTCCTACCAGGTGGTGCAGAGGGAAGTGGGCCTGCAGTTTCTAAAGCTGCACCAGAATCTGAGAGTGGGTTACATTTAGGAAGAAGGGTAGAAGATCAATACAGACCTGTACACACACCTGCCCCAGCTGTTGTGCCAGGCCAGCAGCCAGCCAATCCCGATCTCATTCCCAATACTGCATCACTAGGAGGTGGGTTTGTCCCTCCCCAGTACATCCCTGAAACCGGCAGCCAGTACCGCAGTCATCCCAGTCTTCCTGGGTCCTCCTCCAATCAGCTGTCGGGTAGCGTTGAAAGCCCTCTGGTGACTGGCCCGGAAGGAAATGCCCTGCCTGGTGTTTTGGAGAGCGGACCTGCGATTGGTGGAGCAGGCAACGTGTTGGCTATCGGGGAGACAGATGACGTCATATCGTACGAGTGGCGCGTGTCGGGGTTGACAGAATGCACTTTGACCTGTGGTGGAGGTTAGTTAACACCAGTATTTTTAATATGATGATAATCACCATGATAATTGTTGTAAGTTTTGTTATTGTTTTAAGACAAGTGGTGTTTCTTCCTTCTTTTTCTATTTCTTGTTGTCGTTGTTACACGCTGGATTACTTTCCAGTTACCTGACTGAAACATTCAGTAACTTCTTGCTGTGAAAAAAGTAACTAACCCATTAGCTCAGTTGATCAAAGCAACATGTTCATACGCAGGGATCCTGGTTTCCAATTTGATTCAAAGCGGTGGATTGCATAGGAGTAGCGAATGCATGAGTGTAGAAGTCATAGCGCCAAGATCAAGGTCACACAGACCAAAACAAGTGCATAAAATCAGTAATGTTACAGGAACGTGTGTAAAGAGTGTTTTCTCAGGAACTTCTGACGATGTTTTCTATTTGTTGTCACTGTCGTGACGGTTTATGGTCGTTCTCACTTTGCGTCAGGTTTAATTCATGTTTTATTCGAAGTCAAACTAACATCGAAAAAAGTACAGAATCTGGATTTTCAGTATTTGTTTTTAGTTTTAACGATTGGAAGCGTGCAGTGGTTGTTCCAGTTTAGAAGAAGAAGGGAAGAAAAAAGACTGTTGAACATACAGAGGCATATCCCTCCCAAGCCATGTTGGAAGTTGTTTGCCAAGATCCTGAAACAAAGGACGAGGTACAGAGTACAACTACATCTAAGCACTGCTCAGTTTGGCTTCAGGAAGGGCAGAGGATGCACTGATGCAGTCTTTGCCGTCAGACGGCTAAGTGAAAACGCCATAAGATACAACAGAGACTTACATCTTGTCTTTGTGGATCAGGAAAAGGCGTTTGATTGGGTCAAAAGAAGAAAACTATAGAAAATCCTTGAAGATTACAACGTCAAGGGTCAGTTGCCAGACAACATCAGAGCAATGTATAAGAACATCAAGAGTGCTGTGAGGACCCCCAGTGACAGGCTGGTTCGATGTAACATCAGAGATGAGACGTGTTCTATCACCATTGCTCTTTATTGTCTACATAGACAAGATTACTAGAGTTGCAAGAATGGCAAACCCTGTTATGGAAATGCTGAATGAACTGCTTTTTGCTGATGGTCAGGGCTTTATAAAGAAAGACTGGCAACCGCTCCAAGAGCATGTGATAAACCTGAATAAAGACCATGACATGGGGATCAACATGACAAAAACAGAAGTGCAGAGAACCAGGAATTTTGAACATCAACATCAACGGATTTCCATTCAATCAGACAAGAGGGTTCAAGTACCTGGGCAGCATTTTCACAGAGGATGGCAGACTGGACAGGGAGATAGAGACCAGGACACAAAAGGCCAACAATGTCAGTTTCCAATTTGCCCCCTTTTGAAACACCCCCAACATCCCCATGCAGACCAAAGCTCAGCTGATCAACACAATCCTTTTGCCAACCCTGTACCAGTGCCAGACATGGACACTAACAACAATTCTAGAAAAAGGAATAACCACCTGTGAAATGAAATGTCTCCACGAAACACCAAACAAAATGCAAAGAGACCTGATAAGAAATGAGATTCTACGGGAAATGGCCGGAACAACACCAGTCCACCAGCACATCCAGCAGCAGAGGGTCAAATGGTTTGGCCACGTGGTCAGAATGCCTCTGACCAACCAGCTTTCGGAGTCTACAATCGGAGAGCAAGAGGATGATTTCGTAGACGCTGGATGGAAAGCGTGTCAGAGACCCTCCACGTTCATGGCCTGTCAGTCACAGAGGCAGCCCACCTCGCATTTGATCACTGTCTCCGCCTCCCCGAGGTATCTGATGGTAGTGGCAGATAAAAGAAGAAAGAAGAAAGTCTTAAGTTTTTAAAGAAAAGGATGATTTTTAAAATGGCCTGACCATCTGGCGTTTTCCATGATTAGATGTCTTTTATACTTTCTTTGTGTGCAGGAGTACAACAAACAGTGGTAGTGTGTCTGAACACAAAGACACATTGT
Organism: Monoplex corrugatus; assembly: GCA_030674185.1. NCBI lineage: Eukaryota > Metazoa > Mollusca > Gastropoda > Littorinimorpha > Ranellidae > Monoplex > Monoplex corrugatus. The sequence continues at coordinate 25,142,135 of JAPXFY010000016.1, read as the reverse complement.
TTTATCTTCTTTGTGTGCAGGAGTACAACAAACAGTGGACATTGTTTTACCTTCTTTGTGTGCAGGAGTACAACGAACAGTGGACATTGTTTGACCTTCTTTGTGTGCAGGAGTACAACGAACAGTGGACATTGTTTGACCTTCTTTGTGTGCAGGAGTACAACGAACAGTGGAAATTGTTTGACCTTCTTTGTGTGCAGGAGTACAACGAACAGTGGACATTGTTTGACCTTCTTTGTGTGCAGGAGTACAACGAACAGTGGACATTGTTTGACCTTCTTTGTGTGCAGGAGTACAACGAACAGTGGACATTGTTTGACCTTCTTTGTGTGCAGGAGTACAACGAACAGTGGACATTGTTTGACCTTCTTTGTGTGCAGGAGTACAACGAACAGTGGACATTGTTTGACCTTCTTTGTGTGCAGGAGTACAACGAACAGTAGACGTTGTTTGACCTTCTTTGTGTGCAGGAGTACAACGAACAGTGGACATTGATTTACCTTCTTTGTGTGCAGGAGTACAACAAACAGTGGACATCGATTTATCTTCTTTGTGTGCAGGAGTACAACAAACAGTGGACATCGATTTACCTTCTTTGTGTGCAGGAGTACAACAAACAGTGGACATTGTTTGACCTTCTTTGTGTGCAAGAGTACAACGAACAGTGGACATTGTTTGACCTTCTTTGTGTGCAGGAGTACAACGAACAGTGGACATTGTTTGACCTTCTTTGTGTGCAGGAGTACAACAAACAGTGGTAGTGTGTCTGGACACAAAGACACATTGTTTGACCTTCTTTGTGTGCAGGAGTTACAACAAACTGTGGTAGTATGTCTGGACACAAAGACACATTGTTTGACCTTCTTTGTGTGCAGGAATACAACAAACTGTGGTGGTATGTCTGGACACAGTGACACAAGCTTACGTCACGGACGACAACTGTCAGCACATGCAGAAGCCCCAGACCAAAGGTTTGACCTGTAACACTCGCCCCTGTCCTGCTCAGTGAGTTATTTACATGTCTGTCCTGTCTGTCTGTCTATCCGTCTGTCTGTCTGTGTGTCATCTGTCTGTCTGTCTGTCTGTGTGTCTGTCCGTCTGTCTGTCTGTGTGTCTATCTGGCTGTCTGTCTATATCTGTCTATCTGTCTGTCTATTTGTCTGTCTGTCTGTCTGTTTATCTGTCTGTTTATCTGTCAGTCTATCTGTCTGTCTGTCGTCTGTCTGTCTGCCCGTCTGTCGTCAGTCTGTCTGTCGTCTGTCTGTCTATC
>JAPXFY010000016.1:25105865-25128365 GCA_030674185.1 Monoplex corrugatus | reverse complement strand
AAAACACAACAAACAAACAAACACACAACAACAACAACAACACAAAAACCCAACCATCCCATGTAAAACAACAGTGATGATCATGTTACAGTGCCCTGCCCGCTGTGGCTCTGGCGACAAGAGGCGTCACGTGGCATGTGTGGGTGACGGGGGGTCCGTGTTGGCGGACAGCAGCTGTGACCTGTCCTCACGGCCTCAGACCCATCAGGCCTGTTCTGCTGACCGGTCCTGTGGTGGGGACTGGTTCACAGGAGAGTGGACACAGGTAACTGACCTACATTAATAATAATCCTTTGACTCCCTCATCCTATATGCCGAGTGCAAAAACTTAATTCTTCAGCCGCAGGAAGCTGGTGAATAGGGTGAGGGAATCAAAGGGTTGAGTTTTTGCTTTGCTAGTTTTTCAGTTTCAGTTTCTCAAGACGACGTCTCCGCTCTGCGCTCAGAACGAATTCCATACGCACTAACGTCCACTGGTGCCATGTGTATGTTGACCATGCATGGCACATGTCTTAAACCTGCACATAAACCCATGGCTGGCCAGGTCCTGAGACCCTACCTAGCATATGTTTACTTAGTCTGTATTTTATACAAGTATTGTAAAAGCCTTTCACTGGAATAATCTTGGTTACGAGTAAATTGCATGTGTATCAGAGCTAGCATGATTGACTATGCAGGATGCCGGTGGATACGGTGCAGGAATTAAAGGGTTAAAGTTGTTGATGCTATGGTTCTCCTTGAGTTCATAAAGTCATCAATATCATCATCAAGTGCCCTGCCACATGGCGTTGGCGATCATGGTCCTCCATATGCATCTATCCCTTGTTGCCGCAAGCACATCTTCCACCCTCTCTGTCCTCAGTCACTCTGCAAGTCCGTCCGTGCTTTCATTACCTCCAGCTTTCCCGTTGTGACTAGTGCTCTAATTCCCCTTTCCTCATAAAATGGCCATTCTATCTGCCTAGTGCAAAAAGTTAGCCCTTTGACCCCTCACCCTATCCACCAGTTCCTTCATTTTCTACGCCACCTTAATGGCCACAGACGAGGGCACATTTTTTTTTTCAATACAATGATGATGATGTCGATGAAGATGATGATCATGGTGCTATGATGGATAGGGTGAGGGGTCAAAGGGTTAAGTTTTTGCTTTGCTAGCATGACTGACTATGAAATCCAAAACAAGTGCGACTGCCCGCGTTCAAGCAAACAGGAACCAGAAAAAAAAACCCACGAACATAGAATCAGAACGCGCATTTAATACAACCAGACAAGACAGGCGCTTGTTTTGTCTGGTTGTATATAATACGCGTTCTGATTCTATTTTCGTGTTTCTTTTTTCTGGTTCATGATTGACCGTGCAGGAAGCTGGTGGATAGGGCGGGGGAGTCAAAGGATTAAGTTGCCGCCTTGCTAACATGATGGAATATGCAGAATGCTGGTGGACAGGGTGCGGGAGTTAAAGGGTTAAATTTGTTGATGTTATGGTTCTCCTTGAGTTCATAAAGTCATCATCATCATCAAGTGCCTTGCCACGTGGCGTTGGCGATCATGGCCCTCCATATGAATCTCTATCTCTCGTTGCCCCCAGCATCTCCCCCACCCCCCTCATCCCCAGCCACTCTGCAAGTCCGTCCAGCATTCTCTCCCTGGGTCTACCCAGTGCTCTCTTTCTCTCCAGCTTTCCCGTTGTGACCAGGTGCTCCAAATCCCCTTCCTCATAAAATGGCCTACAAATGTTGCCTGTTTTTCCTTAATCTTCCTTATGAATGATCTTCTTGTGTCTGCCTCCATCAAGACTCTCTCGTTTGTTTTCTTTGCTGTCGTAGAACTCTCATCATTCTTCTTAGAAACCAAATCTCGGCCGCATCAATCTTGTTCTGGCTTTGCTTGTTGATTGTCCACGCCTCACAACAGTATAACATTATCGGTTCTATTTATCATTCAAGAACTCTCTTTCTGATGTTAATTGATAGGTACATCAGAAATAGCCAGCAGAATCGGCCAAACCAAAACAGCATTCAGTAAGATGAAAAGCGTTCTTACCAACAAATGCATATCAATTAACATAAAGTCATATCTTTGCTTTTCTTTCTCTCCCAATACGTGCCCTGCCTCCACGGTGTTCATCCCTATGTGGCATATTCTGACTCCACATCACAAGTGCCTTCTGTGTCAGGTCTAGTGCCAGAAGGGAGAAGAATGGCAGAATGGTTCAGACGTTCGCCTGCCATTAATTAAACTCGAGGTTCCACTGTTCGTTTCTTGTAAAGGCCTTGACTTTTCTCTTCAGTTTGACCAAAAATTGAACTGAACGTCTAGTCCTTCGGAAGAGGACAAAAAAAAAAAAAAAAAAAAGAGTCGGGCCCGTGTGCCTTCTGGCTGCCCATGTTCAATACCCCATGGCAGTTGAAAATCGTGGAGAACAGGGCAATGCCTGGCTGGCTGCCTTGGTATGAAATATTGGAGAGATAGGTTGATTTCCCAGGTCCCACCCCTTGAAGACCAATTAGCCTTCTTGCCTTTCTTAAGTCTTGGGTAAAAAAAAAAGTGAATATGAATATAGATTTGCAGCAAGGGAGAGAGAAGATGGGCTCCGCCCTCATAATTCTGGCCCCGGGAAAAGTTGAGGTCTCTGCCACCTCACTCCTCTATGACCACAGGGTTATGGAACTATCTAGATAGAACCTCACGACCTGGCCAGCTCGTGGGTTTATTTATGTGCAGGTTTAAGGTTTGTGCCGTGATCATTCTGGATCTTCTCCATCACATCGCACCTGTGATGATAGTCCATATGGAATTCATTCAGGAAGCTGGTGGATAGGATGAGGGAGTCGAAGGGATAAGGAAGCTGATGGATAGGGCGAGGGAGTCGAGGGGTTAAACTTTTGCTTTGCTAGCTGGTTGACAGATGCAGGAATCAATGGGTGAGATTAGCAAATCAAAGGTCTGATACATAATTTAGCCAAATCACCAAACCATCATGATCAATATCAAGTTAGCCAAATCACCAACCATCATGATCAATATCAAGTTAGCCAAATCACCAAACCATCATGATCAATATCAAGTTAGCCAAATCACCAAACCATCATGATCAATATCAAGTTAACCAAATCACCAAACCATCATAATCAATATCAAGTTAGCCAAATCACCAAACCTTCATGATCAATATCAAGTTAGCCAAATCACCAAACCATCAGGATTAATATCAAGTTAGCCAAATCACCAAACCATCAGGATTAATATCAAGTTAGCCATATCACCAAACCATCACGATTAATATCAAGTTAGCCAAATCACCAAACCATTATGATCAATATCAAGTTAGCCAAATCACCAAACCATCACGATTAATATCAAGTTAGCCAAATCACCAAACCATCATGATCAATATCAAGTTAGCCAAATCACCAAACCATCATGATCAGCATCAAGTTAACCAAATCACCAAACCATCATGATCAATATCAAGTTAGCCAAATCACCAAACCATCATGATCAATATCAAGCTAGCCAAATCACCAAACCATCATGATCAATATCAAGCTAGCCAAATCACCAAACCATCATGATCAATATCAAGTTAGCCAAATCACCAAACCATCATGATTGATATCAAGTTAGCCAAATCACCAACCATCATGATCAATATCAAGTTAGCCAAATCACCAAACCATCATGATCAATATCAAGTTAGCCAAATCACCAAACCATCATGATCAATATCAAGTTAGCCAAATCACCAAACCATCATGATCAATATCAAGTTGGCCAAATCACCAAACCATCATGATTGATATCAAGTTAGCGAAATCACCAAACCATCATGATCAATATCAAGTTAGCCAAATCACCAAACCATCACGATCAATATCAAGTTAGCCAAATCACCAAACCATCATGATCAATATCAAGTTAGCCAAATCACCAAACCATCACGATCAATATCAAGTTAGCCATATCACCAAACCATCATGATCAATATCAAGTTAGCCAAATCACCAAACCATCACGATCAATATCAAGTTAGCCAAATCACCAAACCAACACGATCAATATCAAGTTAGCCAAATCACCAAACCATCATGATCAATATCAAGTTAGCCAACTCACCAAACCATCAGGATTAATATCAAGTTAGCCAAATCACCAAACCATCATGATCAGCATCAAGTTAGCCAAATCACCAAACCATCACGGTCAATATCAAGTTAGCCAAATCACGAAACCATCACGATCAATATCAAGTTAGCCAAATCACCAAACCATCATGATCAATATCAAGTTAGCCAAATCACCAAACCATCACGATTGATATCAAGTTAGCCAAATCACCAAACCATTATGATCAATTCAAGTTAGCCAAATCACCAAACCATCACGATCAATATCAAGTTAGCCAAATCACCAAACCATCACGATCAATATCAAGTTAGCCAAATCACCAAACCATCATGATTAATATCAAGTTAGCCAAATCACCAAACCATCACGATCAATATCAAGTTAGCCAAATCACCAAATCATCACGGTCAATATCAAGTTAGCCAAATCACCAAACCATCACGGTCAATATCAAGTTAGCGAGTGACCAGCTGGATGTTTGATTGCAGTGCAACGTGACATGTGGCAAAGGTTATCAGGAGAGAGATGTGATCTGCGTGAGGGGCGTGGCGGAGGGACTGCCTTCCATGGTGGAAGAAGAGAACTGCGCTGCAGAGGCCAAGCCGACCACCATGCAGTCCTGTGAAATGAGCGCTTGTGTGTCGCAGTGGTACATGACATCGTGGTCACAGGTATTGTTTTTATCAATGTTGTTAATTTATTACAAGCATTTTTCTTGTGTGAGTGTTGTGTTGTGTTGTGTTGTGTTGTGTTGTGTTTGTGTGTGTGTTGTGTGTGTGTTGTGTTGTGTTGTGTTGTGTTGTGTTGTGTGTGTGTGTGTGTGTGTGTGTGTGTGTGTGTGTGTGTGTGTGTTGTGTGTGTGTGTTTTGTGTGTACGTGTGTGTGTGTGTATGTGTTTTGTGTGTACGTGTGTGTGTGTGTGTGTGTGTAGTGTTTTGTGTGTTGTGTGTGTGTGTGTGTGTGTGTGTGTGTGTTTTGTGTGTGTACACGTGTGTGTGTGTTTTGTGTGTACGCGCGCGCGCGCGCGCGCGCGTGTGTGTGTGTTGTGTTGTGTTGTGTTGTGTTTGTGTTTTGTGTGTGTGTGTGTGTGTGTGTGTGTGTGTGTGTGTGTTGTGTCGTGTTGTGTGTTGTGTTGTGTTGTGTGTGTGTGTGTTTTATGTGTACCTGTGTGTGTGTGTGTGTGTGTACGTGTGTGTGTGTGTGTGTGTGTGTGTGTGGTTGTGTGTACACGTGTGTGTGTGTGTGTGTTTTGTGTGTGTACACGTGGTGTGTGTGTGTGTGTGTGTGTGTGTGTGCGTGTGTGTGCGTGTGTGCTTGCTGCCTCGTTTGAGAACACCCTATCGGTATACACAACATCTACGAAATCTAAAGCGTAACGTTTCAAAGTATAATAATTGGTTCTTATTGCTTCAGAAGATTATAAATGTGTACACAATGAAAATTAAAAGTTCCAGTATCAGAAAACCCATAGGAATCAGCGATATCATGATGCCATTGGGTCACCCACCAGAGAAAGCTCAGCACTGCTGCTGGGTTGATTGGTTTAATTGATATTTATTTGATTTATTACCAATGTTGTTGGTGCTATGTACAGAATAATGTGACCGATAATCTCACTTCGCTTAGGAAGATATGACTGTTCGTTCTTTTCTTTTGAATTTCTTTTGTCCTAATCTTTAATTTTGTTTGTTTGTTGTATTTTTAAGCAGTTGATTAAGATCGTTCGACCAAAATTTTAGTCCGTTTCGTTCTGTCAGTTAAAGTTTTGTTAATAATTTCCAGTATGAGAATATTAGTTTAATATTAAAAATGGGCTTTGGTTTACAATAAACACGATGTAACCTATTCCAGTCTTCATTTGTCCAGAACAAGAAACATCACGTGTTTCTATAACACGACAGAAACTAGGAAACCAATGTTTGTGTAAATTGTCACGATTATGACTAAAAACAAGCAGTTACTGCTGCTGATGTCGCCACTGTTTTGTGGCTTGCTAGTCTGGGTTCTTGCAATTCCTGAGCAAGGGAAATAAATCTAGATATAACTTAAGAAATGTAATGGTCAAATTTTGTTCTAATTGTCTCCCTTTCTGGAAAATGCGGGAAGACGCAATTGAGTAGAAGTTGTTTACAATGACAGGTTATGATTAGAATAATTATAATCTATTCGTGAAAAGAAAGTCTAGGAAGATGTATACTGGTTAACAGATTTTGGAATTGTTGTTCAGCACCACAAAAACAAAGTGTGGAAAAATAAAAAGAATACTAAGAATAAATGTACTTTTTATTGCTTTCGGTCAGTACACGCTTTCCTCTGCATTGCGTCTTCAGAATCCACTTAACCCTTTGATTCCACGTCCTATCCACCAAATGCAAAAACTTAACCCTTTGATTTCTTCACTGTATCCACCAGCTTCATGCAGGAAGTTGCTGGATCGAGGGAGGGAGTCAAAAGGTTAATTTTTTCCTTTGCTAGCGTGTTGACAAAACAGGATGTTGCTGGACGGGGTGCGGAAGTCAAAGGGTTAAAATGTCAATGGGAAAAATCATAATTATTCTCATAGTAACTGGCGAAGATCTGTTCTGATGTCTCACTTCACCTCACCTGTCTCACCTGTCGGCGTCACCTGGTTCAGCGTTGGCCGCCACACACTGAACGCCACCATCTCCCTCCCGGCCAATCTGTCTTGACTTTTGTGGACAATTTCTTGAATATTTAGGCCACTGATGTTGGTTGTGTTCTTGATGTATGAGATTGCAGGTCTGCCTTTCTTCCTTTTTGCCACTGTTTTTCCTTGAAAGATGGTTGTCATGAGGTTCGTGCTCTTGTGTGACACATAGCCAATGTGTTTTATAGTCTTCTCTTGTTGATGTCTGCTAGTAGTTTTCTGGTGGTATCAAGTTCTTCCAGGACACTTTCATTGGTTCTTCTATCTGTCCATTTGACACGTAGTAGTCTCCGATAAAACCACATCTCTGCTGCCTCAATTCTTCTGCAATCAGTTTTTCTCAGAGTCCGGGCTTCACAGCTATAAGTCATGACTGGCTAGATCAAACATTTTAAAAGCCTAACTTTCAGGCCATTTGGTATGCCTCTGTCTTTCCAGATGTTGTTGAGTTGGACCATTTGTTTTTTGTTCTGATGTAAGAAGAAACCAGTCTTCAAAAGACACTTTGGCTGGGTATAACCAACCGTCTTGAGATTTGACAGGTACCAGGTAAGACCCGTACATCTTATGATCGTTGTGTCAGTGAAGCTTGTGGTCTCGTAGATAAAGTATCCGCCGAGGACGTGAGGAACCCGGGTTCGATTCCAGATTGGACAGGACATTTCTTCAGTCCCCCCCCCCCCTGTCTCCTCTTCCACAAATGCTATAACAACATGTGATAACCAGTCGCCGTGATGTAGTGGTTAGCGTAACGGACTACCGACTGGAAGGTTGTGGGTTAGAATCCCCATCAGTCCCTTCAAAAATCATTGTGGGATTTTTCGGCTTTAACCGGCTCCTACCCAGAGTTGGACGTGCTATGGGCTGATTGGGAAGACTGGGACCACACAGTCGAGTCTCATCCACTTCGCGGATGCGTCATTGAGGGTGTTGCTCAAATCTTCTGACCAGCACCGCAGGTGTCTGTATCTCTCGGGCCTGGTTGACGCCAGGATATATTATGAAAGTAAGCGTAGAGTACAGCCCTGTCATGCAATCTCAATCCTAAATGGAACTCCATAGCATCATGATTATCATCCTCATCGACATCATCATCATTGCATTGTAAAGACCGTTCCAGCTTCCGTGGCCATTAAGGTGGCGTACAAAATGGGACGAAAAGAAAAGGTGAATACAAAGGTAACCTTCCCGAGTGCAATGATCTTAAATGACAATAATAATAAAAAAACCTGTGACACATCTGGGAATTGAACCTTGAACCCACGTTATCACCTGCACAACACTGTACCCATCTGATGAACGAACTTGTCAAAATGTAAAACATTGTTCGTTCTTTGATTTAAGAACGAACGATGTTTCACATTTTGACAAGTTCATTGACGTCTTTTCACTATAAGTGATATTAGACGAAGCGAAATATGAAAATTCTGCCATGCGATTATTTGTTGTTTGTCTTTTGTTTGTTTGTTTTTTAGGTCTTCTATACAGCAAAACAAATGGTTACATCAAGAACTAGTTTCTAAGGTTTACATTGGCAATGTTGTGTGTTTGCGCGTGCAGTGTTCTCAGTCATGCGGGACGGGTCAAAGGACACGTGGGGTCAAATGTCTCGACCCCCAGCAAAGGTCCAGCAGTGACTGTCCCCTGGCAGAGAAGCCAGCAAGCCGTGAAGCGTGTAACACTGCTAGTTGTGTCACCACCCCCGCTCCTACCCCACGAGGTGAGTATGATAATAATAATAATAATAATAATAATAATAATAATAAGAAGAAGAAGAAGAAGAAGAAGAATATAATGACGACGATGACGATGATGATGATGTTGCTGCTGCTGCTGATAATGATAATAAACAAGAACAACAGCAACAACAACAACAACGACAACAACAATAATAATAATAACAATATAATAATAATAATAATAATAATAACAATGATAATAATGATAATGATGATGATGATGATGATAGTGATGATACTGATACTGATGGTGATGATGATGACGACGACGACGACAACGACGATGATTATAATGATCATGACGGTAATATAATAATAATAATAAAAATCATAATAAATCATAATAATAATAATCATAATAATAATAATCATAATAATAATAAAAAAACAAAACCGGTAGTCTACTAAAACCTCAGGACCTGGCCAGCTCATGGGTTTATGTGCAGGCTTAAGGTTGGTGCCATGATCACCATACACATGGCACCTGTGACGTTAGTGCATATGGAATTCATTCTGAGCGTGGAGACGTCATCTTGAGAAACTGAAACTGAAACAACAACAACAGCAAAAACAACAATAACAATAATAGTAATAATAATAATGATGATAATAACAATAATAATGTGTCGAGACGAAGTACTTTGAAATTTTTTTTGAAATACAGGGTTGTTAGAATTTAGAAATGACTTAGTTCTGCTTATGTCGTCATTTCGCATTTTTGCTTTTCTGAAAGCTTTAACCCTTTGATTCCCGCATCCTGTCCGTCCACTGATAGCAAAAGCTTAACCTCTGACTCGCTCATCCTATCCACCAACTTCCTGCAGAAAGCTGGTGGATAGGGTGAGGACGTCAAAAGGTTAAGCTTTTGCTTTGCTAGCATAGTTGACCATGCTGGATGCTGATGGGCAGGGTGCGGGAGTCAAAGGGTTAAGTTTTTGCTTTGCTAGCATGGCTGACCATGCAGGATGCTGATGGACAGGGTGCAGGAGTCAAAGGGTTGAGTTTTTGCTTTGCTAGCATGGTTGACCATGCAGGATGCTGATGGACAGGGTGCAGGAGTCAAAGGGTTAAGTTTTTGCTTTGCTAGCATGGTTGACCATGCAGGATGCTGATGGACAGGGTGCAGGAGTCAAAGGGTTAAGTTTTTGCTTTGCTAGCATGGTTGACCTTGCAGGATGCTGATGGACTTGGTAGCGGGTTGTAGGCTTGCTTAAACCCTCTTTTGATATTTTGGAAAGAGCTTATATCATTTTGTACTCTCGTTGCTGCTGTTTGTTTCCAATACAAATTCTTTGTTATTCTTGGATCCTTTCCACCAACATTGAGCCTTTCATTGCCATAGCATTGTGAATACCTTGTCCCGAAGTTCTGTAGCCAAGGGCCTGTGCGCAGAATAAGGCAGCAGAACAAAACAAAACAAAACGCAAAACAAGAAATGAACGCAATGTATCAAGCATTATATCTTTTCACACCTGTCCTCTTAATTGTCAAATGATATCTAATAACGTGAGTTCGGTATTCTTAGATTTAAAAAAAAAATCTTTGCATTTAGTTTTCCACTCTCTTCTTTCTTTTTCATGTTACTATTCTCTTCTTTCACGTTATTTGCTTTTTTTTTACACCGTTCAAGATGATCTCTTTTTTTTTTTTTTTCTTTTTGCAATAAATTTTATTTATCAATATTTGTGTTATTTTTTTTTAATCAATTTTATTTCAACTTGGTTTCGTTAAAACGTATCCGTCGTTGTTTTTAAAACTTTTTGTTTTTTCATTTCAAAACAAACAGACATCTAACATACAATGTGGCAACAAAGAGTGACAACAACAACAACAACAACAACAACAACAACGACGACGATGACGACGTCGCTGACGACGAAACAATTTTTTTACACAAAATGAAAAATGTTAACACATGAACTCCACACAATATACAAAATGTACACAACGATATTTTATACATTGGAAGTTTAAGGATGAACATTATGATTTAGCACATGTCAACATTTCCCCTATGAATCCGTTTAAAAAAAAACAACACATTCCTTGCTGAACAATATGCGAGCATCATCGAACAATGTGGTAAGAGAAATGATATCAATTTATACAGATAAGATAGTTATTGTTGTCATAAAATACAACCTATAGGTGTTCATCGTTTTATTTTCATTCTGTGTTCAGTTTCAGACTGCCAGGACACGTTTTCACGCTGCCAGTTGGTCAAACACGCCAGGATGTGTCGCTTCACGTACTACAAGAAGAAGTGCTGTGCCACGTGCTCAACCAGCACGTGATTGATGCACACGGCACCTAGCATCACGTGACCAGTTTGCTCCAATACCTTTCAGTTACAGTATAAACCACCGTCAACTTCCGTTCACATCCACAGGGTCTCTCTGAATTCCAACGATGCATTGGAGGTTGTAGGCTACGTTCCAGCCGTTCTCTGCTGTGGTTTGATGCTGAAGATTAAACGGTGTTTATTCAGGTTTTAAGCGTGAGTGACTGTTAGGTATTGCTCGATGTACTCGCATTTCAGTGTTTACGGTAAAAAACACCGAATTATCGTCATAGTATTTTCCACGTTACGTATAGACTAGAACCCACAGAAGCATTGGGTTGGTTATGTTGTATTTCAAGTGAAATCTATAAAGCTCCACTATAATCTTTTAAGGCTGTGAGTGAAATCTGAGGACATAATCTTGTGTATTCTCTCTTTAGTGAATGGAAAATTTAACGATCTTAAACCAGTGCTTGTTTTTTTTTTCTTTTTTTGTGTGTGTGTGCGTTTACTCCATTCCCCGCCTTACACCATTTTATCATTCAGGACCAGTATAATTATCTTATAAATGATAATAATATAAACGAAATTATACAAAAAGTTACGAAAGTAAAACGTGTTTTTGTGTTGTAGTTCTTGTTGACTGTGTATACCTTTTGTGTGGATGGGAAAATAGAAAATATACAAATCATAGCTTTTAATTGTACAAAGGGTTACCCGTGTATATATATATATATCGCTGTACATTAGTTTCGTGTGTTTGTATATGTGGTAATAGATTCGTGAAAGAGCGTATACGAGAGACCTTTACGTACAGAAGAACTGAGAGTTGTACATGCTGTTAAATTTATGTTTGGGTCAGAAATGTTATGCAATATGCAAAGACAGAAAATATTTTCTCTAATATGAATCAGCCAAATAATAACTTTTCCATGTTAACTGAAAGATCTAGTCTCACATTTTAAAGATACAACAACAACAACAACATCATCTACAACTACAACTACAACTACAACAACTACAACTACAACTACTACTACTAACACTACTACTACTAAATCATGTTTATAGAGTTCTATTCTCTCAACTAACTGGGCTCACTTTGCATTATACATTTACACGATACAGACTGTAATGTATACAGAAATATTGATATCACACTCAACATACACACACGTACCCCAAATAGATATGTACTCACAAGGTGTAACAATACGTACATACACGTACTATGGTCACAGACATATACAGGGGGGTGCAAAAGTAGCCATACAGTTATGAAAAAAGAAAACACGTACAATACTCATTGCATCTATTATACAAACAAATGAATTTGCATATACATGTAATAACAAGCACAGCCTTAATCCCTCAGATACTCAAACTGCTTGCCGTCGGTATTCACACACTCCTCAAATCGAGAGCGGAATTAAGCATTATAATAATGATGTGATACTTACTGTATACCTACTTTTGCACCCCCCTGTATATGAATGCTTACACGATGCTACATTTAGAAGTGACAGTATTACTAATGGAGGTGTGACTGTAATGATATCAACTGTGAAAGAACTGGGTGAACAGGTAAATCTTTTAGATAGTTTGAGCATCTTTACCATCATCATGAGCCATGCCGCATGGCGTTGGCGATCATAGCTCCATACGAATCTTCTTCTGTCACTTCTTCTACCCTATCTGTCCCCATCCACTCTTCCAAACTGAATATTTTCTCACTGGGTCGACCTGGTGCTCTTTTTCTTTTTAGTTTTCCTGTTATGATTGGATGCTCAAATTTTTCTTGTCTTTACCCTTTGACTCTTGCACCCCATCCACCAACTGCAAAAAACTTAAACCTGACTCCCTCACCCTACTCACCATCTTCCTATACAGGAAGCTGGTGGATAGGTTGAGGGAATCAAAGGGTTAAGTTTTGCTTTGTGATCATCGTTGACAATGTATGAGGTTGCTGGTGGACAGGGTGCGGTAGTCAACGAGTTAAATGTCGCTTGTCTTTTCCTCATCTTCTTCATCAATGTTCTTTGAGCATACACTGCGTACAATTTCTGACCCACACTATTGTATACACGTTGATTATGAGTGAAATATTAGATGGACATAATGGAAACCTCTTCGTTCATCAAGACGCTTTGGCACCTGGTTATCAGTGTGTGGTGCGGTTTTTTGTGTGTGTTAGCCTTGTTTCATCTAAATACTCATTCTTCGACGAAAGTGCTGATGTGCTGGTACTATATCGCAGCAATGGCTGGATTTAGTGATCAGTCAATCGGTAGTGTGTTCTGACAGCTGAACTTGTGTAGCCTACTGCATTGTATTTTGTGACTGAAATGTATGATATGCTGTGTTGCCGACGTGGTGTCATCGTAGAGTTTGTTTGCTTTGTATACATTTGTGTGTTATGTTCTGTCACGGTGAGGGTTGAGGACTGGTGGGTTTGCGTCCTGTGACAGTCAGGACAGCAGGAAGAGTAAAGGGTATTTGGTCTGGCAACTGCCTTCATGCATTGAAACAAATAAAGTTCGAAAAAAAAAGTGTTTGTTTGTTTGTGTATGTGTGTGTGTGTGTGTGTGTGTGTGTGTGTGTGTGTGTGTGTGTGTGAGAGAGAGAGAGAGAGAGAGTGTGTGTGAAAGAGATAGGGTGCGTGGAGAGAGAGAGTGTATGTGTGTGTGTGTGAGAGAGAGAGAGAGAGAGTGCGTGAGAGAGAGAGAGAGAGAGAGAGAGAGAGAGAGAGAGAGGGGAAGATGTGTGTGTTCTGTGTGTTCTCTGTGTGTGTGTATGTGCATATGTATGCGCGTGCGCTCGCATGTGTGTATGTGTGCATGTGTGTGTGTGCTCACGTGTGTGTATGTGTATGCATATGTGTGCGTGTGCGTGCGTGTGTGTGAAAGAGAAACAGAGAGGGAGGGAAAAAGACAGGAACGGAGGGGAAGAGGGAGCGATAGAAACACCACCAATACCACCACCACCAACAAAACAAAACAAAAAATCGCCATTTAAAAAAAAAATGTTACCAGAACATAAATAATTGTACATGAGTATAATATGCACAAAAACACGTGTAATCTTACAAAGACACAAACTCATCAATGTTTCTCATTTAATAAATAAGTACAGAAAAATCAAATATACGTTACAAATATTGACCAAGCCTAAATTACCGGAATGACTGAAAAACAATTATCAAATTCTGCTGATAAATGTTTTCACATAATTCAAGTTACACACGTTTTGAAGGCAATGGGAAAAAGCAACAGAAAAAGAAAGACCCTCAACTTTTACATGCATATTTCATAATAACATGAAATGAAAAGACAAAATTCACCAGAGAGAAACGAACTTTAACTTTTAGATATGTATTTTATGACAGACAAAAAAGTCAACACAAAAAAGCAACAACAAAACAACAAAATTCATTCAACATAAAAGAATGGTAAAAATTCAAACACGATTTGGAAGAATATTTTCATAACGGACACAGCAATAGAACATCTTTTACCAATAACAATTTGTAGACAAGTTATGAAAAGAGCATCTATGTTTACAAATTTAACAAGTATGTACACCAATAAATTCTATCTATATACGTGCCTATGTTTTTTTTCCGTCTCTCTACTAGTCTATCTATCTATATATTTATATATGTCTATCAATGAACGAATAGAGAAGGAAACCCACACATAAAAGTCGGCAAAAAAGAAAGAAAGAAGAAAGGAAGGAAGGAAGGAAGGGAGGAAGGAAGGAAGGGAAGGAAAGAAGGAATGAAGGAAAGGAGGAAGGAAGGAAGGAAGGAAGGGAGGAAGGAATGAAGGAAAAAAGGGAGGAAGGAATCAAGGAAAAAAGGAAGGAAGGAAAGAAGGAAGGAAGGGAGGAAGGTAGGAAGTAAAGAAAGAAGGAAAGAAGGAAGGAAGAAAAAGAAAGAAGTAGGGAAGTAAAGAAGGGAGGAAAGAAGGAAAGGAAGGAAAGAAGGAAGGAAAAAAGGAAAGAAGGAAGGACAGAAAAAAGAAAGGAAGGAAAAAAGGAAGGAAGGAAGTAAAGAAAGAATGAAAGAAGGAAAGAAAGAAGGAAGGAAAGAAAGAAAGAAGGGAGGAAGTGAAGAAAGAAGGAAGGAAGGAAAGACGGGATGAAAGAAGAACGGAAGGAAGGAAGTAAAGAAGGAAGGAAGTAAAGAAGGGAAGAAATAAGGAAAGGAAGGAAGGAAGGAAGGAAAGAAGGAAAGAAGGAAGGAAGGAAAAAAGAAAGGAAGGCAAAAAGGAAGGAAGGAAGTAAAGAAAGAAGGAAAGAAGGAAAGAAAGAAAGGAAAGAAAGAAGGAAGGAAGTGAAGAAAAAAGGAAGGAAGGAAAGACGGGAGGAAAGAAGGACGGAATAAGGAAGTAAACAAAGAAAGGACGGAAGGAAGGAAGTAAAGAAAGAAAGAAGGAAAGAAAGAAAGAAAGAAGGAAGGAAGGAAGGAAAGAAGGAATGGAGAAAAACGGAAAATTATTACTAATATCAAACGAACAGGTGAGACGTTGGTTTACCATCTTTCTGGCAAAGCAAACAACAAGAGGGAAAAAAAATTGAAACAGAAAGAGGTCACACCAAACATAGGAAATCACTGAAAATATGACTTAAGAGTATCACGAAAATAATAACAATGAATAAGTATTAAAAATATGTCCCGAACACCAAGCGTAGTGGTTCTTGTAACGAACAATCAGCTGGAAGGCTGTAGGTTCTAATCCCATACGTCCTATCAAAATCATTACGGGATTTTTTCTGCCTCAAATGGCTCCTATCCAGTGCTGACTGTGTGTTGTGGGCTCTCAGGGAAGACTGGGACCGCTTAAGTTGAATTTCATCCACTCCACGGATGCGTCACTGCCAGTGTTGTACAAATTTCTCAACCAACATCGCAGGTGTCTGTATCTCTCGGGCCTGGTTGACGCTATAACGTATCACGAAAGTGAGTGTAGAGTAGAGCCCTCTGTCGTGCAGTCTCAATCCGGAACGGAAGTCAACAGCATCATCGTCATCATCCCCATCGTCACTACCACCATAGATTTGTGAAAAACAAACAAACACACACGCACACAAAAACAACAACAACCAAAAAACACGTCCCAGCTTCTAAGGCCATGAACCCTTTGACTCCAGCACCCTATCCACCAGCTATACAAACTTAATCCTTCGACTCCCTCACCCTATCGACCAACTATAAAAACTTAACCCTTTGACTCCCGCACCCTATCCATCAGCTATACAAACTTAATCCTTCGACTCCCTCACCCTATCCACCAACTATAAAAACTTAACCCTTTGACTCCTTCACCTATCCACCAACTATATAAACTTAACTCTTTGACTCCCTCACCCTATCCACCAACTTCCTGCAGGAAACTGGTGGATAAGATGAGGGAGTTAAAGGGTTAGGTTTTTTCCTTTGCTAGCATTGCCGACAATACAGGATCTGGTTGACAGGGTGCGGAAGTCAAAGGGTTATAATGGAGTAGAAAATGGGACTGATAAAGAATTAGCACAAAAGGAAATTATGATACTAACCCCTCCCCCCCCCCCAAAAAAAAAAAGCAAAAAAAAAAAAAAAAAACAGAAAAAAGGAAAACAAATATGACAATGTTAATTAAGATAAAAAAAAAAAAAGAAGAAAAAGCAGCTTCGTAACTGACTCAAGGAAAAATCAGTCATGACAAGATGACAAGAATGAAATATACCATCGCGTCAATGGACCCAGGAAATCGATACTACATAATAGTACAAGGTGAAACAACTCAAGGGGGAAATGGCACTGACGATCAATCATGTCGCAGAATCTCCAATGCCATCCATTCCTGCTGACAGAAAAGAAAACCCCACACACACAAAAATGATTAACGATCGGATATATATACATACATACATACATACATGTATATATACGCATATATAGATCTATATATATGTATGTATGTCTCCCCATCCATCCCCCCTTCTCTTTATCTCTCTCGCTTTCTTTCGCTCTCTTACCTTTATTTAATTTCAGCTATGAGTTATGAATGGTATGACTCTTTCGTAACATGGCTACAGTGATGACAGATCGTGAACCCGATTCTCCTCTCCGGTGATTTCAATATACTTATTGAAATATAACACTCGCTCTTGGATGTCAACCTTTCAGTTTTTATTTTTTTGCAGTCTTGCACTTTTCTTCTCATTATTACTATTATTATTCTTGTTGTTGCTATTATATTATTATTATAATTATTATTATTGTTTAACCTCCAGTTAAAAAGAAACATCATAAGGGTGCAGATGGGACCCGGAAGACCAATGCCTCGCCATTCTCCGGACAGTCACCTCCTAAACTCACGACAACACTTGATAGTCATTTCTTCAAGCAAAGGGGGGCTGTCCATGCATTGCATGACTCATTCGGACCCCGTCATCAGTTACCTTGTTCACAAACCGAATAGCAAGGTGGGAAGATGACTAACCCACAGGACACAGCCACACACACAACGCGCACCATCCATATCCAGCCCAGCATCTGGGCTAAGAGAGAATGGAAGACCCCTCTCTCGTCCCACTCTGGTCTTCATCTCTCTTTCGGGCAGTCTGCCCTGCCATTAGCTCGCATAGCTGCCGGCACCTTTCCCCTTACTACAGTCTCGACACTTAGTAGTTAAGGATTCGCTTCTGCATAAGTTTGGAACTCATGGCGCCAAGGTCAAGGTCACATGGATCGAAAACAGCGCCTAAAATCAGCAACTTTTCATGAAGGTGTGTAAACAACGCTTTCTTGAAATCTGACAATATTCAGATGTGTTGTTATCATTGTCTACAAACAAGGTATATTTTAATATTTTGTTTTAGCAGTCGGAAGTTGCAATTTTTAACCCCCCCTCCCAACAAAAAGTTTTATATCGACTGGACAGAAGTGCTTGTGTCTGTGACAAAAAGTGTCAGCATGTGCTACCAGCTGTTTATGGAGGGGGTCTTTACAAGGTATGGGTCAAAGGTGAAGGTCGTTGAAGA
This sequence comes from Monoplex corrugatus, assembly GCA_030674185.1. Taxonomy (NCBI): domain Eukaryota; kingdom Metazoa; phylum Mollusca; class Gastropoda; order Littorinimorpha; family Ranellidae; genus Monoplex; species Monoplex corrugatus. Next base: position 25,110,523 of record JAPXFY010000016.1, on the reverse strand, counting down.
CTCGCTTATGCACAAGTTTGGAACTCATGGCGCCAAGGTCAAGGTCACACACACGGAGCGGGAAACAGCGCCTAAAATCAGCAACTTTTCGTGAAGGTGTGTAAACAACGCTTTCTCGAAATCTTCTGACAATATTCACATGTTTTTTTTATTTTTTATTGTCTATTCTTCTCGATTCGTTCTGTTTCATTTGAAGCTTCTCTAAGCTCATAGTCACTTAGAAAAGCACAGAACCTAGATTTTCTTTCATTATTTTTGTACAAAAGAGGGATAGTTTAAATGATCGACCATCTTTTGTTGTTGTTGTATTATTGTCTTCATAATCGTCATATGAAAAACAAAAACCTAGATTTTCTTTTATTTCTTTTTTGTACAAAAGAGGGATGTTTAAATAGTCAGGTCAGTCATACTGCTTATGGCCCTGCTGACAACTTAAGCCATATCAGGCCAAAGTTTAAATAGTCGACCATCTTTTGTTGTTGTTTGTATTATTGTCCTCATAATTGTCATCTTTATTATCACAATCATCCGTCATTGTTACTATCAGCTCCACCATCACCACCACCATCATCATCACCACCACACCACCACCATTACTACACCTCCACCATCACCACCACCACCATCACCACCTCCACCATCACACCACCATCACCACAACCATGACCACCACCATCACTACACCACCACCATCACCACACCACCACCACCACCCACACCACCACCACCACCACCATCACCACAACCACTACCATCACCTCCACCATCATCACCACCACAATTACCATGGTGACCACACCACCACCACACCCACACACCATCACCACAACCACCACCACCTCCACCACCATCACAACCACCACCTCCAACACCACCACCACCATGACCACACCACGACGACGACGACCACCACCACCACCAACAACAACAACAGCAACAAATACACTGACGACAGCGCAGAGTGTACTCACCAGACCACAAGAACTGAAAAGGAGCATAAGATCCTTCGGGCGAGCCAGGGCGTTGAACCTGAAGAGATGGTTCCTCTCGTGAAACGGCCGGCATTCGGCGGGAAACGGGCGACGCTGCCTCAGCTTCACCAGGAGCTTCACGTGAAGGACGCCGGTTTTCCGAGGAAACTGACTCAGGGACTCGCGCCTCGGCCGCAGCTTCTAGCAAAGCAGCGGCGTTTTCCTGGGAAAAAGGCATAGTTTCCTGCCGAGGGGAAAGCGTTTCCTGGGAGGGACCAGACATTTCCACCGCAGCGGGTGCAGCGTCCCGGGAAGCCGCAAACGCCACTTCCAGCGAAGCAACCGGGGTTTCCTGAACCGCAGTCGCAGTTTCCTTGCGAGCGAGCGCCTTTATCTGGGGCGAAGCCAGCCGCCGCGCTTCCCCGGAAGCGCAAGCGGAAGCACCTTCCTGGGGAGCCAGAGAGGTTTTCTGCGCGGCACGTGCAGCGTGTGTGGCTTCTGTCGAAAAGGAGGCTGGGATAGAGGGAGGCTCCTTGTCCGTGGTCTGGGTATTACTGAAGAAGTATTCCGCGGACCACGCGCAGTAACGGTCCAGCACTCTCATGATCTTTTTCTGGTCCTCTTGGCTGGAATAATGAAGAAAGCGAGTCACGATGGGACAGTGTGAGAGGGAGGAGGTGCACGTGCGAAAGAAAAGGATTTGAGGGAAGGACGAGAAGAAAGAGTGATGACAAGATATCAAGATTTTATTTTAGCCCAGTGCACAGACACAAGGAAAATGAATGTTTTGGCTATGCATACAATCACACCCACACCTCACAACAATAACAATATTCATTCAACATCATAAAAGACATTCGTCGATCATCCACGGAATCGAAGAAACACACGCACACAACACATACACACACACACACACACACACACACACACGCACACACACACACGCACACACACACACACACACACACACACACACGCGCGCGCGCGCGCACGCGCACACACACGCCCATGGGACTTAAACAACATAAGGTAAAAATTATTGTCTTACTTTCCCTCCCCCTCCTCACATGCGCAAGACTAAAATCCAAAATAGACGGCAAGAACAGACAGAGGAAGGGAGGGGGGGGGGAGAGAGAGAGGGAGGGAGGGAAATAAAGAGAGAGAGAGAGAAAAAGAGACAGGGAGATGGAGAGAGAGAGAGACAGGGAGATGGAGAGAGAGAGAGAGAGAGAGAGAGAGAGAGAGAGAGAGATAGAGAGAGAGAGAGAGAAACTGAAACTGAAACTGAAAATGGTTTATTGCCATTGACATTTTTGTCCTTGTGGCAAGGAGCATAAAACAATGTCATTAAATTTTTCGGCGACGTTTTCTCGAAACAAAGATTTATAAATATAGTCATGGTGAGTTCCATCATCATCGACCACACCCTCCCATCTGACCATGTCTGCCTTGTTGCTGATCTTCATTTTTCCCGCCCTCCACCCCGCAAAACGTACATTCAAGCCAGACACCTTTCTGCAGTGGACATGACTGTCTTTGAGGCTGACCTTCAGTCTCTCTTATCTGCTTCCCCGCCAACCACACCTGATGACCTCAACTCCCTTCTCCTTGGGCTCCTGGATCGGTTCGCTCCTGCCTGTGGCCGTCTTGTTTCCAAGAGGCCACCATCACCTTGGTTCTCCTCCATTGGGCCTCAGCTGCAAGCGGCCAAGTGTGAAAGGCACAGAGCCGAGAGACAGTGGCTCAAGTCTAGTCTGACTGTTCATAAGCAAATTTTTCAAACTGCCAACAAAATTGTTAATAGCCTCGTAGATGCCTCTAAATCAGCCTATTACAATGCTAAAATTCTTGCCTGTTCCACTTCCAAACAACTGTATAATATAACTAATACTCTTCTTGGCAAAACTGGCTCTTCTCCTCTTCCATCTCACCTGCCACCTTCTGATCTTCCACAGGCTTTCTCTGACTATTTTTTCAACAAGATTGCTAACCTCAGGCTTTCTCTCGATTCCACGACGAACACTCATGCTACATTTCCTGAACCCCCTTTCTCTGGAATCCCCCTTACTTTCTTCCAACCCGTTTCTGAGGACTTTGTTAAGAAAATCATCATGAAATCTGGCATTAAAACCTGTGAACTCGACCCATTGCCAGCTTCTTTTCTCACCCATTGTCTCGATACTCTTCTCCCTCACATCACCAATATCATTAACCATTCCCTCTCAACTGGCTCCTTTCCTTCTTCTTTCAAGTCAGCAATTGTAAGACCTCTTCTAAAAAAGACGACTCTTGACCCTGAGAATTTGAAAAACTATAGACCTGTGTCAAATCTTCCTTTTCTTTCCAAGGTCTTAGAGAAAGTTGTTCTTGACCAGCTGTTAAACCACCTTCATTCCAATAACCTTGTCTATTCCCTTCAGTCTGCTTACCGTTCTGGACATAGTACCGAAACTGCTCTTCTCAAAATCTGCAACGACTTACTGACTACTCTCGACTCTAACAACGTATCACTTTTGACTCTCTTGGACCTATCTGCTGCCTTTGACACTATTGACCACTCTATCCTTCTCTCCCGTCTACATCACTCTTTTGGGCTCCATGATACTGTCTTGAACTGGTTTCATTCTTACATCACCAATCGTCTGCAAGTAGTTTCTGTCAATGGTCTTTCTTCTAATCCTTCCTGTCTGACTTACGGAGTGCCACAAGGATCTGTTCTGGGCCCCCTACTTTTCATTCTCTACACCTACCCTGTCTCCTCTATTGTCCAAGAACACCTGCTTCAGCATCATTCTTTCTCGGATGACAATCAGCTGTATGTCTCTGGGCCTCTCCCTGACCTTCCCATCATGATCCAGAAAACCCAATCTTGTGTAGCTGACCTGAAGGATTGGATGACTGAAAAAAAACTGAAATTAAATGAAGAGAAATCCGAATTGATCTTGATCACCCCACCCAAACTCCAAAATCACCCCTCTCTTCCAACCTCTGTCACACTTGTTGACTCATCTATCCCTCTCTCCCATTTTGCCCGTAACCTTGGTGTAACTCTTGATCAAACCCTGTCCTTCCGCCAGCATGTGAGCAACGTCTGTCGGACTTGTTTTCTTGAACTCCGCCGAATTGCTTCTATCCGCCACCTCCTCTCAGAAGACACGACAAAGGCTCTTGTCTGTGCATTTGTTCTATCCCGTCTCGATTACTGTAATGCTCTTTTTTCTGGTTCCCCCTCTCATCTCATTAACAAACTTCAGAAAGTTCAAAATCATGCTGCCCGTCTCATCTTCCGCTCTTCAAAATTTAACCATGTTACGCCATTGCTCTGTTCTCTCCACTGGCTCCCTGTTCAGCAAAGAATATCCTACAAGATTGCCTGCCTCTGCTTCAAATCTATTGAGTCTTCCTGTCCTGAGTATCTCACCCATCTGTTACATCTCTACACGCCATCTCGAGCTTTGCGGTCCTCATCTGATACCCGTCTCTATAGTATCCCCATAGTCCGCACTAAAAGGTTTGGGCAGCGTTCTATTTCCTATCAAGCTTCAACCATCTGGAATCAGTTACCTCGCTCTCTTAGATACTCACCCTCTCTGTCCACATTCAAACGCTCCCTCAAAACTTACCTGTTTCCCAAAACTGGTAATCTCTGCCCCCTTCCCCCCATGTAATGTAATGGTGACATTA
>JAPXFY010000016.1:25095865-25100865 GCA_030674185.1 Monoplex corrugatus | reverse complement strand
CCAGTCGTCCTTCAATGTGCACAGCGTGGAACTCCACCAACTGCTCGTCCAAGTCATCGTCCAGCAGCTTTTCGAAAGAGCTGATCAGCGCCTCAAACAGAAGTCGCCGGATTGCCTTCTGCTGGATTTCTGGTTCACTGGGGCAACAGCACTTCCAGTCAAGATGTTGAGTATCTGTCAGTCTGCAGTTGTCTGATGGTGCTTTCCATTCTTTTGGGTCAACGGTTTGATTTCTGGCTCTTGCAGCTGAATTCAGGTTTTGTTCAATCGTTTGCCTTGGGTTCTCAGTTTTCGATAATGGGGGCAAGTACTGGAAGGAGGCTGGCGCTTCGTCCAGCTCGCCTGCACCAGTCTTGTGTTGAGTTCTGGTTCCTGAATGTGGTTTACACATGTGGTCACCAGATGGCTTCTCACAAGGAGACTTTGACTTCTTGTGGATCGGGTCATCTGGCGGTGAGGGCAAATCATCATAGACGTGCAGGCTGTGGGCCTGAAGAAGTTGAACGTACCTCACCAGCTGCCAGCCCACAGTCTCCAGTTGTTGTCTCTTCGATTCCACGCTCTTCTCCCTCTTGCTAGCTTCCTGCAGGTACACATCACAGCAAAGACAGACTTCATGTTAAAGTGTCGTGTGGAAAAGAGAAAACATAAACCGAAATATCTAATGACGAGAAAATTTAAGCCAGAGAAGGAGAGAGAGAGAGACAGAGAGCGAGAGAGAGAGAGAGAAAGAGAGAGAGAGAGAGAGAGAGAGAGAGAGAGAGAGAGAGAGAGAGATGGATGGGTGGATGGATGACTAGAAAAGTAGACCGACCGACAGATAGATATATAGGTAGACAGACAGACACACAGATAGATAACAGACAGACAGGACAGACAGACAGATAGATAACAGATAGATAGATAGATGGATGATAGATAGATACGTAGGCAGATTTTTTTTTGTTTAAAGCCCAACCGACTGCGCAGAGCCATGTCAGAGCTATAACCTCTTCAATACACTCAATGTTTCAACAGAAAAAAACAAAGGAAAATAAAATTAAGTACATATATCAATGTATTCGCGCACAAAATCTAAGAGATGCCCCTGTCGTTGACCACTCAGTCCAATTTGTTGCACAGGGGATTCACAAAACATACCTGAATACAAATTTAAACATAAACAAGGACACTAAAGCATACATAAAAAAGGGCAGAATTATCTATAATTGTTTCCGCATATCTCATTTCCTTAGAGCCAAAAATGCACTTAATACATGTATCCAATCATAAATCCTAAGAGAAAGTATGTAAGACTTTATCGAACACATGCAGGTGAATGGACCAGCAATGCAGACAACGATAGGAAGAAATGACAGAAAGCAAAGGCAGAAACGAAGAGAGTGACTGGAAAGAGGAAATTTCTGGCACAGAATTTCTAGAATGTAGGGATACTATTTATACTGAAAGAGCCCCCGGCATCCCCGCGGGCGGAGATATATAGATAAATAGATAGATAGACAGACAGACAGACAGACAGACAGACAGGAGGCAGGAGGGGAGAGAGAGAGAGAGAGAGAGAGAGAGAGAGAGAGAGAGAAAGAAAGACAGATAAGGAGAGTGAGAGAGCGACAGAATGAGAGAGAGAGAGAGACAGACAGACAGACAGAAAGACAGGGAGACAGACACGAAAACAGACAGGCAGACAGACAGAGACAGAGAGGGATAGACAGACAGACAGACAGAGAGGGGAGAGAGATAGAGAGGGGAGATAGATATATAGATAGAGAGCGAGAGAGAGAGAGAGAGAGAGAGAGAGAGAGAGGGAGAGAGAGAGAGAGAGAGCGAGAGAGAGAGAGCGAGAGAGAGAGAGAAAGAGACAGATAGACAGACACAGACAGAGACACAGAGAGAGACAGAAAGAGACAGAGAGAGACGGACAGACAGACAGGAAAACAGACAGGCAGACAGAGAGGGACAGACAGACAGACAGAGAGGGGAGGGAGGGAGAGAGAGAGAGAGACAGACAGGCAGACAGAGATAGGGGAGAGAGAGAGAGAGAGAGAGAGAGAGAGAGAGAGAGAGAGAGACATACAGACAGACACAGACAGAGAGAGAGAGACAGAGACAGACAGACAGGAAGACAGACAGAGACAGACAGAGAGGGACAGAGAGAGAGAAGAGACAGAGAGACAGAAGAAGACAGAGACAGACAGACAGGAAGACAGACAGAGACGGACAGAGAGAGAGACAGAGACAGACAGACAGGAAGACAGACAGAGACAGACAGAGAGGGACAGAGAGAGAGAAGAGACAGAGAGACAGAGACAGACAGTGACGTATGAAAGGAGGAGTCGAGGGAGTGAGAAAGTAGGGAGAGGAGAAAGCAAAACAACGTACTACTTCAGGTGTCTTGTGGTGCTGTGATGATGTGAATATCTTCAGCCGGATGGCGTAGTTCATCAGGTTCTCGATGACAAAGAACATGCAGGCGTTCCTATAGTACACCATTAACAAACAGGACAACAGGTAATGTCTATGTCTGTATTTGGAATAACCTTTACATGCATTGACGCCACAAATTCCATGCAAGAGATAAATATGTTATTGTTACTCTTGTTTAAAGCCCAGTCCTTATATCATCAACGCCATTTTTCTACCAACGCTGACATACCAGTGCCAGACATGGTCCCTAACTAAAGTCCTCGAGACAAAACTGGTCACCAGTGAAATGAAATGCCTGAGGAAAGCAGTAAACAAGACAAGGCGGGACAAGATCAGAAATGAGGTGATACGAGACATGGTAGGAGTAACACCAATCCTACAACACATCGAACATATGACGTATAATCTGGCTGGAGAGCCAGAGGAAGACCAAGACGACGATGGAGCGACTCCGTGGCAGACACCCTCAGAGCTCACGAGATGTCCCTTCTCCAGGCCACCCGCCTGCTGACAGAGACTGTATCTCCCCGCGACGCCCACCGGTACAAGCGGAAGGAAAAAGTAAAAGTAAAGTAAAAGCCTAGTCAGCTGCATAGAACCATATCAGGACTATACCCGTTTCAAAACAGACACCACGCTTCAACAGGAAAAAAACAGAATAAAAATAAAATTAAGTACACATATCAATGCGTTCGTGCACATAATCTAAGGCCATGCCCCGGGCGTTGATTACTCAGTCCAATTTATCGCACAGGGGATCTAAAAAAACATACCTGAATACAAATATAAGCATACCTAAGGACTCCAGAACATAAATAAAAACAGGCATAAGTTACCTACGATTGCTTCCTCATATCTCACCTCCCTAGAACCAAAAATGCACCTACTACGTGTACCCAATTATCAATACTAAGACAACGTACGTAAGATTTTATCGAACACTAACAGGTGAATGGACCAGCCAGGCAGAAAATGATAGGAAGAAATGACAGAAAGCAAGGGAAAAAGGCAGAAACAAAGAGAGTGACAGAAAAGATGAAATTTCTAGCACAGAATTTCTAGAAGGTGGGGATACTATTCATACTGAAACAGCCCCTGGCATCCCCACAAGGATGAGAGATAAGATTCAAAGTGACATAAGCCAATACACTTGTGCATAAATCCTATATGCTGGCAAGGCCTTGAAATCCTAATAAATATGAGTCTTCTGTGTATCAACCATTGGTATCATTTTCAATTTCAGTCTCCTAACCCAAGTTTCGAGTGAAATCTATATATATGTTCAATTCATATTCATATTCATATTCACTTCTTTTATCAAAGTGGATTTACCACGTGAAGCTCGGGCTGCTATACTTTGCAGTCCTATTTTTTTCTTAGTCACAACATACCGCATATAACTGGAAATTCTTCTCCAACGTGATAGCAGGTCGCCGCACTGCAGCGCCACTCAACAGTTTTCCTGCATGCATGTACTTTCCTCTACCTATGAAAGTAGCTTTTATTTGGGATGACCGTTTTCGTCTCTGTATACATATACAGCATTCTTACAAACAAATGCCTATCAATTAACATCAAGAAGAGAGTTCTTGAATGTTATATAGAACCAATACTGTTATACGGTTGTGAGGCATGGACAGTCAACAAGCAAAGCCAGAACAAGATTGAGGCAGCCGAGATGTGGTTTCTAAGAAGAATGCTGAGAGTTCCATGGACAGCAAAGAAAACAAACGAGACAGTCTTGATGGAGGCAGACCAAGAAGATCATTCATAAGGAAGATTAGGAAAAGACGGGCAACATTTGTAGGCTGTTTTATGAGGGGAGGGGAATTGGAGCACCTGGTCACGACGGGAAAGCTGGAGGGGAAGAGAGCACCAGGTAGACCCAGTGAGAAGATACTAGACAGACTTGCAGAGTGGCTGGGGACAAAAAGGGTGGAAGAGATGCTTGAGGCAACAAGAGATAGAGACAGATGGAAGTCCATGATCGCCAACGCCATGCGGCAAGGCACATGATGATGATGACACAATATACAGACGAACATATCTTCAATTCATTCGCATTCATATTCATTTCTTCTGTCATAGTGGATTTACCACGTGAAACTCGGGCTGCTCTTTTTTTTTTTGAGAGGGCGTCGCCGCAGTGCAGCGCCACCCACATTTTTTTGACCAAGACTTACGAAAAGCAAGAAGACCGCCAGACAGCCAGCCAGTCAGCTAGCTAGAAGCCACGGATGAGTTTGAAAGGTCACACAAAGACAGAGCCAAACCAAACCTCACAACACTCATCACAACCTACCTGAGTCTAATGGTGCCGAAACCCACCGCAGTGGTCACCAGTTCCAACACCAGACGATCAGTCAGCCATCCTTTAAGATGGAGGACCACCTTGACTAGCCGCTCATAGCTACAGTGCATGTTGATCTCCTCTGACCCAGTCACAGTCCTGCTTGCAGAGTTCTCCGTGCCGCTGTCTTCTTCCCAATGTCTCGTCATATCCTTCAGCTTTGCATCACAGCATTCATTACTGTTGTCCAAAATGTAATCATCCATGACCAGCAGGTGGAATGGTA
>JAPXFY010000016.1:25083365-25090865 GCA_030674185.1 Monoplex corrugatus | reverse complement strand
AATGAGTGACAGTACAGAGGAAATTCCCAGCACAGATTTCCAAAAGGTGGGGATGCTATGTATATGGAAGAGTCCCCGGGATCCCCACTGGAACACTTACAATGAAATCAGAAAGCAATACGTTTTGCCATCAGAATGCTTCAAGGGCATAGAAACGTGTTATCCATCTGGGTCCGTTCCTCTTACATGATGAACCAAGAATATGATGTCTCATTTTTCAGCGTTCGGCTTTTCTCGGATGTGTACACGCACAAAACAACTGTGACTACCCGCGTTTAAGCAAACAGGAACCGGAAACTCACTAAGACACGAAGAATCAGAACGCGTATTTAATACAACTAGACAAGACAGACGTAAATTATCGGCCAAGAAACGAAATACAAAAAATTAGGAGAAAAAGACGAAACTTCTCTGCTGCTTCGTTCAGTGATGTTTGTCCGTTTGTGATCTGTTGTTTAAGCTTGACAAAGGCCGGTTGGTCCAAAATTTAAGCCTGTCTTGTCTCATCATCATCATCATCATCATCATCATCATTATCATCATGAGCCTTGCCAAATGGCGTTGGCGATCATGGACTTCCATCTGTCTCTATCTCATGTTGTCTCAAGCACCTCTTCCACCCTCTTTTTTTCTTCAGCCACTCTGTAAGTCCGTCCAATATCTTCTCTCTGGATCTACCTGGTGCTCTCCTTCCCTCCAGCTTTCCTGTTGTGACCAGGTGCTCCAATTCCCCTTTCCTCATAACATGGCCTATAAATATTACCTGTCCTCTCCCAATCCTCCCTATGAATGATCTTCCCGTGTCTGCCTCCATCAAGACAGTCCCGCCTGCCCTCCCTGCTGTCCATAGAACTCTCAACATTCTTCTTAGAAACCACATCTCGGCTGCCTCAATCTTGCTCTGGCTTCGCTTGTTGACTATCCACGCCTCACAACCGTATAACATTATTGGTTCCATATAACATTCAAGAACTCTCTTCTTGATGTTAATTGATAGGCATTTGTTGGTAAGAATGCTTTTCATCTGCTTGAATGCTGTTTTGGCTTGGCCGATTCTGCTGGCTAATTCTGATGTGCTTCTGCCGTCTGGTGAAAAGATCGTTCCCAGGTATTTAAACTTATCAACCTGTCTCAAGGTTGTGCCGTTTGCTCTTATTTTGCATGAGGGGATTTCATGTTTTTTACTGATTACCATGACTTCAGTCTTCCTGCTGTTTAGTTCCAACCCCTTACCTTTGCTTTCTATTTCAAATATATTCACAAGGATTTGTAGGTAACATGAACATCGCGCCCGTCAAACGGTGTGATTTCTCACAGAAAAGATAACGGGACTGGACACTGGCAACGGTCAAATCGTGAAAGGTTTGGAACACCAGCACCCAAACGGACAGGTGACCGTGTTTGTGCTACAGCCATAATGAAAAGAGAGAAAAAAAAGAGAAAGACTTTCTGACGTTCATTACTTTATAAAAATCGATTCCACAGACACCACCACCACTACCACCACTATACCACCACCACCATCATCATCATCGTCATGTGTCCTGCCGCATGGCGTTGGCGATTATGATCCTCCATACGAATTGATCTTTTGTCACTGCAAGTTTATCTCCCACCCTCTCTGTCCTCATCTACTCAGCAAATCCATCCAATGTTTTCTCCCTGAGTGCACCTGGTGCTCTTTTACCTTCCAGCTTTCCTGTTGTGACTAGGTGCTCAAAATGTTCTCTAAGTGTTACTTGTCTATTTCTAATCTTCTTCATTAATGTTCTTTTTGTTTGCCTCTTGTTAGACTGGTTTGTTTTGTTTACTGTCTATGTTTTTTGTGAGTGTGTTTGCTTCTTTCAAGACTGTCTCGTATGTTTTATTTGTTGTCCATGGAACTCTTAACATTCTTCTTAGAAACCTCACTTCAGCTGCCCCAATCTTGTTCTGAGTTTGCGTGTTGACTGTCCAAGCTTCACATCCGTACAACAGTATTGGTTCTATATGACACTGAACCACAGACATCATCAGGACGAAAACGTCTCTGAAGTCAGTCTTGAATCCAAGTGTTCAGATCGGCAGGTTAAAAACTCTGAATTTCCACCATCTCTGTCATACACGTAAGTACACAAATATCCATACAGCCAACCCAACATGGAATATACAGCCATACACTCAACCCCACAAGGAACATACAACCATACACTCAACCCTACCAGGAACATACAGCCATACACTCAACCCTACCAGGAACATACAGCCATACACTCAACCCTACCAGGAACATACAACCATACACTCAACCCTACCAGGAACATACAGCCATACACTCAACCCTACCAGGAACATACAACCATACACTCAACCCTACCAGGAACATACAACCATACACTCAACCCCACAAGGAACATACATCCATACACTCAACCCCACAAGGAACATACAGCCATACACTCAACCCCACAAGGAACATACATCCATACACTCAACCCCACAAGGAACATACAGCCACACACTCAACCCCACAAGGAACATACAGCCATACACTCAAACATACAAGGACATCAACAGACACAAACAACCTTACCAGACAGGGCAGCTCTTTCATGAACTGTTCGAAGTCTTCAAGCTTCTCTACGTGGCTTTCAAGGCGTCGGCATAAGGCTTCAAGTATCAATGGTCTGAAACAATATCAGTAGAGATGATGTGTTTATCTGTTTGCAGCTATATATCATGCAAAGATGTGAAAACCAAAATTGGCGTGGCAAAACAAAACAAAAAAAAAGGTCCAGTTAAATAACGCATGGAAAGACAGAGGGCTTCCCAAAGACTTAAATCTAAGAATCCTGAAACTTTTGATTTGGCCTGTTTTAAAGTAGGGCTGCGAAGCCTGGACACTAAGAAAAGACGAAGAAACTAAAATCAATGTAGCAGAAATGTGGCTCGATAGACGACTTCTCAGAATCACATGGACAGACAGAAGAACAAACGATAGGGTGTTAAAGGAACTGAATGTCAGGCGCCAGCTGCTGACACAGATCAACAAAAAGGAAATCTGAAATACGTAGGTCATGTGATCAGAAACACTAAAACAGATCTGATGTCAAAAGTCCTGCAGGGGAAAGTTGAGGCGAGGAGGAGAAGAAAGGGACGACCGCACACCTCCTACTTCAACAACATCGCTGATGTCTGTGGTCTGGGGATCCAGGAAGGTCGCCCACAGATGTCTCTCAATCCTGTGAACAAGCGAGCGTGGCTCGTACCGCCGATCCGGCGAAGGACAGAGGTGAGAGACGATATATCTCCTGAGCCACTCTAGTGCCATTACCTCACCCCTATCCCCACCCCACCCCACGCCAATCCTGTTGGCTCTCTAACACAACTATAAACTCACCGAAACTGAAACCACTAGGTGCAACAAGACGTGAGAGGCTTTAGAGGCTGGGGAAAACATTTCACAATGCTATTATAGTGACAATGCCATGGAGTTCCATCTAGAGCTGACACTGCGTTATAGGGCGGTACTGTATTCAACGCTTACTTTCATAACCTGATGTAAAATCTAAAATCTTCGCGGCGTCATCGTCTGCATTCTGATAAATTATTACAGTATTGCGAAAACTGTAGCGGCCAAGATAATTATTGTTTTGGTGTGTGTTTTTGTGGGGAATTTGGCAGACAGACACACACAAAGAGAGAGAGAGAGAGAGAGAGAGAGAGAGAGAGAGAGAGAGAGAAGAGAGAGAGAGAGACAGACAGACAGACAGACAGACAAGAGATCGGTAGAGAAAGAGAGAGTCGGGAGGGAGAGAGAGAGACGGAGAGAGAGAGAGACGGAGAGAGAGAGAGGGAGAGAGAGAGAGAGAGAGAGAGAGAGAGAGAGAGAGACAGCGAGCGAGCGAGAGGGTGAGTGAGAGAAAAAGAGAGACAGACAGACAGAGAAACAGAGATAGAAAGAGAAAGAGAGAGAGAGAGGAAGAGAAAGACAGAGAGAGAGACAGAGACAGACAGACAGACAGGACTTTACCTCTTACGCAAGTCTGCAGTCACTGGAAGACACAGAATGTCCACAAGGGCACGCAGGTCCAGCAGGTGGAAACACTTGACCACAGCGGTGACCAAGCGACGATACGTCCACTGCCCATCTGTCTGTACCGCCACTGTGTCCGTTTCTTGGTCTTTGGCGTCAGCAAGGTCCAATGTGAGAGATGCTGAGGGAAAAGGTTTCAAATGTTTTTCACTTTTCTTCTCTTCTGGCAACAGATTTGGGTTTTCCACCTTCTCTTGACCGTCTTCAAGGTCAGCATGGTCCAGCGATGGTGAAACTGAGCTCAGGTCTTCTCCACCATGTCTGTCCTGTTTGGTCAAACTTTGATGGCTGGTTATCCACTTAACACTATCGTCTGTGCTGGTCAGATCGGAGCTTTCAGTTTTAGGGTTGATATCACGCGTAGAAAACAGTTTGTGAATGTACTCTTTTCGATCTCTTTCGAATATATGTTCTGAGATGTCAAAAATTCGGACTTAGCTGTCGACAACTGCGAGAACGAATTATTGAGAGTGACGTCATGGGGCGTGCTGAGGTAAACGTCTTTGGGAAACGAGTAACTGTCAGACGATGATGAAGAGTTACTGCTCGAAACTGCTGACATGGCCGCAATGCGCTTGTTCAGATCGAGAAAGATGAAATCACTGGTGGTCTCCTCAAACGGCGTATCTTTTAACACGATTTGTTTGGAGCTTTCATGGTCACTGGCTACTTCGTCACTGTAGTTCGCTTCTGCGCTTGTCTGTGTCCGGGCATCTCTGACCAGGAGAGGATTTCTGCTACGGACACTCCCGATTTGTTTTGGACCGTCAGAATCTTTGTCTTCCATGACAGTTGACTTCCAACCGAAATCTTTCATATTTTCATAACTGACCTGCATATCTTGAACAAAATCTTGTTTCATTGTAGAAATAATCGCTCTTGCTTTTCGGCCTAAGGCTTTCTGATCAGGGCTGGAGTCAAGCGAACCTCCAACTACGCTGTATTTACAATCTTTCGTGGCGTTGTCTTGTAACCTGCATTTGTCCATCATATCCTGGATATGACTGATTGTGTGCTTGAAAAGCCGCTGAGCGAGTTGCCCTGACAAGCATGCTGATGGTCGAGAGTGGCCCAACTTCTGAGTGGACATTTTTTCGTAGAATTTTGACGGCTGGTTGTTGTTGCCGCATCCAGTTTGTTTTTTGTGCTGATCAAGAATCGTTGTGATGACCACCCAGAAGGATTTGCTGAAAAACGAAATCCACAAAAGTGAAAAAAAAAAAAGACACATAACTTAATAATTAACAAACAAGTAAATACAGAAATCTTACAAAATTTTACCTAATGAACTTATTTTCCAACTGTATAGATATTGGCACGTCGGTCACTTTACATATCTAATGGTATTAATTACTAATAGTAAAATACACAAAAAAGTAGGATACTTAAAAAAAAATTAGCATTCAATGGAAACAAACAGTAACGAAAGAAAACAAACAAACAAAAAAAGCACAGATAAATAAATCTAAAGTAAAACATCTTAGAATTGTAAGTCTGACTGTAGCTGTAATATTTGTTCATAACAGTTCATACAAAAGCTTCTAAACACAACTGATTGACACTACAAGCTCAACAGGCCAAAGCCGACAAGCAATAACACCAACAAGAAACCAATCAACCAATCAACCAAACCACCACGAACAGACAAAACCACAGGAGTAAAAAAAACACCAAACACGGGCATGACATTGGCCAGCAAATGTAAATAATCTCATGCACGCGCATATCGCCACCATGACAACAGGGCGATTCACACTGGCGAAATAAAACGGTTCCAGAACGGTGCCCGAGCGAACAAAGTATACATTCAGTTTTATCCGGCTGAACAATTCCAGATTTGACACAGTCAGTTATTGGTGACTCTGGAAAGGAAATATGTCGTTTAAGACACCCAGTTACTACTGGTGACCTTGGAAATGAAAAGTCCTTTGAGACACCCAGTTATTGGTAGCACTTGAAAGGACATCATGTCCTTTGACACACCCAGTTAGTGGTGACCTTGGAAAGGAAATACGTTCCATGAGACACCCAGTTACTCGTAACGCTGGAAATGATATGTATCATTTAAGACACCCACTTATTGGTAACACTGGAAAGAAGGACATATTGTCCATTAAGACACCCATTTAATGGTAATATGGAATGAAGGACATATTGTCCATTAAGAAACCCAGTTAATAACACTGGAAAGAAGGACATATTGTCTATTAAGACACCCAGTTATTGATAACACTGGAAAGAAAGACATACTGTCCATTACTCTTTTCCCGCCATGGTCGCAATCAAGCGACTTCCCGTACGACCGCCATGATCGCATTTGTGCGACCTGGGGTGGGGGGTGGGGGTCATGCTAAACAATAACTTTTCACGCGGGTACAAAACTTCTGTCAGCTCCACTGGTGAATGCAGGCGACTGTGCTATTTTTAAACTTTACCCAGCGACCTAGTTTTTCTGCAGTAAGGCCGAAGTGTGGCTTTGTTAACTGTCGGAATTTACGTCACGTTTTCTCCGAAGCATTTTTTTCCAAAATGGCTGCAAGTCGACACGCATTGTCTACCATTCCGAGTAGAATAAGCAGACAGCTGACTTTGTGTGTAAATTTTCCATTGCTTTTCCTCATTTATTATAATGATATCTGGCGCACAACTCACGAAATAAGGTCAGTAGTACAACTAATAAACCATATGAAAAAAAAGTTTTTCTTTGTAAAGTTTTGATGTATTCTGTACAGCACTCGGTTACTCGTGACACAAAAAATTCAAAATGATGTACGGAATATTGACATTCTTACAGATGCGTCAATGTTGGTGTTGCTTAAATTTTCTAACCAACCCCGCAGGTGTGTGTACCTATCAGGTGTGGCTGACACCAGGACATATGAAAAGTAAGCATAAGCATAGAGTACAGCTGTGTCACACAGTCTCAATCCAGATGGAACTGCACAGCCTTATCAGTATCATTCTTGCTCTCATCATTATAACATGTGAAAAACTGTTCCGGATTCTATGGCCATCAACGTCCTTCATGCTCAACCCTGGGTCGAAAAATCCCACAGCAATTTTTTCGATGGACGGGGTTTTGAACCTGCCACCTCCTGGTCAATAGTTGTTGCCCTAACCGCTTCTCCACGTTGACTGGTGAGTGAATGAAATCATTTTCTTTCATCGTTATGATTTTCTAGTCTTAAATGCGCTCTGTCTATATAGATGTCATGCAAACCTAGCCTACTCTTTCAGTGCACCGAGTGACGGCTTTGTGGCCATCCCATTTATGTCGAAACGTACACTGCTCAGTGCCTCAGGAAAATAATAAGGCGTTGTACACTGACTTCCGGGGCAGAGCGCTGGTGGGGGGTCAGGGTGCAACGTTCCCTAAAGCTGAAACATTTTTGCCATTTGAGAGCGAAAACATGGCCAGGTGTAAA
>JAPXFY010000016.1:25070865-25078365 GCA_030674185.1 Monoplex corrugatus | reverse complement strand
CAAGGTCCCTTGGTTGGATTCCAAAGTACGACTCGCTGCTGCTACTTTGTTCGTAAAGGATTGGAAGTCTGGGTGTGTGTTCCTACTTAGTAAATGTCTGTATGTCCTGTCTTTTGTATTCGGCTGAGGTTTCGGACAAGTGGATTCGCGAGAAGACAGTACGAGGTGAGATTTCTGACGACTCGGTGCCTCAATATTTACACTCTGTCGAATTTTCTGGAGAGCAGATTCTTGAAGACTTGCAACAGCCTCAAACTTGACGTGTCGAGGATACTTTGTATCGTCTGTTATGGATGCTTTTGCCACCTGACTGTCCACTACCTGTCCTTTCCCCGAATAGTCTTGCTGTTTTGTTGTGACCTGTTTCTTGGGCTTTTCGTTCCGTTCCTCAACGTTCAGTTTGAAGCATTTAAATGCTCTGTTTCTTGGCTTGTGTGGAATGCCATGAGCTGCCTCACAATGACTCCAGTCACTGGTTTGTCGTCCTGGTTTATGTAGAGTAATGCCTGTGGCTACTGTTGTTCTCTTGCTGTCCTGCAGCTGTGCTTCTATTGGTTTTCTGTCCCATGATCTTGTCCAGCTTTGACAGGTCTTCGTGCCAGAGTCAATGTGGGGGTTATTCCTTGTCCTCGGATCATTACTGTCTTTGAATTTGTTCGCCCTTGATTTTCCACGTTGGGTCTTGATCGTGGCTTTATCAATACTACATGTATCGATGTTATACGCTTTAGAGTTGATAATATGTGACAAAACTGTAATCATCTTCAACACGAGCCGACTAATACGGTGTTTGTACGCCTGGTTATAATCAGCACTGAGTATTTCCTCCACCAGTTTTCCAACAGCTTCTGCCACCATGTTCACTCCCGCTACTCTCTGAGCCAGTGTGAAATCGTCCGCTAACAAATATGTATGTAGGTCTTCACACAAAATTTGAAACGTAAAATGGCGGTGTCGAAAAGACAGTGGACTGAGCACTGGAGCGGTCTGAGAGCCTGGGTTGGGTTCCTTCATAGGTTTGATCAGCCTAGACATGGCCAGATTCAATTGTGACATTAACGCCGCCACTGCAAACATCAACTTCGAGATCAATGTCCGCTTTTCTGAATCAGTTGGCTCCGTACTGTCGTTCTTCAAACTCGACCCAGGCGTTGTCCAGTCAGTCATCGTTGGTGTTTGAGCTCTGCCAGCTTGTTGTCTGAGTTGTTTGTCTTCGATTTCTAATATTGCCTGTAAACTTTTTCTTTCCAGCAACAGGCGGATGTAAGTGGGCGTCAGACTCTCCCTGCTTTTGTCCCTCGTCACACAGAACGCCAGTCGGAACCTACTAATGGCGCTCTCTATTTCAGACAAACGTTTATCCAAAACCTGACAGCTACACCTGGCTAAACTCTGTGGTGTCTTCATAATTTCTTCTAGCAATGTGGTATGACCTGGGCACCTAGCCGTCTCTGATCTTGTACACTCTGCGTCATTTTCAACAGGAGCAAATTCTTCAGTATTGCTCCATCGAGGAATGACGTGCACTGGAATGGGCAGTCCTTCAGTTTCAGGCGAGTCTGTCTGAGGAACTTCTTCTTTCAGATCATAATCAGTAATGACAATCTTTGGGATGCTCCAGCAGCGACGGCTAGAGCCTTTGACACATGGAATTTCCGTGGCCAGGGTGTCTGTTGGAGTATCAAGGTGCTGGCTGTATCGCCTGTGACCAGCAAGTATGTTACCGTGTTGACAGCTATGACTATAACCTGCTATACCCTTGGGTGTGGAATCGAGATTGCTGTAGCAACTGCTCTCTGCGTCAGGCTCTTTGAAACATGTGTCCATCGTGTTCACTGCAGTCTCTGCCTGCACCAAACAAATGGAAAAGAATTGTTAGCGAAATGTCATGATTTACATGTAGATAAGCATTAAGACTGTTCAGTTATTACGTCAAAGCTCTAAGTGTTCAAAGAATGGATAAAATGTAGGTCATACACACAAAGTGTCTTCATCAGGAAGATTCGATCCTCTTGCAGTGATACGAAAGATGTAAGTTCAACCTCCATCTCTTACGTGTGGGTGTTGGTCTTCCGATTGAGACTAAAATCGAGGTCATCACGCACAGCATACATTCAACGCACGATAAAGATCCCATGGCAACAAAAGAGCTGTCCCTGACAAAATTGTGTGTAAACGTTCACTTTCAAGAGTATAATGAAATTCATGATTACAGACAAAATGGGTGCTGTGGCGCTGCATTGCGACGAGGCGTTCTTTCCATGGGAGATTATCCTGAATTCCACATAGTAAAATAGTAGTGACAAGTAAACAAATACATTATTTTGATTTTGGTTTAAAGTCCTGCCGAGTGCGTAGAGCTATATCGGTTATAACCGTTTCAAAACATACACACTTCAGCAAGGGGAACAAAGAACGAAAAAGAAAATTAAGCACACATATCAATGCATTCGCACACATAAGCTAAGGAGATGCCCTTGGCGCTGACCACTCAGTCCAATTTTTCACACATGGGATTAAAAATATACCTGGATGCAAATTTAAACATAACTGAGGACACTAGAATATACATAAAACGGCCAACTTTTCTCTCCATACTTATGTCTCGACGCTTAGCAATTCAAAGTTTCCATTGTTGTATACTGTGCAATGTGATGGCTATTACCTACGGGTTTTATACTCACATGCATAGGGAGAAAATATTGGACGGACTTGCAGGGTGGCTGGGGACGGAGAGGGTGGAAGATGTGCTTCCAGCAACAAGGGACAGATTAATATGGAGGGCCATGATCGCCAACGCCATGCGGCAGGCACTTGATGATGCATACTGGGAAGGACAGGATAAGGGGAAGATTAGCGTTGTGAAGAGGAAATCACTGCTGGACGAAAAGACATCCTTCAAGTTCGACTTGGAAGAAGAAAGCTGCTTCATCCAGTCTTTTAATAAGCTTGGAGAGTTCTTGACAGGCCATCAATGTCATCTGCGAAATCCACCATGGACTAAATATAAAATCCACCATGGACTAATCCAGTGCCCAATTATCAGGAGCAAACTAGTCCCACCCCCACCACGACAGCGCCGTACCCACAACCAGCAGTTCTGCCTCATCAACACCAGAACTCAGTACAGAGGTGGCTCTTTTCTACCCAGGACTGTTGGGGACTGGAACCATCTTCCCAACGAAACAGTAGAGGCAGCAACAGTCGATGCTTTTGTGTCGCGAGCCTCCGCCCAACAGTGAGTTTCTGGACACCACGTGGCCCTTACGGTAACGGATTTCAGCAATGTCTACGGACAATGAGAATAGTGAAATGATCGGAGCTTACGAATGGACTGTGTCTACAACACCCCCTCTTTATGTGTCGGAATGATCATCCTCAAGATCGTGGGCACCAAAGGAAAGGAGGAAGGAAGGAAGGCTCGTGATGGGTCTTCCTCCACTGCTGGCTGTGCTGATATGATCTTTCAAGTAGATTAGTGTTCCAGGAATATGCTGAAAAGCATGGGGGACAGAAGGCTGTCCAGATGAACTTCAGTGGAAGTATGGAATCTTTCTAGAATAGCACCCTGTGCCAAGTACTGCACTGGCTGCTGCTTCTTCTTCTTCTTCCAGGGAAGTGACCGCAATCAACCAGTTGATTATTCTGTCACTTTGGAGGAGGTCGGAAGCATGTGGGGGAAAAAAAGCCTATTTAGAGAGTTTGGAGGCCCTTGACACAAAGGTGTCGATGGTTGTGGCCTCCACGACGCTCTGGGGCAGGCGGTTCCAGTCGCGGATTGTTCGTGGTAGAAAAGTCTGTTGGTATTGTGTGCGGAATCTCGGTTGGTTATATTGATGGTCGTGGCCTCTCCTCTGGCGGGCTATGGCAGGTTCCATCTTTTGCTTCATGTTGTTCATGCACACCATATTGTTCCGGATTTTGTATAGCATGGTGAGGCGGGCAGTCTGACGTCTGTCTTGGAGCGAGGGCCATCGCAGTTCGTCAATCATGTCTGATACGCTGGAGGTGTTGCGATAGCGCCTCAAGACGAATCGAGCTGCTCTGCGCTGGATATTCTCAATCTTGTCAATACTCTCCTGTGTGTAGGGATCCCAGACTGTTGCAGCATATTCCATGATGGGTCGCACAAGGGTCTTGTATGCTGTCTCTTTGATTCCCCGGAAACTGATTTTCAGGTTTCGCCTTAAGCCGAGGGTCTTGTTGGCTTTTGAGCAAACACTGTTGATTTGTCATTCCAGCTTGGGAGTATAGTTGCTGGATGGTGACAACAGTTACCTCATGGAATGTTATCCAGGACTCAGTGGCTGCTTAAGTGATATAGAAAACAGGACAGCACACACTGAAGGGGGATAAAGAAAACAAATCGTTTAATTCATTTTGCAATGGTACCTTAGTGAATGAAACGCCCGCCTGTAAATCGAGAGAAGTCACAGGTCCAGGGTTCAAATCTCGGTCAGACAGGGATTTTTCTCTTTGCCGTATTCACGAGACCTTGAGTGGCGGTCTGGATGATGGTCTTCAGGATGAAATAAGGAAGAGGGTTCTTGTATGCAGCATGCACTTCATGCAGGTAAGAGAACCCACAGGAAGAGGAACTTGTTCTACTCTTGGCAACGTTGTCCAGAAAATCCACTATGTTCATTGTGGAAGCGAGCGCCATAAACAAAAATATATGTACAACAATATTGATATACATCTCGTTCGTCATGGTTACCTATCAACGCCACGATTCTGTCATTTGATCATTTTGTACAGAGATCATTTCTAACAGTCTTCTCCCCCAAAAACCCTCTATCTGTAACTAGCATCACGTGAAAGAAACCTGCACCCTTCAATAAGATGACTACCATAATCATAGTCGGTCTCTAAAACTGGATTGTTCGTATCATTCTAAATAGTACCGTAATGTTTCCCCTCGCTTCTGCAGATTTCGCGCCTGGACACACGGCGAGACTTCACTACTTTTGACAAAATTAAACTTAAAACTGAACCTAGCTCTGCCCCCCCCCCCTCCCCCATTTCTTTCAGTCTTTGGGTTAAGCAATCTGTCTTGGGAAATAACCGATCGCGAGGTTAAAGGTTCGGACCGTCTTAGGCTAGTGTTTGAACCGTGATCGATTACATCGTGGGCTCAACCCAGATCAATGAGAAAGCTAAACTGTATCATTACACATAGTCCATCATAAACAAGAAAGTAGTTTACTTACCACTTTGACTCAAGTCGCAGATCTGACACAATGATGTTCACAAGAGGCAGAGGATCGTGTCCACTTCACAGCGATGTGTTCAAATGAATCATTCTTCCCTTCGGCTGTGCAGTCATTTTACCGATTGCACGTGCATTTCTGCCTTTCTTTTTCTTTCGCATTTGCATCAGGACCAACACAATAAGCTGGTCGAACTATACTATAAATCTCCCTTTTATGATGAAAAGAAAATCAGAGCATCTTCACTCAATTAGTAACTGTTATACAAAAACTGGGTCATGCCCATTCTGAGGTTATACAGTAAAAGGTAAATGTTGTCCATTAAGTAAAAGGTCAAGATTAAGATTCAAATAAAAAGTAAATATTGTCCCTTTAGTAAAAGGTCAACACTGTCCGTTAAGTCAAAGGTCAACATTGCCTTTCAGTAAAAGGTCAAGGTTGTCTCCTGAGCAAACGGTCAAGGTTGTCCCATGACCTTGAGGTCGTTGAGGAGTCGGGGAGAGGGAGGTTAAAGACCTCAAATGCCAGCACTATGAGGGTGGTGTCTGTCTCCTCCCAGTTGTTGCTTTACCTTCCGTAACCCTGAAGAAGGCAGACAGTTACCTGTTGACCGCCGGATGGACTAACAGGCCGATCGCCTTGTTTCCCCTGGAGACAGGGCTGAGATTGAACTCAAGATATCAGACCCTGAGTCAATGGCTTTACCAACCAACCCGCGAGCATTTGGAGTTGTTGGCTGGTTGACTGGCATCTTGGTGATTTGGCCATACACTGTACCAGATGATCCCTTGTTCTATGACGGAATGGTAGACAGATGTTTTTCCTGTCATGTACATGTACTGCATCTTTTTGTATCTAATCATGTCTCTTTTGCTCTTGCCTGTTGCTTGTCTCAGACATCTTATCTCACAGGTTGTGTGATCTTTCCCTCCAGTATCTTGTTTAACCTTTTGACCTTTGCACATATCCATCAACTGCAAAAACTTAACCCTTCGATTCCCTCACCCTATCTACTAGCTCCCTGCGGAAAGCAAAAAAAGGTAATCCTTTGATATCCTCATCCATCCACTAGCTTCCCGCAGAAAGCTGGTGGATAGGGTGAGGGAATCAAAGGATTAAGTTTTTGCTTGGTGGCATGGTTGGCAATGCAGAATGCTGGTGGACATGGTGCAGGAGTCTAAAGGTTAATGTCCAGATTTGGCACGTACCGGTAATATGTGTGAGTACTAAGACTTGTTAAGCCTGGATTTTGTTTTCATTGGGATGCATGGGAGTTTTAAAAGAGGTGAAAGTTGGTAGTTCACAGCATTTACCTTTTGGGCTTTGGTCTCAGTTTTATCGTTGATTTTTCAGTTCCTGTCCGTAAGTTTTCCAAGTACCTTAATTCTGAAGTTTGGTGACGTTTTACTCGTTTGATTATGATAGGGTTAGATGTATTTTGTTTATTCGACTGACATAACCCCTGTCTTGCTTATGTTGATTTTCATGCCATACACGCGTGCACAAAGTCAGGGACTGATCAGCCATGAAGAGCTGATAAATCTTTGGTGACAAGTTTTGGTACATTCTGGGTTGCTTTGGCATGAATAATGCTACGACATTAAATTGCACTTAAATAATGAAGTAAAGATACATAAGTGTTGACAAATCCATACAAATGTAACTTTGAATAATTGTGAACGTGTCATAACATGATTGTATCTTTTAGGTCACTGAGATCCCCAAAAGGGCCAGGCCCAATCCAACTTTTGAAATACTACTCAGGCAAATATCATGCAAATAACAATGGTGAAATTCCATCCACAAAATTGCTGGAAAGTTTTTTGCTGACATATGTTCTTTTTCAAACAGATGGACAGACATAGGGACACTCTCAATTCGAATTTTTTGTCTAGGAAATGTAGCGAAGAGGATTCATATCGTCATGTACAGCATCTTTACTGGTGTGAACTGTTGTTGTTGCAGCTTTGCAATTGCTGACTACGGGTCATTTCACTTTTGGATTTTGGATTTTTCAATATATTTTAGGATTTACCGCACTCAGGAAATTCCATAAATGATCAAGCAAAAACTTTTTAGCTCCAGCCACTTGCCATCAGTTATACGGCAGAATCTTAAAGCTTGCGTAAAACTGTATGTGTTGGTACGTTCTTAGGGAGAAGAGGAGGAAAGGACCAATCAGTGAAACGCCAAGCTGACACACCCAAAATGACTCATCATTATGTGACCTTCCGCATGGCGTTGGTGATCATGGCCCTCCATACAAATCTATTTCCTTGCCGCTGCAAGT
>JAPXFY010000016.1:25033365-25063365 GCA_030674185.1 Monoplex corrugatus | reverse complement strand
AGTAGAAACCAGAGACGTATGAGAATAAAGGAAAAGGTACATTCAATTAATGAAAGAAGACAGGTCAAATGTTTCAGCCAGTTGGCTTTGCCTGCATACAGGACAACAAAGATACAACATCGTCATCATCATCATCATCAGGTGCCCTGCCGCATGGCGTTGGCGACCATGGACTTCCAACCATCTCTATCTCTCGTTGCCCCCAACATCTCCCCCACCCTCTTCATCCCCAGCCACTCTGCAAGTCCGTCCAGCATTCTCTCCCTGGGTCTATCTGGTGCTCACTTTCCCTCCAGCTTTCCCGTTGTGACCAGGTGCTCCAAATCCCCCTTCCTCATAAAATGGCCTATAAATGTTGCTTGTCTTTTCCTAATCTTCCTTATGAGTGATCTATTTGCCTCCATCAAGACTGTCTCGTTTGTTTTCTTTGCTGTCCATGGAACTCTCAACATTCTTCTGAGAAACCACATCTCAGCTGCCTCGATCCTGCTCTGGCTTTGCTTGCTGACTGTCCACGCCTCACATCCGTACAACAGTATTGGTTCTAATAACATTCAAGGACTCTCTTTCTGATGTTAATTGATAGGCATTTGTTGGTAAGAATGCTTGTCATCTTCTTGAATGCTGTTTTGGCTTGGCCGATTCTGCCAGCTATTTCCGATGTGCATCTGCCGTCTGATGAAATGACAAGGAAAAGGTACATTCAATTAATCAAAGAAGACAGGTCAAATGTTTCAGCCAGTTGGCTTTGCCTGCATACAGGACAACAAAGATACAACATCACAAATTAAATTTAAGGGAAAAAAAATCTCCCTTGATATTTTGTTCTAACTCAAAAAAAAAAAAAATATCATAGCAGTTATCTGATCTGTTCTTTTTTTCATCTAAATCTATTGCTGTAACAAAAAATCGTTCTCATGTCGTCAGAGATCACACCACACGCCTTACTCCCCTCCTGTCTTCCCAGTACCAGTTTGCGTGTGTTTTGTGCCTGTAGGTTTGGTTGTTGTTGGGGGTGATTGTTTTGGTGAATGATGAGAACGTGCGCCTTGGTTTGATTCTTGAATCAAGATTTGGCGCTTTATGTCATTCTTCTTCTTTTTCTTTATGTCATTCTTCTTCTTTTTCTTTATGTCATTCTTCTTCTTTTTCTTCTTCTTCTCATCATCATCATCATCATTATTATTATTATTATTATTATTAATTATTATTATTATAATTATATTATTACTATCATTATTATTTTATCATCATCATCATCATTACTTTTTTTTTATCATGTTATCATCATCATTATTATCATTATCATTATTTTCATCATAAGTATTCTTGTTATAGTTTTTGTTGTTATATTATCATCATTATCATTAGTAGTATAATATAGCGTTATTCCCCAAACTAAAAAAAAATCATCTTCTTCGACCTAGAAAGAGCATATGACATAGCCTGGAAATCTGGAATACTTTCAGACCTTAATAAACTCGGATTTCGAGGCTACCTCTCTCTGTGTATTAAACATTTCTTGGCAGACCGACAGTTTCGAGTCTGTGTCGGCGCTTTTCTTTCCAACATCCACGTCCAGGAGTTAGGTGTACCACAAGGCACTATTATTTCTCCTGCTGTGTTCAGAATTAAAAATAAACAATATTTTTGTTTTGATTTTTGTTGCGATCATCGTACATAGGGAATTAATTTTTGTGCTCACCTTTTTTTTGTGTCCCATTTTCTACGCCATCTTAATGGTCATAGAAGCTGGAACCAGAAAAAATATATACTAAAAAGAATAAGAACGCGTATCTAATACACCAAGACAAGACAGGCGCAAATTTTCGGCCAACTGGCGTTTGTCAAGCGTAAGATCACAAACAAACACCAGATACAAAACAATCGAATAAACAAACAAACAAACAAACAAACAAAACACACAAAAAAACACAAACAAACAAAAACTAGACTGAGCAGCAGGGAATTTTCAGTCTTTTTCTCCTTATTTTTGTATCTGGTGTTTGTTTGTTTGTGATCTTACGCTTGATAAAGGCCAGTTGGCCGAACAATAGCGCCTGTGTTGTCTTGTATTAAACACGCGTTCTTATTCTTTTTTCGTATATTTTTCTGGTTCCTGTTTGCTTGAACGTGGGCAGTCACACTTGGTTTAGGTCATAGAAGCTGGCATAGATTTTACAATGCGATGGTAATGACAACAGAGAAGCGAGGAAGGTTAAGGGTACATAGTATATGTAAATGAGAACAACACATAGAGACATTAAAAGCAAGGGGGAAGTTAACACATAAGAAGAGAGAGAGAGAGAAAGAGAGACAGAGACAGACAGACAGACAGATATATATATATATATATATACATACATACATATATATATATATATATATATATATATATACAGAGAGAGAGAGAGAGAGAGAGAGAGAGAGAGAGAGAGAGAGAGAGAGAGAGAGAAAGTGTGTGTATTTGTGTGAATGAGTGTCTCCTAAAGAATTTAACGTTTGACAAGTTTGTCCTGGTCTGAAAATCCATGGCGGAGGGGGGCGGAGAATGCGTAATTATTTAGCAAGGGGGAATAACCACGGACAAACGTCATAATATGAAAAGGGCAGACAACTCGTAGACCGAGGTGGAGGCTATATAATACCTCGAGGAAGTCACTCTGGCGAAAGTTATTCACTTATTGAAGAGAGAGGTCAACATCTAGAGAGCTTTGTCAAGCGGAAAATTAATCAGTCATTCAGACAGAAGTCAAGGAGAAAAGACCAATCTTGAGCGGGACATCACCATGACCTACTGACCTACCGGAAGTTACGTCATGATAAGACCTACAGATGAGACCCTCATTTGAGGGTGAAAAGTCACTGCGCATACTTATACTCGAATTCCACTGAAAAATCTGATCGCGTGTGATGCGCAGAGAATGCACATGAGTTTGGAGGACAGCACTATACAAATACAATTTATAATAATAAAAAAGCTTATAAAACAAAACAAAAAAAAGCTAACTCACAAAACATGATTTATACTCAGAAAATCTGACTCACAACATCAGAACTGGCGCTGGAATCATCATCGTGATCATGGCTACTGTGATCATGGCTACTGTGGTCATGGTGGTCATCGTGAAGACCAGTAGGAATAGGCAAAGAGTAAGCTGACCACATGCCGTGACACAGAAGAAGGAGAAGCACAATTTGGATTGTTTGGATGGATGTCATGGTTTGTGTTAGCTTGGGATTCGTATACGGGCACACAGGGTTCCACGTTGCTGTGGTTTTCGTTCTTTGCCGTATCAACTATTCCTGCGAAGGTATATATATATATATATTATATATATATATATATATTATATATATATATATACTATTATATATATATATCAGTATATATATATATATGGTATATATATATATATTTATATATGTATATATATTATATATGTCTGATTATGGAGCCTGTTTGGGTTCTATAAAGCCTTGCATCTTTCTCATGTATTAGGTGCATTTTTTGGTTCTAAGGAAATATATTGTGATGATAAAATAAGCAATTTAAGCTCGTTTTAGATATGCTTCAGTATTGTTTAAAGACCAACCGACTACATACAACCATATCAGGACTATCACCATTTCACAACATACACAATACCTTGTTGATAGATTAAAAAAAAGACATAATCTAAGGTAATGGCCCTGGCGTTGACCATTCCGACTTATTTATCACCAGGGGATTAAAACAAACTTGATTGCAAATTTCAAAAATAAATAAGGAAACTAAAACATATCTAAAACGAGCCTAAATTACCTCTTATTGCTTCTACACACCACATTTCCTTAGAGACAAAAAATGCACTTAACACATACAGCCAGTTATCAATCCTAAGAGAAAGTACGTTTGACTTTATTCAACATATATATGTAGAGGAAGCCCGAGTTTCATATGATAAAAGGAATGAATAGAAGAAGAAGGAGAAGAAGAAGGAGAAGAAGAAGGAGAAGAAGAGGAATAGAAGAAGGAGAAGGAGAAGAGGAAGAAGGAGAAGAAGGAGAAGAGAAAGAAGAAGGAGAAGAAGAAGGAAGAAGAAGAAGAAGAAAGAAGGAGAAGGAGAAGAGGAAGAAGGAGAAGAAGAAGAAGAAGAAGGAGAAGGAGAAGAGAAAGAAGGAGAAAAAGGAGAAGAGAAAGAAGAAGGAGAAGAAGAAGAAGAAGAAGAAGAAGAAGAAGAAGAAGAAGAAGAAGAAGAAGAAGAAGGAGAAGAGGAAGAAGGATCATACAATAGTAAGCCACTTTACAAGAAAACGGTCATATACAGACTATTTCTGCTTATGCTCCACTTAGAACAATCATTACAATAATAAAATTGATAATACAATAGCAATCTACCTCCCAGAAAACAAGGACATACAGATGCCGTTCTGTTTATGCCCCACTTGTTTATTGTTGTTTATTGTTTTTGTTGTTTAAAGCCCACCGACAGCGTAGAGTCATATCAGAGCTATAATCGTTTCAAAGCACATGCAAAAACTTCAAGAGGAAAAAAAAAAAGAAAAGAAAATTAAGTACACATATCAATACATTCGCGCACACAGTCTAAGGGGATGCCTCTGGTGTTGACCACTCCGTCCAATTTATCGCACAGGGGATTTAGAAAACACACCTGAATACAAATTTAGACATACCTAAGGACACCAAAACATAATACATAAAAACAGGCATCAAATCACCTAAAATTGCTTCTGCATATCTCATTTCCCGAGAGCCAAAAATGCATTTAGTACGTGTACCCAGTTAATCTATCGATCCTAAGAAGAAATTCGTAAGACTTTATCGAACACATACAGGTGAATGGACCAGCAAGGCAGAAAATGATAGGAAGAAATGACAGAAAGAAAAGGAACCAGGGAGAAAGAAAGAAAGTGACAGAAAAGAGGAAATTTCTAGCACAGAATTTCCAGAAGGTGGAAATACTATTAATACTGAAAGAGCCCCCCGGCATCCCCACGGGGGTTATGCCCCACTTAGACTAATTATTACTGTAATACAATTGATAATACAATAGTAAGGTACCTCTCAGAAAACAATTATATACAGACCCCTTTCTGTTTATGCTCCACTTAGAATAATCATTACAATAATACAACTGATGATACAATACATGTAGTAAGCTATCTCCCAGAAAATAATTGTATACAGACCTCTTTCTGTTTTTGCTCCTTTACAATAATCATTACGATAATGTTAATATAACTGGTTAATACAACAGTAAGCTACCTCCCAGAAAACATTCATATACAGACCTCTTCGTGTTTATGTCTCACTTTGTCGTGCGTCTTGCTCAGCTCAACAGCAGTCTCTGAACTAAGATGGGCCGCACCACGGACGTAAGGGGCCTTATAACTTCCCTGTCCAATGTTTGAACTTGTTCAGGATGACAACACGTAATTTGAATATCCATGGTTTGAACTTTTTATAATCTTAACACCAATTTTTTGTTCTCACAAGAATTTACGATCAAAAGCTGTGCGCATAAACATCTCACATCTCACCTACATCGTTTTTGAAGGAAGGTGTGGGGTTTTTTTTCTGTTTTTTTTCCTGTTATTTATCAAAGTATTGCGGTGGGGGGGGGGGGGGGGGGGAGGGGTTAACAGTCAACAGCGAGCTGAAAGGCTTGAAGTGGAGAAATGTTGAGTGACGTTAAGCTGTCTTTCACGCCAGGTCTTCCTTTGTCTGCCTCCCACTATGAATCCTAATCTATTTTTTTGTCATATGTTTATTGAGCCAGTTGGTGGGATTGTCTTCAG
This sequence comes from Monoplex corrugatus, assembly GCA_030674185.1. Taxonomy (NCBI): domain Eukaryota; kingdom Metazoa; phylum Mollusca; class Gastropoda; order Littorinimorpha; family Ranellidae; genus Monoplex; species Monoplex corrugatus. The sequence continues at coordinate 25,057,563 of JAPXFY010000016.1, read as the reverse complement.
GTGAGATAACCGAAAACACTTGATTCTTTGCTGATGAATATGATGGTAGACTGCTGTTTTTAGTTTCTGATCATGTCACTTCTGATCTTCTCGACGGGTCTTCTATGAAGCAGAAAAAAACAGAAAAGAGAAGTAGAACGCGTATTTGAAATAACAATACAAGACAGTCACACATTTTTGGCCAACTGGCCTTTGTCAAACGAACGCATACGACAAAAAGCAATAAATGCACAACACTTCTCACACACACACACAGACACACACACACAGACACACACACACACACACACACACACACACACACACACACACACACACACACAACACACACACACACACATTCATTCACACACACACACACACACACACACACACACACACATCACACACACACACACACACACACACACACACACACACACACACAACACACACACACACACACACATCAAAAAACGAAACTGTAGACAAATTCCCAAACATTGCAAGGACGCAAATTTGCGGCTGTCTTTGTTGTTGTTGCTGTTGTTATATCAAATACACGTTCTGCTTCTGTTCTTGTGTTTTTCTGGTTAGTACTTGTCCAAGGTTGTCATAGCCGAGGGGTGGCAATGGGGACAAGCTCCCATTGTCCATAAAATGCCCCTCACGGCGCGCGTCTCCAATAGCCTCTGACAACTAAGTCCAGCTCCTAACCTGCTCGCGTGGCTTAGATATAAGCCCGGCGGAACTGCTATTACTGATAGGAGAAGGGGTGAAGGCGGGTTACTGGCGCCTGAAAACCAGTGCTTTGGGTAGATGGGGCTCATCAGTCTGGGAAGACAGCTCATCTAAGAGAAGGAAAACTCTGATTTCAAACCTTCGCTGCCTTGCGGTCATACCCACTCATAGGAAAGGCTTCGGGAGTCAACCCTGAGGAAAAAATCCGGAGTCGGAGTCCCTAAGGCAGTTCGCCGTTGTCTACAACCTTATTCTGGCAACTCCTGCGTCGCCCCTGGTACCAGGCGTACAGGCCTCCGTCTTTCCCCTGGATTCTACTAGTGGCGAGGAGAGGGGGGATCTGCTGCATGGGCAACAGCTCGTCCTCCACATTCACTTGCCCAGGCCTGCACCTGGAGAGGTCACTCCAGCTTCGCTGGTAACACAGAGATTGCCACTCAAGAATCGGCCTGCACAGCCACAGCAGAAAGTGCACGTCATGACCACAACGCCTCCTGGTGCAAACTATCATCTCCTGAGATGTAAAGAGGCCGACGAGACGACTTGCATGAATGCTGGCAGTCACGTTGATTAAGATTTCAGCTCTTGTAAGACAACGCATGTGCTGCTCAAGTCCAAACCCGTGATACCCATGGTTTGTTATGAAAACAGACACAGTCTGGTTCAGGGGGCTCTGGTGAATCTACGGCAGACTAGCAAGCCGTTCACCTGCTCAACTGTGACCCTGTCACCTGTCTCCATCCCTTTCTGTCTACAGTCCTTCTGTAGATTTCATCTTTCGGCAACTTCGTCCACTTGGCTATGTTCTCCACATATGAAGTAAATAATAATAATTAATAATTACAATATTTATATAGCGCAAAATCTTGATAAAATCAAATCTAAGCGCTGAAACACATACACACGCACGCACGCACACACACGCACGCACGCACGCACACACACGCACCCACGCACACACACACACACTCACACACACACACACACACACACACACACACACACACACACACACACACACACACACACACACACACACACACACACACACGGCTATAAATGGGGAGAAAGAATAAAAACAATGGAAAATTATAGAGAGCATATTATATACAATTATATATTGCAATGTGATTCCCCTCCGAGCGGAGACAGGCTGCAGAGGGGATTGAGTGAGGTCAGGATTTTATGCAGAGGAGAAAAGGTGAGTTTTGAGAGCGGACTTGAAGGAGACAAAAGTAGGTTTCTGACGGACTGAGAGAGGAAGTTTGTTCCAGGAGAGCGGACCAGAAACAGAGAAGACTCATGGACCATAGGTATTGAGCTTAGTGCGTGGAAAGCGAAAAGTCAGAGGATCGCAGGCAGAGCGGAGGGTACGTGAGGGAACATAGATCTCAAGTAGGCTTGACAGGTAATCGGGGGCTGCGTTATTGAGGCTTTTGTAGCACATGGTGTCTAGTTTGTACTGTATGCGCTTTGATTCAGGGAGCCAGTGAAGTTGTGCCAGGAGAGGAGATATGTGGTCAGATTTTTTTCTTTTTGAGTACAAGGCGTGCAGCATTGTTTTGAATGCGCTGTAGGATGTGAGTGGTCTTCCTTGTCGTCTCTTGCCCTCCGTTTTGCCCTGGGCCACAGTCTTCATTACAAAGCAGCTCTGATGTCTCATAGCATGTCCAAAGTATTTCATTTTCATTTTCCTAACCAGGCCTAAATGTTCAGGTTCTTTGTACAGTTCTTCGAGAATGCTTTGGTTTGTTTGTCTTTCAGTCCAGCTTATTCTTAGGAGTCTTCTGTAGAACCACATCTCTACATTTTTGATTCCGTTTTCATCTGCAGCTTTAAGAGTCCATCCTTCGCTTCCATACAACACAACAGGCCAAATTAGTGTTCGCAGCATTTCAAGTTTGAGCTCGTTTCCTAAATATCTGTCTTTCCAAATGTTAGTAAAATGGACCATTCTTTGTTTGGCTTGGGCAAATTTTTTGCTTTGATGTCTTTGCTACATGTGGCATCAGCTGACTTGTATGACCCAAGGTATTTGAAGTGTTGTACAACTTCGAGGGGTTCTCCATCGACTGCTATGTTTCCATCCATGGATCCACCGATATGCATGACCTTGGTCTTCTTTGCGTTGAGTTTTATGCCTGTAGTTCTGCTCGCTCCATTTGCTTTGTCAATGATTGTTTGCATATTGTCTTTGCAGCCTGACACAAGAGCAGTGTCATCCGCGTAGAACAGGTTTGTGATTTCCTCTCCACCAGTCTTTACACCAAGTTCTTCAATCTCTGCCTCTCTCATTACCTGTTCTGTGTACAAGCTGAGCAAGCTGTGGGGGCTCTGGTGAAGCTACGGTGGACATAGCGAGCCCATAGTGGATTGCAATATTGCTCAAGAATCAAAAAAAAAAAAAAAAAAAAAAAAAGGAACCCCCCCCACACACTCACCTGCACAGCTTGCACATACACAGGACATGTTTACGACAGTGTTAGTTTATCCCTTTGACTCCCGCACCCTATCCACCAACTGCAAAAAGTTAACCCTTTGACTCCTGCATCCTATCCACCAACTGAAAAAAACATAACCCTTTGACTCCCTCACCCTATCCACCAACTGCAAAAAGTTAACCCTTTGACTCCCGCATCCTATCCACCATTGCAAAAACCTAACCCTTTGACTCCCTCACCCTATCCACCAACTGCAAAAACATAACCCTTTGATTCCCTCACCCTATCCACCAACTGCAAAAACATAACCCTTTGACTCCCTCACCCTATCCACCAACTGCAAAAACATAACCCTTTGATTCCCTCACCCTATCCACCAGCTTCCAGCAGGGAGCTGGTGGATAGGGTAAGGGAGTCAAAGGGTAAAGTTTTTGTTTTGCTAGCATGATTGGCAAAGCAGGATACTAGTGGACAGGGTGCGTGAGTCAAAGGGTTAAAAAACGTGTGAACATCTGCTTCATATTTCAAATAAATATTTCTCGTAAATATCTTTGAAGGTTGAGAATGAAGGAATAAGGTGAACAAATTTCCCACATTTCAAAGAAGTATTTCTCTTTGTGAACGAAGACGATCTGGATCGATCGCTTGAAAAAAAAAAGACCTTTACGTCCCAAGGGATTTCTCCATTCAGGAGAAGTGTGGCACAATGGTTCAGACGTTCGCCTGAAATAACTCAACTCGGTGTTCCAGGGTTCGTTTCAGAATGCGGCCATGAGTTTTCTACTCAGTTTGATCGGAAAATCGACCTGAACGTCTAGTCCTTCGGAAGGCGACGAAAAACGAGTCGGAGCTCGTGTGCCTTCTGGTCTGGGCACACTAAAGATTCCACAGCAGTTGAAAATTTTGAAGAGCGGGACATCCGCCCGGCTGCCCAGGTATAAAACATTGGAGAGAGAGGTTGATTTCCCAGGTCCCTCCCCTCGAAGACCGGCTATCCTTCTTGCCTTTCTGAAGTCTTGGTGAAAACAATGGGGTGGTGCTGCACTGTGGCGCCTCATAAAGAAAAAGCAAGCCGAGTTCCACGTGCACAATCTACTGTGACAAAAGAAATGAACATGATTATGGATATGAATATGGATATGAATATGACTATGAGTATGGATATGGATATGAATATGAACATGGGTATGAATATGAATATGAATATCGATATGAATATAAATATGAATATGGATATGGACATGAACATGAATATGAACATGGATATGAATATGGATATGGATATGAATATAAAAATGGATATAGGTATGGATATGAATATTGATATGGATATGTGTATGATTATGGCTATGGCTATGAATATGAATATGGATATGGACACGAATATGAATATGAATGTGAATATGAATATGATTATGAATACAGATCTTCCCGCTTGCTGCTGATCGTCAACTCCGTCGATCAGTGACACCAGCGACGGTACAAGTGGACATTGAAAAAATAATAATGAAAATAATGACGAAAATCAAAGAAACAGGCGGTAAAATTCTAAGCATTTCAATCAGATCTTACACTCATGCAGCAAAATGTATTTGAAAAACAAACCCCAAAAATCGTGCCAACCTTTGTGGACTTGACAAGACAGCACACGCGAAGCTTATATACAGAGCCACAGGTGTGTTCCTCACAAAACACTCAGTCTGAGTCATGAACCACTCAAAAACATTTTCTTCACATACAATTTTTTTTTACGTTTCGTTGAAGCGATGGGTGAGAAAGTTTTAGTACATATAATTCCTAGCTTGTGTTGTTTTTGAAGAAAGAGTGGAGTGACAAATTACAGTAGGTTTTCCTTGGTGTGGCTCTCCCTTTCAATCCAGATATTTTTTTTTGTTATATATTTGTTGAGTCAGCTAGTGGCTTGCGTTGTGATCAGATGGCCAGACTATTCAATCCTCTGTTGATGAATGTGATGGCGACAACTAAGCTAGGGGGAAAAGTACACAAGATAAACCTAGGGAAAAACGTTTGACAGTTTTGGAAAGCTAGAAGGAAAAAGTGCACCAGATAAACCTAGGGAAAATGTTTGACAGTTTTGATAAGCTAGAGGGAAAACGTGCACAAGATAAACCTTGGGAAAAATGTTAGACAGTTTTGCTAAGCTAAAGGGAAAAAGTGCACAAGATAAACCTAAGGAAAAATGGTTGACAGTTTTGATAAGCTAGAGGAAAAAAGCGCACCAGATAAACCTAGGGAAAAATGTTTGACAGTTTTGATAAGCTAGAGGGAAAAAGTGCACCAGATAAACCTAGGGGTTTGACAGTTTTGCTAAGCTAGAGGGAAAAAAAAATGCACAAGATAAACCTAGGGATAAAATGTTGGACAGTTTTGATAAGCTTAGAGGGAAAAAGTGCACAAGATAAACCTAGGGAAAAATGTTTGACAGTTTTGATAAGCTAGAGGAGAAAGGGAAAGTGCACCAGATAAAAACCTAGGGGAAAATGTTTGACAGTTTTGATAAGCTAGAGGGAAAAAGTGCACCAGATAAACCTAGGGGAAAATGTTTGACAGTTTTGATAAGCTGAGGGAAAAAGTGCACCAGATAAACCTAGGGAAAATGTTTGACAGTTTTGATAAGCTAGAGGGAAAAAGTGCACAAGATAAACCTAGGGGAAAATGTTTGACAGTTTTGATAAGCTGAGGGAAAAAGTGCACAAGATAAACCTAGGGAAAATGTTTGACAGTTTTGATAAGCTGAGGGAAAAAGTGCACAAGATAAACCTAGGGAAAATGTTTGACAGTTTTGATAAGTTAGAGGGAAAAAGTGCACCAGATAAACCTAGGAGAAAAATGTTTGATAGTTTTGCAGAGTGGGTGGGGACAGAAAGGGCAGGTGATACACTGGCAGCGACAAAAGATAAATTCACACAGAGGGCCATGATCGCCAACGCCATGCGGCAAAGGCACATGATGATGATGATGACGATGATGACGACGACGACGACGATGATGATGATGATGACGACGACGACGGTGATGATGATGGCGACGATGATGATGATAGCGACGACAATGATGATGAAGAAGATGATGGTGATGGTGATGATGATGATAAACCAGCGTTGTTGCCAGCATTTTCCTGATCTTGGTGTTTTTGAATGTCATGCCCAACGATGATGATGAAGATGGTGATGCTGCTGCTGCTGCTGATGATGATGATAAACCAGTGTTGTTCCCAACATTTTTCTGATCTAGGTGTTTCGATTATGTAATCTTTGGGCTTGTTGACAGATCTCAAGGGCGTTAATTTTGTGCTCTATGAGATGCTGATTCATATTCAGAGTCCATGTCATCCTCATCATCAGGTGCCTTGCCGCATGGCGTTGGCGATCATGGACTTCCATCTGTCTCTATCTCTTGTTGCCTCAAGCATCTCTTCCACCCTCTTTGTCCCCAGCCACTCTGGAAATCCATCTAGCATATTCTCCCTGTGTCTACCAGGTGCTCTCTTTCCTTCCAGCTTTCCCGTTGTGACCAGGTGTTCCAATTCCCCTTTCCTCATAAAATGGCCTATAAATGTTGCCTGTCTTTTCCTAATCTTCCTTATGAATGATCTACTTGTGTCTGCCTCCATCAAGACTGTCTCGTTTGTTTTCTTTGCTGCCCATGGAACTCTGAACATCCTTCTTACAAACCACATCTCGGCTGCCTCAATCTTGTTCTGGCTTTGCTTGTTGACAGTCCACGCCTCGCAACCGTACAACAGTATTGGTTCTATATAACATTAAAGAACTCTCTTCCTGATGTTAATATATATATATATATATATATATATATATATATATATAATATATATATATATATATATATAGATATATATGCATGCATGCATGCACGCGCTCGCGTGTGTTTTGAGTGTGTATATGTATATGTGAGATAGAAAGAGGATGACAACTTGAATGAAATATCATACGCATAACAGGGTTAGTGTGTCTGTCTGAGAATGAGTGGGACCTGAAGATGAATATAAAGTCATTTTATTATATCTAAATAATGAACACTCTTATTCACACACAACACACACACACACACACACACACACACACACACACACACACACACACACACAACACAGACGAGTGAACGTTGAAATCACTTTTATTTCAAAACAATGACAAATCAAAGGCAAAAAAGACACACAAGCTTACTGACCTTTATAAGAAACAGGCTTGACAAAAGTGTTTGAGCTTCAGAACACTACAACATGATTATACAATTCAACAAAAAGTGTTACTGCTGCTGCTCTCTCTCTCTCTCTCTCTCTTTCTCCCTCTCTCTCTCCCTCTTTTCCTCTCTCCCTCTCTCTTTCTCCCTCTCTCCCTTTCTCTCTCTTTGTCTCTCTCTTTCTCCCTCTCTCTTTGTCTCTCTCTCTCTCTTTCTCCCCTCTTTCTCTCTCCTCCTTCTCTCTTTGTCTCTCCCTCTCTCTCTCTTTTCTCTCTCTCTCTCCTCTCTCTTTCTCTCTCTAATATACACTTCTCCATCTAGACCTGATATACAAAAAGCCACTGATGTGTCAGCCACATGACCGATTGAGATTGACCCTTTGATTCCCGCACCCTATATACCAACTGCAAAAAAATTAACCCGTTGATTCCCAGCAGGAAGCTGGTGGATAGGGTGGCGAAACTAAAGGGTTAAGTTTTTGCTTTGCTAACATGATTAGCACTGCAGAATGCTGGTAGACAGGATGCGGGAGTCAAAGGATTAACTGATTGAACGAAAACCTCACCAGTGATAGTATAAGGGAGGTTAGTGGCAGAATGGTTCAGACGTCCGCCTGCCATTAACTAAACTCGAGGTTCCAGAATCCGTTTCCCCGTTAAAGCTTCAACTTTTCTCCTCAGTTTGACCGGAAAATCATACTGAACGTCCAGTCCTCCGGAAATGGACAAAAAGCAAGTCAGACCTGTAGGCCTTCTGGCTTGCACACGCTAAAAATCCCACAGCACTTGAAAACCGTGAAGAGCAGGGCATTCGCCGGGCTACCTTGGTTTAAATAGATTGGAGACATACGTTCAGTATAAATAGACTGGAGACATACGTTTATATACCAGGTCCTTCCCTTGAAGGCCAGTTAGCCTTTGTGCCTTCATGAAGCCTTGGTAAAGAAAATGGTGGCGCTGAACTGCGGCGACGCAGTCTCAACAGGGAAATCAGCCCGAGTTTTACATGGTAAGTCCATTGTGGCAAACAGAAATGGATATGAATATGAATATGAATAATTCAATGTCATACATTGTTAAGTCCATTGTCATAAACAGAAATGAATATGAATATGAATATGAATAATTCAATGTCATACATTGTTAAGTCCATTTTGACAAACAGAAATGAATATGAATATGAATAATTCAATGTCATACATTGTTAAGTCCATTGTCATAAACAGAAATGAATATGAATATGAATAATTCAATGTCATACATTGTTAAGTCCATTGTCATAAACAGAAATGAATGATGAATATGAATATGAATAATTCAATGTCATACATTGTTAAGTCCATTGTCATAAACAGAAATGAATATGAATATGAATATGAATAATTCAATGTCATACATGGTAAGTCCATTTTGACAAACAGAAATGAATACGAATATGAATATGAATAATTCAATGTCATATGACTATCTTATAACTGTGACCTGATTGCAATGTCACAAAGAGTCTTTGCACATAACATTAGACATCTACATCACTATCAACTGTTATATCATTTAACCCCACTCCCCACGTTCCCTTCGTATTCGTATTCGCTCACGTACACCTATAAGCAAAGATGTCATTGAGCATCCAAAAACAACAAAGGTAATTTTACAGTACATGTGTATTATTTTTTCTACCGCTTTTTGTGTGTTTTTTTTCATTTTTTCTCGTAGTGCATGTGCATGTGCATGTGCGTGTGTGTGTGTGTGTGTGTGTGTGTGTGTGTGTGTGTGTGTGTATGTGTGTGTAAATGATGTATGTGTGTGTGTGTTGTGTGTGTATGTATGTATGTGTGTGTGTGTGTGTGTGTGAGTGTGTTTGCATACGTATGCGTCCGTGCGTGGGTATGTGTGTGTGTGTATGCGTGTGTGCTTGTTTGTGTGTGTGTGTGTGTGTGTGTGTGTGTGTGTGTGTGTGTGTGTGTGTGTGTATGGGGTTTGGTTGTGGTACGTGTATATGTGTTTGTGTGTGTTTTTGTGCGTGTGTTTGTGTGTGTATGTGTATGTATGTGTGTGTACGTGTATATGTGTGTTTGTGTGTGTATGTATGTGTGTGTGTGTGTGTGTGTGTGTGTGTGTGTGTGTGTGTGTGTGTGCGTGTGCGTGTGTGTGTTTACACTACAACAGCACAATATCAATAAAGCCTGTTATAGATACAAATATAATAAATTGCATCGGCATCTGAACCAACAATGATTCAGTTTCGTCATTTATCACGATGACAAAACTTACATACAAACAACACCATAAACTCAGTCTCACAGTCACACACCATTGGTTTCGACACAACAACAATAGCAACAACGACGTCAACACAACAACAATAATAGTACATAATAATAACAATAATCAAGATAATAACAACGATAATGATGACGATGATAATGATAATAATAATGATAACAATAATAATAACAACAACAATAACAATAATGATAATAACTATAATAATAATATTGATGATAATGACAATAATAATGAAGAGAAGGAGGTGAAAGAGGAGGAAGAGGAGGAGGAGGAGGAGGAAGAGGAGGAGACGACGACGACGACGACGAAGAAAATGAAGAAGGAGGAGGAGAAGAAGGAGGAAGAGAATGATGATGGTGATGATGATGGTGATGATGATGATGATGAGGAGGAGAATGATAACAACAACAGGAATAACAACAACAACAACAATAACAACAAAACAACAACAACAATGATAATATCTATAATGGTTATGATGATGTTTTAATAATACTAATAATACTAACAGTAGTAATAATGATAATGACGACGACGACGACGACGATGATGATGATGATGCTAACTACAACAGTTTTACAACATCTATTGATATGAATACAAAACAAATGAATTCTTGGGTAAAATGTTCCCTTTAGTGACTGATAGTCACATACACAGTGCATACCACACACACAACACACTTACTCACTCTCTCACCCACTTACTTACTCGCTCACTCATTCTTACAATAGAAAAAAAAATGAATACCACTTACACGAATGTGCGTAAGTACAAAACAGTAAATTATTATTGTGAAACTGTCATTTAATAAACAACCTACCAGACAAACAAACAAACAAAGACCCAAGCATTGTAAACGGTAAACACAATCGGATATAACGATCATTCCAAAGCGTGGTATACAATTTCACGACAGAGATACTGCAGGACCAAGAACTACAATTGACTAAAAATATAGACGAAAAAAAAAAAAGCAAAAAAAAAAAAAAGCGAATGCAATGACACACACCACACACACACACACACACACACCACACACACACACACACACACCAGAAGATTCTACTGCTAATGTGTGTATGTATATCAGCAGAATATTTTGGTGTGGTTTTCTTTTGAAATCCAGCCAATCATAACTGCAAAAAGAAAAATAACTGCAAGCAATATGACCATAGGGGGGGGGGGGGGGGGGAAAACACTCTTACACACCAACACACAGACTGACAGACAGACAGACAGACAGACACACACACACACACACACACACACACACACACACTGGGCGGACGTATCAATTCTAACAGCTAGACAATCTGTCAATTGCAACGTAACAGCGGTGATTCATCGTCATCAATATGATATAAAGTGAGTCAAGAGGGAGAGAACTCATCCATAGGTAATCACAACGATGCTGCGGTTGCCTCCCCTGCTGTACTGGCATTTGTGAGACAGAATAGGCGCTGCACTCGTCATTGAGCAAACAGGGAAAATCAGCTGAAATATAATATTAGGTATAAACAAGAACAGCTAAAACTTTCTTTTAGTATGTCACAATATCCAAAACAAGTGTGACTGCCCGCGTTCAAGCAAACAGGAACCAGAAAAAAACACGAAAGAAGAATATAAACGCGTATTTAATATTCAATTGTGACCTCCCACCACGAAATCAGACTTAATTTAACTCGCAGTCAGTCGAACAGCACTAGGAGCTGAAAAGGTGACTGAGAGTCTATCTGGGGTGTTTTGACTTTTTCTCAAAATTGATTTCTCTATCCCCCACAGAAATTTTTTTCTTGAAAAAATATTATTGATCGATGTAAGATGGTTTAATGCACTGATCGCAGCAGAAAGAACGCAATTTCCCACCAAAAGTACCGATTTTTGTCTCTTATCATGAGCCGTAACCTATACAGTACCCGCACATGTGATATGCTGATGGAAAGCTCTTTGGTGTACCTTTCAGATAATGACAGCGAAAATTAGAAACAAACTGGGTCAAAGCCACCAAATAAAGAAATTTAAGGAAAATGTGTAGGAGAGCACACAAAAACTTTAGAGGCCGTTTTCTCAAAATGGCCGTCATACAACTGAATGACTTTAAACATACATAACTTCTACATTTTTTTTTAGTACAAGCTTTATTCAAGTACCAAAATAATCAGCAGAATGTACACTTTCCAGTGATATGTATATCTCAAAATGCCCAAAATGCTAGTTAAGACTGATTTCGTGCTGGCAGATCACAATTTGTTGTATTAAATACGCGTTCATGTTCTTCTTTCGTATTTTTTTCTGGTTCCTGTATGTCACAATAGTTAAAGATTGTTTTCTACATCAAAACAAGACACTTGTGGCCGTGGTTCTCTTTCAACAGCTGCCTATGATGTGGTGCAGGTTTTCTTATTTAACCCCTTGACTCCTGCATCCTATCCACCAACTGCAAAAGCTTGACCCTTTGACTCCCTGACCCTTTGCACCAGCTTCCAGCAGGAAGCTGGTGGAAAGGGTGAGGGAGTCAAAGGGTTAAGTTTTTGCTCTGCTAGTATGGTTGATAATGCAAGATGCTGTTGCAGAGGGTGCGGGAGTCAAACGATTTATGTCAAATGTCATTCAATGGACACTCTGCCTTATCAAGTGATGTTTTTTTTTTTATCAGTTACTTAATTAGTTTGTCCGTTTATTTGTTTTGTTTGTGAGTTTCAATAAATTTTTCCTATCTCCCCCCTTTTTTCTTTTTTTTCCTATCTCCCCCCCTTTTTTTTCCTATCTCCCCCTTTTTTCTTTTCTTTCCTATCTCCCCCCTTTTTTTTTCCTATCTCCCCCCTTTTTTCATTTTATTCCTATCTCCCCCCTTTTTTCATTTTATTCCTATCTCCCCCCTTTTTTCATTTTATTCCTATCTCCCCCTTTTTTTCTTTTTTTTCCTATCTCCCCCCTTTTTTCATTTTATTCCTATCTCCCCCCTTTTTTCTTTTTTTTCCTATCTCCCCCCTTTTTTCATTTTTTTCCTATCTCCCCCCTTTTTTCATTTTATTCCTATCTCCCCCCCTTTTTTCATTTTATTCCTATCTCCCCCCTTTTTTCTTTTTTTTCCTATCTCCCCCTTTTTTCCTATCTCCCCCTTTTTTTTTGCTATCTCCCCCTTTTTTTTCCTATCTCCCCCTTTTTATTCCTATCTCCCCCCTTTTTATTCCTATCTCCCCCTTTTTATTCCTATCTCCCCCCCTTTTTTTCTTTCCCTTTCTTTTTTTTCCTATCTCCCCCTTTTTTTTTTTCCAATCTCCCCCTTTTTTTCTTTCCCTATCTCCCCCTTTTTTCTTTTTATTCCTATCTCCCCCTTTTTTCTTTTTTCCCTATCTCCCCCTTTTTTTCTTTCCCTATCTCCCCCTTTTTTTCTTTCCCTATCTCCCCCTTTTTTTCTTTTTTCCTATCTCCCCCCTTTTTTTCTTTCCCTATCTCCCCCTTTTTTCTTTTTATTCCTATCTCCCCCTTTTTTTCTTTTTTCCTATCTACCCCTTTTTTTTTTTTTCCCTATCTCCCCTTTTTTCTTTTTTCCCTATCTCCCCCTTTTTTTCTTTTTTCCCTATCTACCCCTTTCTTTTTCCTATCTCCCCTTTTTTTTTCCCTATCTCCCCCTTTTTCTTTTCCCTATCTCCCCTTTTTTTTTCCCTATCTACCCCTTTTTTTCTTTTTTCCCTATCTCCCCTTTTTTTCTTTTTTCCCTATCTACCCCTTTTTTCTTTTTTCCCTATCTCCCCCTTTTTTTCTTTTTTCCCTATCTACCCCTTTTTTTTTTTTCCTATCCCTTTTTCTTTTTTCCCTATCTCCCCTTTTTTTCTTTTTTCCCTATCTACCCCTTTTTTCTTTTTTCCCTATCTCCCCCTTTTTTTCTTTTTTCCCTATCTACCCCTTTTTTTCTTTTTTCCCTATCTCCCCTTTTTTCTTTTTTCCCTATCTACCCCTTTTTTTCTTTTTTCCCTATCTACCCCTTTTTTCTTTTTTCCCTATCTCCCCTTTTTTTCTTTTTTCCCTATCTACCCCTTTTTTCTTTTTTCCCTATCTACCCCTTTTTTTCTTTTTTCCCTATCTACCCCTTTTTTCTTTTTCCCTATCTCCCCTTTTTTCTTTTTTCCCTATCTACCCCTTTTTTTCTTTTTTCCCTATCTCCCCTTTTTTTTTTTTTCCTATCTCCCCTTTTTTTCTTTTTCCCTATCTACCCCTTTTTTTTTTTTTTCCCTATCTCCCCTTTTTTCTTTTTTCCCTATCTACCCCTTTTTTCTTTTTTCCCTATCTACCCTTTTTTTTTTTTCCCTATCTACCCCTTTTTTCTTTTTTCCCTATCTACCCCTTTTTTCTTTTTTCCCTATCTACCCCTTTTTTCTTTTTTCCCTATCTACCCCTTTTTTCTTTTTTTCCTATCTCCCCTTTTTCTTTTTTCCTATCTCCCCTTTTCTTTTTTTCCTATCTACCCCTTTTCATTCCTATCTCCCCCTTTTTTCTTTTTTTCCTATCTCCCCTTTTTCTTTTTTTCCTATCTCCCCCTTTTATCTTTTTATTCCTATCTCCCCTTTTTTCTTTCCTATCTCCCCCTTTTTCTCCCCTTCTTTTTCCTATCCCTTTTTCCTTCTCACTTCCTATCTCCCCCCCCCCTTTTTTTTTCCAATCTCTCCCCTTTTTTCTTTTTTTCCAATCTCCCCTTTTTTTCTCTCTCTCTTTCCCTCTCTCTCCCCCCCCTCTCTCTCTCTGTCTCCTTCTCTCTCTTCAACACACATTGATACATTTATGTATGCATTCATGTACGCATGAATGTAAGCAACCTAGACACAAAAAGTGATTAGCATCCCCCCATCCCCATTTTTGCGAAGGAGAACAAGCTTTTTCCAAACCCCCACCCCTCCCTAACTTCATTATCCAATCTGAGGAAGCGTTAATTGAAGACATGACAATGAAGCAATAATTGAGACATACTAATGAAGGAACAATTCAGACAGGCCAATCAAGCAGTAACTGACACGCCAGTGAACAACGATTAAGACATAACAATGAAGCAATAATTAAGACATGACAATGAAGCAATAATTGAGACATGACAATGAAGCAATAATTAAGACAGGCCAATTAAGCAATAATCAAGACACACTAATGAAGGAATAACTGAGACATATCAATGAAGCAGTAATTAAGACACGTCAAAGAAGCAACAATTAAGACACGTCAAAGAAGCAACAATTAAGACACGTCAGTGTAGGAATAACTGAGACATGACAATGAAGCAACCATTAAGACATAACAATGAAGCAATCATTAAGACATAACAATGAAGCAATCATTAAGACATAACAATGAAGCAATAATTAAGACATAACAATGAAGCAATAATTAAGACATAACAATGAAGCAATAATTAAGACATAACAATGAAGCAATAATTAAGACATAACAATGAAGCAATCATTCAGACATAACAATGAAGCAATTATTAAGACATAACAATGAAGCAATAATTAAGACAACAATGAAGCAATCATTCAGACATAACAATGAAGCAATCATTAAGACATAACAATGAAGCAATCATTAAGACATAACAATGAGCAAGCATAATAATTAAGACATAACAATGAAGCAATAATTAAGACATAACAATGAAGCAATTATCAAGACAACAATGAAGCAATAATTAAGACATAACAATGAAGCAATAATTAAGACACACCAATGAAGCAATAATTGAGACAACAATGAAGCAAGAAATGAGACAAGCAATTGAAGCAATAACGAAGACATGCCAGTGAAAAAATAACTGAGACAAGCCAATCAAGCAATAACTGAGATAAGCTGCCATGTTCCCTATTGGGTCACTGTCAAAATGACGTCATTTCGGTCATTTGCTGGACGATTAAGCCAGCCTAACAATCTCCCTTTTTAATACAAATATTCATTATTACAGAAAATCCCAATGTTGTATTTCTCAATGCCAATGTGGCCTTGAAGAAGTATGAGATGAAATATGACTTGACATGAAGCGAGGAGAATGGTATTTTGCCTGGGCACTGTCGAGACCATAGTAAGGGGAAAGGAGCTAGCAGCTATACGAGCTGGTGGCAGGGCGGGCTACCGGAAAGAGATGAAGGCCAGAGTAGGGCGAAAAAGGGTGGTCTTCCATTCTTTCTTGGTCCGGAGGCTGCGCTGGACCTGGATGGTGCCCGTTGTGTGGCTATGTCCCGGGGTTTGTCATCTCCCCACCTTGCCATTCAGTTTGTAGGCAAGCTGGCTGGTGACTGGGTCCGAGTGGGTCATGCAACGCATGGACAGGCAGTTCCCCTTTGCGTGGATGAAATGGTTATCGAGTGGCGTTGGGAGCTTGGGAGATGATTGTCTCAAGAGTGGCGAGGCACTGGTGCTCTGGATCCCATCCGCAACCTTGTGATGTTTCTTGTTAATTAACGGTTAAGTTAAAATACTGGAAACATTTTCAATACGTCAGAAGCGTCCCCCAAAAAGTATTGTTTACATATCTTCCCCCAAAAGGTGCTGAATGTACGCAAGTTTTGTACATACAATATATTGGTCTGATGATCAAAAGACTATGTCAATCTTGAACATAAGACCAATATATTGTATGTATTTCTCTCCTCTCTCATAGTTGTGTGTAGGGTAGTTGCAGAGTATAAAGGTAGGCTTGGGCGCTCCTTTTCTGAGGAGTGTTCTGAGCTTACTGTTTTCGTACTTTGTATCTGCTTTTTTGTTAGCTGAATGGGTAACGCAAACTGTTTTAGATCTGAGAAGTTCTATACAACATGGGAGATAATTCTCAAGAGTTATGTCCTTTGATTATATTATAAAAATTCTCCCTGCTTCCCTCTTATTTCTTTCGTACAACAACAAAGTAAAAAAAATATGAGAGTAAATCAGCGACATTTATATAATTACCATGAAACATCAAGCACAAGAACAGGGTATGCACGACTCAAACAAACGACACAACAACGACAACAACAAGACCACCACCACCACCACAACCACCACCAAAAACAACAAAACAATAATAACAACAATGTCAGAGAATATGAAAGAGCAACTATTTCATAATTATTGAAATATATAATTGTATATAATATGCTCTCTATAATTTTCCATTGCTTTTATTCTTTCGCCCCATTTATAGTCGTTGTGTGTGTGTGTGTGTGCGCGCGCGTGCATGTGTGTGTGTGTTCAGCGCTTAGATTTGATTTATCAAGATTTTGCGCTATATAAATATTGTAATTATTATTATTATTATTATAATTACTATGAAACATCAAGCATAACAAGAGGGCCTGCGTGAATGGAACAAACGATGCAGATGATGGCGATAATCTTGTGTACGAGTAAACAAACAATCGTACAGGAACACATGAGACACGACAATGTATACAATGGTGTGCGTTCAAAATTAAACGTACTTAATTAACCCTTTTGATTCCCGCACCCGGTCCACCAACCGCCAAAACTTAACCTTTTCACTTCTTCACCCTATCCACCAGCCCGTATGTTAACCCTTTGACTCCCGCACCCTATTCACCAACCGCCAAAACTGAACCCTTTCACTCCCTCACCCTATCCACCAGCCCGTACATTAACCCTTTGACTCTCGCACTCTATCCACCAACCGCAAAAAAATTAACCCTTTCACTCCATCATCCTGTCCACCAGCTGGATAGGACAGGGTGATGGAATGAAAGGGTTAAGTTTTTTTGCTTTGCTGTCGTGGTTGACAATGCGGGATGCTGGCGGATACGGTGAGGGAATCAAAGGGTTAATCGTAAGACACAGGACATTAGTCACACCCCAGTCTGGAGTCTGAGGAGAAGGGATATCTTCACACACAGGCAATCCCATACGGACTGCACTCAAATCTGTAAGCAATTGTCTGCCCACCGCACTGATCTTGCACACAAAACCCTGACACTGGCACATTACTAATAAAGTAAAATAAAAAAAAAATAAAAAAGGAATGGAATCTTTGAAACACTGGCACCACCAGGATGGCTGCAGCATTAAAGATGGGTAGCAAACAAAGCTGACATATTTTACTGCCAGGATCAAGTTCATGCGCGTTGAGATGGCACCGACCGTTTTGTGAAATGATAGGAAAAAAGAAAATCCCGAGATGGACAAGGCAGCGGACAAGCCGACATCACCCACAACAAGCATCAAAGTTCATGTGCGTTGAGATGGCATAGACAGTTCTGTGAAATGACAGAAAGAAATCCACAGATGTCGAAGCAATTCCCAGACATCCTGGAACCAGAAAAAACACGTAAAAAAAAAAAAAAAAGAATAAGAACGCGTATTTAATACAACAAGAAAAGACAGGCACAAATTTTCAGCCAACTGGTCTTTGTCAAGTGTAAGATCACAAACAAACAAACACCAGCTACAAACATTAGGAGAAAATGACAAACTTCCCTGCTGCTGTGTCCTGATTCCTTTTCTCATACAGGACTGAGCAGCAGGGAAGTTTCGGCCTTTTTCTCCTAATTTTTGTATCTGGTGTTTGTTTGTTTGTGATCTTATGCTTGACAAAGACCAGTTGGCCGAAAATTTGCGCCTGTCTTGTCTTGTTGTATTAAATACTAAATACGCGTTCTTACTATTTTTTCGTGTTTTTTTTCCTGGTTCCTGTTTGCTTGAACGTGGGCAATCACACTTGTTTTGGATTTCCCAGACATCCTGTTTTGCGTTCAACGATGATATTTAGAACTGAAATCTATTCACGTAGGATTTATGGCATTCGGGGTGTTCCGCATACGCTCCGTCTGTGGCACTTTTCTGGGGCCACAATAGGGCTGCAGGCATATCGCTGTCAGTTTCAGCTTGACCAAACTATAAACTGTACGGCCTACCCACGCGCTTGTGTGAATATGTGTGGAACCCTTACAGTGCCCCCACTCTGCGAAAACAACACGAGCACAGCGCGCTCACGGGGATGAAAATATGGGAAGTAACCCTTCTCACCCGATCTGGCGGCTCGGACGGATGCCGGGCCTTTAAGACGTTGGATCTGAAGTCAATGGGTTCTTTAGTTACGTCAAACCTCAATGTTGGATAAACAGCTGAGCATTTGGGTATTGACTGGGTGGGGGTGGGGGTCGTCTGTGAGAGAGTTTATACAGAACAAGAAGTTATGTTGTGATTCAGACCTTTAATATTTATTTTATATGTATGTTCCTTTTGAAGTAAGATGCAAAGTACACGTGTCATTTACGTAACAAGATTATCCAGCGGAAGCTGATAAACCCAGTATAAAATATAGACTAGGTAAAACGTAGTCTAGGTAGGGCCTCAGGACCTGGCCAGTTCATGGGTTTATGTGCAGTCTTTAACGCTTGTGCCATGATTACCGTACACATGGCATCTGTGACGTTAGTGTATATGGAATTCGCTCCGAGCGCGGAGACGTCATCTTGAGAAACTGAAACTGAAACTGAAACTGTTTGGAATATCACTTCGAAAAAGTGTGAATGGCATTTAGCTGGATAATTTTCACTGATCACAGCGTCCAGACACTGCATCGCAACAGAAAACGCGTAGTCCACAGATCCTGGCACGTTCTATAACGTTACACCTTCACCACGTGATATATGACAGGTAAGTCGTGATGACGACATAGGACAATGACGTCACGTTCTGTTGATGTACTTGATTACGCCGAATCCCAGAGCGATGACGCCAGCGAGCAGTAGCATACGTGGCAGTGAGTTGAAGGAGGAGCTCATAACCTCCCCCTGAAAAAAAAAAAAAAAAAAAAAGAATATGTGTGATTAATTATGTATTTCCGTTTTTACATATTAAGTGTGATTAATTATGTATTTCCTTTTTTTTTTACATATTCAGTGTGATTAATTATGTATTTCCTTTTTTACATATTAAGTGTGATCAATTATGTTTCCTTTTTTTTATATATTAAGTGTGATTATATATTTCCGTCCTTATAGAATATGTGTGATTAATTATGTATTTCCTTTTTTTTTTACAGAACAAGTCTGATTAAATATGCATCTCCTTTACAGAATAAGTGTTTAATTATGTATCTCCTTCTTTATAGAATAAGTGTGATCAATTATGTATCTCCTTCTTTACACATTAAGTATGATTAATTATGTATTTCCTTTTTTTTTTACATATTAAGTGATCAATTAAGTATTTCATTTTTTACATATCAACCGTGATTAATTACGTTTTTACTACTACCATCACCACCACCACTCCTACTACCACTACTACTCGTACTACTACTACCACCAACTACTTCTACCATCTACTACTACTACCATCACCACCACCACTCCTACTACCACCACTACTACTACTACTACTACCATCACCACTCCTACTACCACCACTACTACTACCACTACTACTACTACTATCACCACCACCACTCCTACTACCACTACTACTATCACCACCACCACTCCTACTACCACTACTACTCGTACTACTACTACCACCAACAACTACTACCACTACTACTACCACACTACTACCACTACTACTATACTACCACCAACTACTACTACTACTACCACCAACTACTACCACTACTACTACTACCACCAATTACTACCACTTCTACTACTACCACCAACTACTACCATCATTACTACTAGTACCACCAACTACTACCACTACTACTACTACTACCACCACCAACTACTACCACTACTACTACTACTACTACCACCAACTACTACCACTACTACTACTACTACTATCACCAACTACTACCACTACTACTACCACTACCACCAATTACTACCACTACTACTACTATCACCAACTACTACTACTACTATCACCAACTAATACCACTACTACTACTACCACCAACTACTACCACTACTACTACTACCACCAACTACTACCACTACTACTACTACTACTACCACCAACTACTACCACTACTACTACTATTACCAACTACTACTACTACTACACCACACTATTACCACTACTACTACTACCACCAACTACTACCATTACTACTACTACCACCAACTACTACCATTACTACTACTACTACTACCACCACCAACTACTACCACTACTACTACTACTATCACCACCACCACTCCTACCACCCCTACTACTACTACCACCAACTACTACCACCACCACTACCACTACTACTACTACTACTACTACTACTACCACTAACTACTACTACTACTACTTACCCAGCCGCCGTGGACCGAACCCAGGCACAAACACGGTCTGTGATAAAAGAGAAGGACCACCGGATGAACTGTGAACACAACTCGGCGCCTCGCTTCAGGGAGCGGATGGCTACATCGGAGCAGAAGTAAAATAGTACCACGATGCGCTCCTTTGTGATTCCGCCGGCTGCAAAGAGTTCCGTCAGCAAGTCCTTGAACTCTTCGTAGGTGATGTTGGTGCTGACCTGCCCATCAAATCAAATCAAATCAAATCAAATCAAATCAAATCAAATCAAATCAAATAATCAATCAATCAATCAATCAACAAACCAATCAACCAACCAACTAATCAATCATCCTTCCATCCCTCCCTCCATCAAGCAAGCGATCAGTCGACCGATCGATCAACTAAGCAACCAAGCAACAAGCAACCAATCGTTCACTCACTCACTCACTCATCACTCGCTCATTCATTCAATCAATGAATCAATCAAGCAAGCAAGCAAGCAAGAAGTAAGCAAGTAAGCAAGCAAGCAAGCAATTAATCAATCACTCAACCAATCATTGTCAACCAATCTAGCAAAGCAACAACAAAAATTAACCCTTTGACTCCCCTCATCCTATCCACATCCACCTTCCTGCAGGAAGCTGGTGGATAGCGTGAGTGGAGTCACTGTTATTGCTATTGTTGTTTAAAGCCCAGCCGACTGCGTAGAGCCATATCATGGCTACAACCACTTCAAAACATGCAAAACTTGAATAGGGGTGGGGGTGGGGGAAGAAAACTAAGTACACATATCAATGCATTCGCGCACATAATCTAAGGACATGCCCCCGGCATTAACCACCCCACCCTGTCCAATTTATCGCACAGGGGATTTAAAAAAAAACCACACACACACCTGAATACAATTTAAGCATACCTAAGGACACCAAGAAGAGTTAATTTTTTGGTGGTTAATTTTTTGGTAGGGAAGTCAAAGGGTTAATTTCTTTCCGCTCTTCATCATCCCACACTCCCTCCTCCCGTCTACCCTTCTCCCACCTTCCCTCTCCCCCCCTCCCTGCCACTTCACACTTGTTGCAGACACAGGAAATACCAGGAAACAGATCCCAAAGTACTGAAGATGGACCCCAGGGGTCAACAGCCCGGGGAACACGAGGTTAGACAGGTAATGTGGGATGCAACAACGACTGAAAGAGATGTCCTAAAATACAGGGTCAGTTCTGCATCCTCTGCACTCCCCCGTACTATCTTATTGTCATTGTCATTTTTGTTTAACCTTTTGACTCCTGCACCCTATTCACCAACTGCAAAAAACAACAACAAAAACAAACAAAAAAACCGAACAACAAAACAAAACAAAACAAACAAAAAAACCCCGTAACTCTTTGACTCTCTCACCCTATGCACCAGCTTTCTTGTACGAATATGAATTGCACAGCCCCTGCGTGAAACTGTTAACTCTTAATGACATATTTTAGATCTGACATCAGATTTGAACATAACATCAAAGTCAAACAGCTTAACCCTTTGACTCCAGCACCCTATCCAACCAGCTGCAAAAAACATAACTCTTTGACTCCCTCATCCTATCCACCAGCTTCCTGTAGTAGGAAGCTGGTGGATAGGGTGAGGGAGTCAAAGATTCAGTTTTTGCTTTGCTATCACTGATGACGATGCAGAATACTAGTGGATAGGGTGAGAGAGAGAGAGAAAGAAAGAAAGAGTGAGAGAGAAAGAGAGACAGACAGAGAGTCAGAGAGAGACAGAGACAGAGAGACAGACAGACAGAGAGATAGACAGAGAGACAGAGAGACGGAAAGACAGAGAAAGACAGAGGCAGAAAGACAGAGACAAAGAGAGAGAGAGAGAGAGAGAGAGAGAGAGAGAGACAGAGAGACAGACAGACAAAGATAGTGAGACAGAGACAGAGAGACAGAGAGACAGACAGACATAAAGAGACAAGAGAGAGAGAGAGGGTTAATAACAAAGAAAAGGATACTGAAAAAACTGAATCAATCAATGAATAGATGAACATATGAATAGAACTAAACACTGGGTCGTAAGCAAAAGTGACACTGGATTCATCATCATCATCATCATCATCATCATCATCACCATGCGCCCTGCCGCATGGCGCTGGCAATCATGGCATGTATCCCTTGTCGCCTCAAGCACGTCTTCCACCCTCTCTGTCCTCAGCCATCCTGCAAGCCCGTCCAGTATTTTCTCCCTGGGTCTACCTGCTGTTCTGTTTCCCTCCAGGTTTCCTGTTGTGACCAGGTGCTCTAATTCCCCTTTCCTCATAAAATGGCCTCTAAATGTTGCTTGTCTTTTCCCAATCTTCCTTATCAATGATCTTCTTGTGTCAATATTGTCTCGTTTGTTTTCTTTGCTGTCCATGGAACCCTCAACCATTCTTCTCAGAAACCACATCTCGCCTGCCTCAATCTTGTTGTGTGGAATCATGGGAATTATCATATACAAACTAATCATCATCATCATCATTATCATCAACTAATCAACAAGCTATCAACGGTGTCTATCATAGCCCGGAGTGAAACTGACATGGGGACAGTTTTGCCGTGTCGCAACGCGTCAGAATCGCAGTGGAAAAGGGAAGCAAGCAAACAGCGTGACTTGTCAAGAGCCGTCATTGATATGGGAACATCACGACCACTATCCCCATACGACCGGAATTCCGGACTTGCTGTAGAGGTCTGGATGGGATGACAGAAAGGTCACAGAGAGAGAGAGAGTGTGTGTGTGTGTGCGTGTGTGTGTGTAGTTTTGTTTCCTGCAGATGTGCACATCGAGATCAGAATAAGAAATATATAAGAGAGAGAGAGAGAGAGAGAGAGAGAGAGAGAGAGAGAGAGAGAGAGAGAGAGAGAGAGCATGGTACGACGGCAAGTTTGCAAAACGGCGTTTAGGTAACAATTTCTTTCGCCGGAAAATAAAGTATGATTGTTATAATTGTCATTCTTTCTCTATGTCTCTTTCACACTCACACACGCACCTCCCCCTCCCCCTACACACACACACACACGCACACATGCACCTTCCCCTCCCCCTACACACACACACACACACACACACACAGACATAAACACAAACATACACACACAGGAACACGCAAACTGTATTTCCTTTAAAGGCAATGTTTACAGTTTACATCGGCAGGATACGGGAAGTTTTCAAACACGACACCTGATTGGTTGGTTGATGCAATCAAATCGTTCCTGACATTGCAACATCCTTTGGGTATTTCCATAGGCTGAACTCTGTGTTGGTGTGTGTGTGTGTTGTGTGTGTGT
>JAPXFY010000016.1:25013365-25020865 GCA_030674185.1 Monoplex corrugatus | reverse complement strand
GAGAGAGAGAGAGAGAGTTTGGCTACTATCACATGATGATTATGATGATGATAATAACAACAATAATGACAACAACAACAACAACAATAATAATAATAATAATAATAACAATATTGACAACAATAACATCAACGGCAACAAAAACAACAAGTAAATCATTCTTGCACAGGGTTATTTTCGAAACTCATTCTGACCCACTACTCATAACATATTTTACAAGACACATGCACAGAAAGTGACACATACTGAAGTACTGATATAATCACACACAAACACACGCATACAGATCAGAATACAGGTACATGAACAAGCATGCACAGATGACGTGCCACTTGACATGTCTTACCGTACACACCCATGTAAAACTTTACAGTCATAAATGAACGTGAACGTACACACGCTGCCACGGCGATCGGCAGCCAGCGCACACTGACAGATAAGCACACAATGATGAAAACAAAGGAAGGTCTAGGTGAACAAAGAAGTCTTCAACTGTGGCTTGAAGTGCAAAAAAGGAAGGTCTAGGTGAACAAAGAAGTCTACAACTGTGGCTTGAAGTGCAAAAAAGGAAGGTCTAGGTGAACAAAGAAGTCTACAACTGTGGCTTGAAGTGCAAAAAAGGAAGGTCTAGGTGAACAAAGAAGTCTACAACTGTGGCTTGAAGTGCAAAAAAGGAAGGTCTAGGTGAACAAAGAAGTCTACAACTGTGGCTTGAAGTGCAAAAAAGGAAGGTCAAGGTGAACAAGGAAGTCATCAACTGTGGCTTGAAGTGCAAAAAAGGAAGGTCTAGGTGAACAAGGAAGTCTACAACTGTGGCTTGAAGTGCAAAAGGGTGGGAAGATCTTTCAGATCAGCTGGCAAAGAGTTTTATATAATTGGCGTGATGAAACTGAGAGTACGCTCACCAGCTGATTGAAGACTGCATTCCGGCACCTTCAGAAGCTTTTGTTTTAAGGATCGCAAGTATGTGTAATGAAATGAGGTTTCTAAGAAGAATGTAGTCCTCGTCTCTCATTGGACGAAACAGCAGGGACGTTTCAGACACAAACACATTGTGATTTCATTTAGACCTCTTCTCCTATTGGACAAAGCAGTAGGGAAGTTTCAGACACAAACACATTGTGATTTCATTTAGACCTCTTCTCCTATTGGACAAAGCAGCAGGAAGTTTTAGTCTTTTTCTTCTAATTTTTGTGTTTGGTGTTTGTATGTTTGTGATCTTACATTCACGCTTGACAAAAGGCCAGTTGCCCGAAAATTTGCCCCTGTCTTGTCTGGTTGTATTAAATACGCGCTCTGATTCTTTTTTCGTGTTTTTTCTGGTTACTCTTAGAAGAATGTTAAGAGTTCCATGGACAGCAAAGAAAACAAACGAAACAGTCTTGAAGGAGGCAGACACAATAAGAAAATTAATAAAGAAAGTTAAGGAAAGACAAGCAACATTTACGGGGCATTTTATGAGGCAAGAGAAATTTGAGTGCCAAGTCACAAAAGGAAAGCTGGAGGGAAAGAGATCATCAGGTAGACCCAGGGAGAAAATATTGGACGGAGCTGAAGAGTGGCTGAGGACAGAGAGGGTGGAAGATGTACTTGCAGAAAGAAGGGATATATTCGTATGGAAGGCCATGGTCGCCATCGCCATGCGGCAGGGCACATGATGATGATGACGATGAGTGTGTGAAATGATATATACCAAGATAATGATCCATCAAAATAGCCATATTCAAGGTTTGCAATTGTATATCGGGAAGAGAATATCAGTGAGCTGCCTAATCGTTGTATTTGATCTTCTTCATGATTAAAAACGAACTGCATTATTCTGAATCTTTGCGTAGAGAAATCCGCTATGCTGGATAAGTCAGCCAGTACATAGTTACAATGTCTAGCTGGGGAGTTATCGTAGCGGAGACGAGTCACGAGTCAATTACATGCTGTTTTGGACAATAATGGTCTGACGGAGGCCATCTTTCTGAGCTCTAAATAAGAACTACGGCAGATATTGCTGGTGTGCTCTTGCATTGACACATTTCAGTTAATCCACTGGAAAGGGCGGCGTAGCATTAACGTCATTGAGGTAACACACAAAGAGGAACAGAAAACAACAACAACAACAACACGCAGCAACAGCAACAACAACAGCAACAGCAACAGCAACAACAACAAGAAGAAAAAGAAGAAGACGAAGGACAACAACAACAAAATATTGCGACAAAAAAGAAATACAGAACAATACTAACAGCACAATGCAACACAGGCTCGCCGTACCACAAGACCACATAGAATACTAAAAAAAAAAAAAAAAAGCAAAGCAAAAACAACAAAACTTTGCAACAACACACACACACAAATACAGAACAATACTAACAACACAATACAATGCAACACAGACACACCTTACCACAAGACCACATAAAATACTCAAACAAGCAAAGCAAAAGCAACAACAAAAACAACAACAAGAAGCAACAATAAAATATTGCAACAACACACTCACACACAAAAATTATACAAAACAATACCGACAACACATTACAACGCAACACAGGCACACAATACCACAAGACCACATAGAATACTAAAGAAGCAAAGCACAAACAACAAAAACAACACAGGCACACAATACCACAAGATCACATAGAATACTAAAGAAGCAAAGCACAAACAACAAAAACAACACAGCACACCATACCACAAGACCACATAGAATACTAAAGAAGCAAAGCACAAAACAAAAACAAAAATACACAAACACAACAAGAAGCAACAACAACTAAAAACAACACAGCACAATACACAGATAATAGAATACTAAAGAAGCAAAGTACAAAACAACAAAAACAAACACAGGCACACAATACACAAGACACATAGAATACTAAAGAAGCAAAGACAAAAAAAAAAAACACAGCACACATACACAAGACCACATAGAATACTAAAGAAGCAAAGCACAAACAACAAAAACAACACAGGCACACCATACCACAAGACCACATAGAATACTAAGAGAACAAAGCACAAACAACAAACAACACAGCACCATACAAAGACACATAGATACAAAGAAGCAAAGCACAAACAACAAAAACAACACAGCACACCATACCACAAGACCACATAGAATACCAAAGAAGTAAAGCACAAACAACAAAAACAATAACAACAAAAAAACCAACAACAATGAAAACAACAACAACTACAGCAACAACAGAAAAGTCAAAATGGAGACTCACAGCACTGCAATGTCCCGAACAGCCTCCGGACTCTCAGTACGGACCTGGTCGTACACAAAGTTACTGAAGAGTTGTTTCCCTTGTTCCTCCACGTCTTCCTCCTCCTCGTTCCTCCATCTGTCCCCAAGCACGTCAAACTCATCCTGCGAGCGCGAAATGCGCAGGCGCGGTAACCCCTGACTGGAGGGTCGCCTGGACACCAAAGTCTGTCCTCCTGCTGCGGCAGTGGTTGCCATGGTTACGACATTCCTTGAAGGTGACCTTGAAAAGGTGAAAGGGTTGGTGGCCTCCGTCTGCTGGCCTCGGCTGGTGGAGAAGGATGGGGAGGTGATAGTGTCGCAGTTCAATAACAGACTGGTGGGAGAATTATAACACTGGGGGTGATAATCCGTCATCGAACAAGGGAAGAAGTAATCTTCTATTTCTTTCAAGCTGTTGATGTGGTGTGATGTTCTCCTTGCTGCTTTCAGTTCTGTAACAACCTGCAGCAATTCGTATATATATATATAAACGTGAGTCCACAACTATGACAAGAAATCAATGTTTTTTTGAGCAAGTCCATAAAAATATTTGTTACCTTTCCTTTCATACAGCCGTCTGAGTTTATATAACGTGAATGGAACAGTTGTTTGCTTTAATTTAACACAAACACGGTTCTCCGAACACACGCTCCTCGCACACGAGCGTATCACATATAAATGTGGAATGGTCTGAATAGATTTGTATTGAAATGAACGAAGCCAAAATACACACATCAAAAGCCAATACACACACACACACCGAGTTTCGACAGAACAGCCAGAAAATCTTATTTAACCCTTTGACTCCCGCACCCTGCAGGAAGCTGGTGGACAGCGTGAGGGAGTCAAAGGTTTAAGTTTTTGCAGTTGGTGGATATGGTGCGGGAGTCAAAGGGTTAAAGTCTGGTCTAGCAGTCAGACGTTTCAGTTTGGCTGGTAGCAGGCTAGTGATCAGTTCATCACTATTTTGCTGCCTCTCTCTCTCTCTCTTGTCTACATCTCTCTCCTATATCTCTCTCTCTTGTCTATAACTTTCTCCTACATCTCTCTCTCTCTCTTGTCTTGTCTATAACTTTCTCCTACATCTCTCTCTCTCTCTCTTGTCTTGATCTCTCTCTCTCTCTCTCTTGTCTATAACTCTCTCCTACATCTCTCTCTCTCTCTCTCTTGTCTTGATCTCTCTCTCTCTCTCCTCTCTTCTCTTGTCTACATCTCTCTCCTACATCTCTCTCTCTTTCTTGTCTACATCTGTCTCCTACATCTCTCTCTCTCTTGTCTACATCTCTCTCCTACATCTCTCTCTCTCTTTCTTGTCTACATCTCTCTCTCTCTCTCTTGTCTACATCTCTCTCCTACATCTCTCTCTCTTGTCTACATCTCTCTCCTACATCTCTCTCTCTCTTGTCTACATCTCTCTCTTGTCTACATCTCTCTCTTGTCTACATCTCTCTCCTACATGTCTCTCTCTTGTCTACATCTCTCTCTTGTCTACATCTCTCTCCTACATCTCTCTCTCTCTTGTCTACATCTCTCTCCTACATCTCTCTCTCTCTTGTCTACATTTCTCTCCTACATCTCTCTCTCTTGTCTACGTCTCTCTCCTACATCTCTCTCTCTCTCTTGTCTACATCTCTCTCTTGTCTACATCTCTCTCTTGTCTACATCTCTCTCCTACATCTCTCTCTCTTGTCTACATCTCTCTCTCTACATCTCTCTCTTGTCTACATCTCTCTCTTGTCTACATCTCTCTCTTGTCTACATCTCTCTCCTACATCTCTCTCTCTTGTCTACATCTCTCTCCTACATCTCTCTCTCTTGTCTACATCTCTCTCTTCTTGTCTACATCTCTCTCTGTCTCATCTCTCTCTTGTCTACATCTCTCTCTATGTCTACATTTCTCTTCTACACTCTCTCTCTCTTGTCTACATCTCTCTCTTGTCTACATCTCTCTCCTACATCTCTCTCTCTCTTGTCTACATCTCTCTCCTACATCTCTCTCTCTCTTGTCTACTCTCTCTCCTACATTCTCTCTCTCTCTCTCTTGTCTACATCTCTCTCCTACATCTCTCTCGTCTCTCTTGTCTACATCTCTCTCCTACATCTCTCTCTCTCTCTTGTCTACATCTCTCTCCTACATCTTCTCTTGTCTACATCTTTCTCCTACATCTCTCTCTTGCTCTCTCTCTTTCTCTCGCTCTCTTGTCTACAACTCTCTCCTACATCTCTCTCTCTTTCTCTCTCTCGTCTCTTCTCTCTCTCTCTCTCTTGTCTACAACTCTCTCCAACATCTCTCTCTCTCTCTCTTGTCTTGATCTCTCTCTCTCTCTCTCTTCTCTTGTCTTCATCTCTCTCTCCAACATCTCTCTCCTTCTCGACTACATTCTCTCCCTCGTTTACACCACACCACATACACACCCACCACACACACACACACCACACACACACACACACTTTCTCTCTCTCTCTCCTCTCTCCATCTCTTCTCTTGTCTACATCTCTCCCCCCTCTCTCTCTCTCTCTCCCCTACATCTCTCTCTCTCTTCTCGTCTATATCTCTTCCCTCTCTGTCTTGTCTACATCTCTCTCTCGTCCTACTACCTCTCTCACGCGACAACCCTGAATTGCTGTTACTCTTCAATTCCCTTGTGCATTAGATCTTATTGATTTATTGATCAATTTCTTTTTCAGTATTTAATTTATCGGCAGACTATGTAAATTAGCAACGACAAGTTAAGAAAAAAGCTTTCAACGTATAACTTTTATCGTTGGAAAATGATCATTGTCTTTATCATCTATACATATACATAAACATAAAGACATTCACCCTGGTGTCAAGTTATTTCTGGCAGACCATAAACACAGAAGCAAACAATCAAAACAATGAGACGGTCACGAGGTGCTGCTGACATTTGTTTACCTTTGTTCTGATCAACCTGTTTGCGTGTTCTCTCCCCTTGAACAGAGATTTATCCAGCAGAGCTAAAAATGTTTTGCTTTTCATTATGCAGAAGGTGTACCTTTTGAATATTAAATCTTTCGATGTGTTTGTTAAATTATTTGATTCTCAGGAACAACCTATCGCACAATATGGGTCTGAGTTATGGGGATTAAGTAAAGATACAATTCATTGTGAAAACAGTTCATACTTTTGCTTGGAAAAAATTTCTAGGAATTAATATGCGAACACCTAATGATCTTGTATATGGCGAAACAAATCGCCATTCCATATACATAAACTCAGCAGTAAGTTGTGTTCGTTATTGATTCAAATTGTTGCATATATGTAAGACCATAGAATTCCACGAAAAGCATACAATATGTTATATGACTTAGATGCTAAAGGTAAGCAAAACTGGGCATCCAATGTACAGTGGAGTCCATTAATAACGACAACTGTAATAACGAGAACACTGTAGTAACGAGACATTTTTCAATCCCCGTTTTTTATCCTTCTTAATCTTTAAGAATAAACCACTGGGTTTAACGAGAGTTAGTGGATAATCATCTCGGTAATAACGAGAGATTTTCTATCCTTCCTGGTCACAAAAGTTCTCGCCACTCGCCCCACCCCCACCTCGTCGTCAAGTTCCCGGTAGGGCACATCTCGTGGTGGCCGGTAACAAAGAAAAACAACGAAAGGCGCGTCCTTGTGCGGTGTGTAATCCCCTCTCCCCCTCCCCCTCCCCCTCCTCTCATCTTCGTCTGGCTCGAGTGCGCACGGTGCCGTTGGCGTTCTCATTTGGGAATAACGAGAACTCGGCAATAGCGAGAAAATGTGCCTGGGCCGTCCGCTCTCGCTATAACAGAGTTTCACTGTACGTATTTGCTTGATTAAATATGATTTTGGTGTTGTATGGTTTTGTCAAGGTGTTGGCAGACTGAATCAATTCATTCGTGTTTTTCGTCAACGTTTAACTGATTGCAGGTGGCAGGAATGGAACGAATATACTCAAAATAGTGAGAGGTATAACATATACAGTACTTTTTCTGGTATGCATGATTTGAAACCTTATTTAGAGATGGATATGGACAGGCATCTAAAATATACAATGACACGATTTAGGTTTGGTATATCAGAAATCACAGTTCATTATTTTCGATACAGAGCACATAGCGATAATGATCTATTATGTCCATTGTGCAAAATATCAAAAAGAAGATGAAGTACATCTTGTCTTCTGTTGTCCAGCACTCCACTCTATTCGTCAAAAATACATACGCTCAAAATATTGGAGAGAATCTTCCTT
>JAPXFY010000016.1:24988365-24993365 GCA_030674185.1 Monoplex corrugatus | reverse complement strand
CGAGTCACAAAGTGTTATCTTATCTTCACCGGAATTAAAAACGGGCATAATTCAAACATAATTATGATGTCATGAATTTTTTTTTTTATAGATTTTCTTTTTTTATAATAGGTAATGATCATGCTGACTTATGTATTTTTATGTCTAGTTTTGATACATACATGTTGTTTTGTTTTATTAAACGCCTCTGCCTAGTAGATAGGTACTTATTTATATATTCCTTTCTGTTTCTGCTGCATCGTCCCCATTTTCTAATTTCTTTTTTTTACCAAAATTTCAGAAAAGGTAATTGGGTTACAAGGGGAGGGACCCAGCAAAATGAACATATGTCTCCAACATCTTATATCTGGGCAACTGGGCGGACGCCCTGGTCTTCACGATTTTAAACTGCCTGAGGATCTTTAGCGTGCGCAGACCAGAAGGCACATAGGTTCGATCTTTTTTTGTTGTTTTTTTGGTCCCCTTCCGAAGGACTAGACGTTCAGTTCGATTTTCCGGTCGAACTGAAGAGAAATGTCGAAGTCTCAACCGTATACGAAACGAACCCTGGAACCTTGAGTTTAGTTATTGGTTACGTAGGCGAATGTCGTAACCATTCTGCCACTCTTTGTTATTGTTATTAATCGTGACTTTTACATTTGTTATAATTAGTTTAGCTTCATCGAGTAGATTTTAGCAACGGCAGACATGGACAACAGACAAAACACTACTGTCTTGTTATCAATGTCTCTACCGTTGGAAAAAAGATTAGTCAGTCATTTAAATTTTGCTCTTTTTCGTTAGTACTTAAAATAGTCTGTATCAACATCATCATGTGCCCTACCGCATGGCGTTGGCGTTCATGGCCATCCACACGAATCTATCCCTTCTCGATGCAAGTACATCTCCCACCCTCTCTGTCTTCAGCCACCCTGCAAGTCCGTCCAATATTTTCTTCCTGGGTCTACCTGCTGTTCTCTTTCCTTCCAGCTTTCCTGTTGTGACAGGGTTCTCTAATATCTCTTGCCTGATAATATGTCCTATAAATGTTGTTTGACTTTTCCGAATCTTCTTTATTAATGTTCTTCTTGTGTCTGCCTCCTTCAAGGTTGTTTCTTTTGTTTTCTTTGCTGTCCATGGAGCTCTGAACATTCTTCTTAGAAACCACATTTCAGTTGCCTCAATGTTGTTCTGACTTTGCTTGTTGACTGTCCACGCCTCACAACCGTGTGAATGGAGGATGGACGCATACCAAAAGACGTTCTCTACGGCGAACTGGCAAACCGGAAACGAACTCCAGGACGCCCACAGCTACGCTTTGTAGACGCATGCAAAAGGGACCTTAGAAGCTCAGGGATTGACCCAGGCTCTTGGGAGAATCTGGCGGAAGACAGGGCAGCGTGGCGGACAGCCGTTCAGCAAGGCGTTGTGAATGCGAAGAGGAGGAGAGCAGAAAGCGCAGATGAGAAAAGGGCTCTTCGCAAGCAACGTTCCAGAAACCAGACAATAGCGACTCAATTCGTATGTGGCAGATGTGACAGAGATTGCCACTCAAGAATCGGCCTGCACAGCCACAGCAGAAAGTGCACGTCATGACCACAACGCCTCCTGGTGCAGACTATCATCTCCTGAGATGTAAAGAGGCCGACGAACGAACGAAAACATACAGAAAAACCACATACACAGAAACATTCGTGCACGCACACTTACCATGTACGCTCACACAGAAACATACGTGCACGCACACTTACCATGTACGCTCACACAGAAACATACGTGCACGCACACTTACCATGTACGCTCACACAGAAACATACGTGCACGCACACTTACCATGTACGCTCACACAGAAACATTCGTGCATGCACACTTACCATGTACGCTCACACAGAAACATACGTGCACGCACACTTACCATGTACGCTCACACACGAACGCAGACAGAGAACCAGACAGACAGACATCATAAATATTCAAGAGACACCAACACTAAGATGAAATCTACCTGCCAAAGTAAACACTTAAGAGCAAACTGACCTACCTACCCACCCACCACACCAACATGTCTGGGTTTGCCAGCTAATTGGACAAGTCATATGTCCTTCATTGCAACTTGCACGTATTGTGTGCTGACTAATACAGTTGGTATTGTTTTCATTTTTGTTTCTGTTTTTGTTTCTTTTTTTTAATTACGGTGTTCCGATTTTTGTTTGTTTTTGGATACGTGTTCGTTCATTCGTTATTTCTTTTAACGTCAAACATATTTTTTATTTATATCCTTTTAGATGAATTGGATACGTGTTAGATAACGTGTATGCACGCTGTTTTGTTCACAGTGCGTAGGCGGTTTGTGGCTGCACAGTCTGCATATTCTCTCTTCGGTGGGTGATATGCTGGGTTTTTCCAGGTTTTCATAAACGACTGGACTTTAAGTAACACGACTTTCTAATCTTTCGCGTGCGTGATTGTCGTTCTGCGTACATAGGCACACAAATGAGATTTGAATTTTTTTTTATTATTTTGTTTCATTATTTCTTTTCTGAACAATATTCAAGCATCAACGAACAGAAATTATATCAATTTATACATATAACACGTATTATTCCGATAGAAACAACTCTCGAATGAGATCCAAAACAAGTGTGACTGCCCGCGTTCAAGCAAACAGGAACCAGAAAAAAAACAAAAACCCACGAAAAAAGAATCAGAACGAATATTTAATACAACCAGACAAGACAGGCGCAAATGTTCAATATACACATAAACACACCACACACACACACACACACACACACACACACACACACACACACACACACACACACACCACACACACACACACACACACAACACACACACACACACAGACACACACACACACACACACACACACACACAAACACGTATACACACACACACACACACACACACACACCTTAGTGGACGCCTACGTATGGAAGCAGTTTCAAGATAAACAGAAAAAGTATGAAAAATGTTACATGAATTTTGAAATTAGCAAAACACCTAAGCGGTTCCCTGCCAGTAGAAGTATACAATCCCTTATGTATAGGTGGAAACTTGATGCATTCAAAACAAAATACACCAGGAATGTAGTGTGCCTGTGTGGAAAGAAGTTAACACATATTCATATTCTTTCATGCGTTCGAGTAAAACGACATATACCTATGTTATCAACGAAGACAGTTTCTGACATATTTGCCTCACCATCCTTAACATATGAATTTTTTGTTAGCCTGTCAAAAAGTCCTATAGCGAATTATCTTTAACGCGCCGTTACTTCTCATGTTCAGTGTTATGGTTAGCTAATTTTACTGTTTCAATCGTTAATTATGATAACGTCATTTGTGAATTTTTCTTTCTTGTCTTGTTTTTCTGGTTCATTTCTTTTTCCTGAAGATTAACCATTTCCAAGTGGGTTTTTGTTGTTGTTGTTGTCTAAAATCACTTTAGTGAATAGACATTAAATCAAAGACCACCACCGCCACACACACGCACACGCACACACGCACGTACGCACACACACACACAAATGAAAAATGGGATCAAGTTGCCATCAATTCCAGTAAAGCTAGAAAACAACCCTTTACCTAGCACACAGGAGAAAGCAGAAGCTTTTGCAGACATGTTTGATGAAGTCTGTCGAGTAGAAGGACTTCCTGCCTCTAGTAGAAATTATAGGGCACAGGAAGAAAAGACCGACGCATATAAGGATCCTGTCCCAGATAATACGCACTACGTAAATGCACCAATCTCGTTCCAAGAATTAAAAGATGCCATTAAATCAATTCCAAATAAAAAGACATCAGTAGGATTTGATGCAATTTCCAATGAGATGTTGAAACATTTACCAGAAATTTTTTTTAATCTTGCTACATATGTTTAAAAAATGCTGGAATAGCGGCAAACTGCCCGACTATTGGAAACAATCAATAGTGGTTCCTGTACTAAAAGCAGGTAAATGCAATATTGACTTGAAAAACTATAGGCCAATTGCATTAACATCGCATGTATGTAAACTTATGGAGAAAATAATTTTAAAGAGATTGATGTACTACTGTGAAAAGAACAACATATTACCAGTGAATCAGGCAGGGTTTAGAAAAGGCAGGTCACCAGTGGAACTCCTAACAAAGCTAACCACTAATATCAAACAACAATTTGCCAGACGCCAATGTGTTTTAGCTACATTTTTTGACATAACTAAAGCATACGACCAAGTATGGCACTCCCGATTATTACTCAAATTGAAAAATATTGGGCTAACAGGTCACATTTTTGATTATGTCAAATGCT
This sequence comes from Monoplex corrugatus, assembly GCA_030674185.1. Classification (NCBI taxonomy): domain Eukaryota; kingdom Metazoa; phylum Mollusca; class Gastropoda; order Littorinimorpha; family Ranellidae; genus Monoplex; species Monoplex corrugatus. The sequence goes on along the minus strand of JAPXFY010000016.1, from coordinate 24,989,072 downwards.
TCTTAGAAGACCGTGTAATTCAAACGAGGATCGAAAATGTGTATTCTTCAAAACGATTTCTTCAAATGGGTATCCCTCAGGGATCCGTTATTGCTCCCCTTCTCTTCATATTATTGCATAACTTACCCAGTAAAATTTCTAAACATGTAACTTTAGCTCAATATGCTGATGATTTATGCATGTGGATGCAGGTCAATATGAAAAGAAAAACTCCTTTGCGCTGTCTTAATTATACGCGTAAATGTTATCAATTAGAACTCGATAAAATAGCACGATATATGGTAGAAAATGGACTGCATCTATCCGTGGAAAAAACAAAGATAGTTTTGTTTAACAGTGGAGCTAAGCCAGCAAATGTTCCCACGTTCAAACTGGGAGATACTCTTCTTCAGTATAATGAGTCGATTAAATTCTTAGGAGTTTTCCTTACAGCCAAATTATCTTGGAATCAGCATATTGAATACTTATTAACAAAAGCTCAAAAAAGTTTAAATTTCTTGAAAATAGTTCGCAAACAGATATGGGGACAAGATGCATCAACACTTGTTCATCTATGTAAATCGCTTATTAGATCTAAATTAACCTGTGCCCAAGAAATATTCTTCAGCGCACCAAAACGCTTACTCACAAAACTGCAGAGCATAGATTGTAAAGGTTTCAAACTTCCGCTGGGTCTTCCAATGCATGCCTGTTGCCATCGCACATAC
>JAPXFY010000016.1:24918365-24983365 GCA_030674185.1 Monoplex corrugatus | reverse complement strand
GAAATAGGAGGTGTGCAGTCGTTCGTTTCTTCTCCTCGCCTCAACTTTCCCCTGCAGTACCGTTGATATCAGATCTGTTTTGGTGTTTCTGATCACATGGCCTACGTATTTCAAGCTTCCGTTTGTTGATCTTTGATAGCAGTTGGCACTTAACATTCAGTTCCATTAATACGCTATCGTTTTTTTTTTTTTTTTTTTTTTTTTTTTCTCATCTGTCTGTCCATTTGATACTGAGAAATCGCCCATAAAGCCACATTTCTGCTGCACTGATTTTTAATTTCTTCAGTTTCAGTTTCTCAAGATGACGTCTCCGCGCTCGGAATGAATTCCATTTGCATTAACATCACAGATGCCACGTGTATGGTGATCATGGCACAAGCCTTAACCCTACACATAAAACCAGGAGCTGGTCAGGTCCTGAGGCCCTACCTAGACTATGTTTTACCTAGTCCACATGTTATACTGGTATTGTATCAGCCTATCACTGGAATAATCTTGGTTACATGTATTTGACATGTGTATGTGTGTATCTTACCTTCAAAAAAAGAACGTAAATAAATGAATAAATAAATAAATAAATAAATAATTAAAGGTCTGACTCACAACACATCTAGCTAGTCTGTATAAACTCATCTCACATGTCAGACCCACCGTCCCACTCAATGCCCAAATGCTCAGTCATCTATCAAATAGGTGAAGCCAGTATGTTCTTAACATATTGGAAACGCGGGTTTCTGCCACAGCTGCGACGTGCTCAAAAGCAGTAATTTTGGGCATTTTACAAAAAATCCACAGATGGAACCAAACCGAGTTCAGTAACAAACTATATGTTTTTGAAAACTTCAATCCATGTTAGTTTAGAAAAAAACAACCTATAATCTTGTGCTAAGTACTCAATTTACTTATAATGGGTTTGAAAAATGTAAGAAAATAGCTTTCCTGAAAAAAAAATTCGGGGGGGGGGGGGGGGGGGGGGGGAGCTTGATAAACACCAGTTCTAACTGTACCAAACTAAAATAGTGTTTTTTTCACATCTACAGCTGCTAATCATTCTTCCATCACTCTTTCAATAACTTCTTGTAAAGGTGTATTTCTTGCCAAAACTCGACGACACTTTGGAGCAGACGCCATGGTGTAAACATCGGCACTGACCGAATTTCACACCATCCCATAATATGTGCAAAAAGTAGAATTACACCCGAGTGAAAAGGGGGGTCGAAGGAAGGGAGACAATCATCGAATAGAGGAAGGACTCAGCTTTATAAGCGTACCAAAGTTGTTTCCCTTCCACCAACCCGCTTTAGTACCAAAATTCGCCAAAACCCTCGGTTACCTGGCGGCCGCTTCGTCCATCTAACACCTATGCAGCGTCGGCCGCCAGGCGCCTGACATACAGGTAAATAAGTAAGTAAGTAAGTAAGTGAGTAAGTGAGTAAGTGAGTAAGTAAGTGAGTAAGTGAGTAAGTAGTAAGTAACTGAGTAAGTGAGTAAGTGAGTGAGTAAGTAAGTAAGTAAGTAAATGAGCAAGCAAGTAAGTACGTAAGTATGTAAGAGTAAGTAAGTAAGTGAGTAAGTGAGTATATGAGTAAGCAAGTAAATAAGTAAGTAAGTAAGTAAGTAAATAAGCAAGCAAGCATGCAAGTAAATAAGTAAGGAAGTAAGTAAATAAGCAAGCAAGCAAGCAAGTACGTAAATAAGTAAGTAAGTAAGTAAGAAAGTGAATGAGTAAGTAAGTGAGTAAGTGAGTAACAAGCAAAATGTAAGAAATAAGTAAGTAAGTAAGTAAATAAGTAAGGCAAGCAAGAAGTAGTAAGTAAGTAAGTAAGTAAGTAAGCAAGCAAGCAAGCAAGCAAGCAAAGCAAGTAAAGTAAGTAAGTAAGTAAGTAAGTAAGTAAATAAGTAAGAAAATAAGTATAAGTAAGTAAGCAAGCAAGCAAGTAAATAAGTAAGTAATAAGTAAGTAAATAAGTAAGTAAGTAAGTAAGCAAGCAAGCAAGCAAGCAAGAAAAGCAAGCAAAATTAAGTAAGTAAGTAAGTAAGTAAGTAAGTAAGTAAAAGTAAGAAGAGTAAGTAAGATTAAGTAAGTAAGTAAGCAAGCAAGCAAGCAAGCAAGCAAGTAAAGTAAATAAGTAAATAAGTAAGTAAGAAGCAAGCAAGCAAGCAAGCAAGAAGCAATAAATAAGTAAATAAGTAAGTAAGTAAGAAGTAAGAAGAAGAATAAGTAAGTAAGTAAGTAAGTAAGTAAGTAAGTAAGTAATATAGTAAGTAAGTAAGTAAGTAAGTAAGTAAGTAAGTAAGTAAGTAAGTAAGTAAGTAAGTAAGTAAGTAAGTAAGTAAGTAAACACATTGAAACAGGCCAAATCAAAATGTTCAGGATTCTTAGTTTTAAATCTTTGGGAAGCCCTCTGTCTTTCCACACGCTGTTTAACTGGACCATTTTTTTGTTTTGTTTTACCATGTCAATTCTTGTGTCAACATCTTTGATGCAGGAGCTGTCATTTGCTTTTACAGATCCTAGATACTTGAAAGGTTGGACATTAAGAAAGAAGAAGAATCCGAAGAAGAATCGAAGCAGAAGAAGAAGAAGAAGAAGAAGAAGAAGAAGAAGAAGAAGAAGAGAAGAAAAGAAGAAGAAGAAGAAGAAGAAGAAGAAGAAGAAGAAGAAGAAGAAAAAGAAAAAAGAAAAAAGAAGAAGAAGAAGAAGAAGAAGAAGAAGAAGAAGAAGAAAGAAAAAAGAAGAAGAAGAAGAAGAAGAAGAAGAAGAAGAAGAAGAAAAAAAAGAGGAAAAAGAAAAAGAAAAAGAAAAAGGAGGAGGAGGAGGAAGAAGAGGAAGAAGAGGAAGAGGAAGAGGAAGAGGAAGAAGAGGAAGAAGAGGAGGAAGAGGAGGAAGAAGAGGAGGAGGAAGAAGAGGAGGAGGAGGAGGAGGAAGAAGAAGAAGAAGAAGAAGAAGAAGAGGAGGAGGAGGAGGAGGAGGAGGAGGAGGAGGAGAGAAGAAGAAGAAGAAGAAGAAGAAGAAGAAGAAGAAGAAGAAGAAGAAAGAAGAAGAAGAAGAAGAAGAGAGACAGAAACAGAAACAGAAAGATAGAATAATGCATCATTATTGTTCATTTTCAGAAATAGCCAACAGAATCGGCCAAGCCAAAACAGCATTCAAGAAGATGAAAAGCATTCTTACCAACAGATGCTTATCAATTAACATCAGGAAGAGAGTTCTTGAATGTTATATAAAACCGATAACGTTATACGGTTGTGAGGCGTGGACAGTCAACAAGCAAAGCCAGAACAAGATTGAGGCAGCCGAGACGTGGTTTCTAAGAAGAATGTTGAGAGTTCCATGGACAGCAAAGGAAACAAACGAGATAATCTTGATGGAGGCAAACACAAGAAGATCATTGATAAGGAAGATTAAGAAATGACAAACAACAATTATAGGCCATTTGATGAGGAAAGTGGAATTGGAGCACCTGGTCGCAACAGGAAAGCTGGGAGGAAAGACAACACCATTTAGACCACGGACTTGCAGGGTGGCTGAGGACAGAGAGGGTGGAAGATGTACTTGCAGCAACTTTGGATAAATGCGTATGGATGGCCATGCTCGCCAACGCCATGCGGCAGGGCACATGATGATGATGAATGTACTGTAGTTGTATTTGATTTAAATAGAACAGTTTTTGCAGTTGTCACAATGATTTAATAAGTGAAATTAAAACAGCTGTCAACCAGAAACCGCTTGGTCAAAGTGCAATGCCAGGAACCTTTTTGTTTTGTCTGTCTGTCTGTCTGTCTGTCTGTCTGTCTGCCTGTTTCTCTCTATGTCTCTCTCTCTCTGTTTCTGTTTCTTTCTGTCTCTCTGCCTCTCTCTGTATATCTCTCTGTCTCTTTCTTTCTTCTCTGTCTGTCTGTCTGTCTCTGTCTCTGTGTATCTTTCTCTCTTCTCTCTCTGTCTATCTGTTTGTCTGTCTGTCTTTCCTTTCTCTTTCTTCATCCTTCCAACCAAAGTAGGAATAATGTTATTTAATTATGGGTTGTTAAAAATGAAAAAAAAAAAAAAGGTCTGCCAGGGATTGCATTATTAAATAGAGTAATGAGTGCAGTACCACGTGTCCTCAGTGTTTCTCTGACTGTTGCCTTTGACGAAAGACAACCCTTCATCCGCTAAAAGATTGAGTGAATGTGCAGTTATGTCCCTTCTATAACGTATGGGCCCGACGGTATCGGCTCAGAATGCGAGCAGAGAACATCAGCAACAAAAACAGCAACAGCAACACTTGCGATCATGCATCCACATAAATGCATTCCCATATGCCCCCCCCCCCCCCGCACAACCACACACACGCACACACATTCATAAACACACACAAACGCACACACATACACATGCACACACGAGGTTCCGGGGTTCGTTTCCCGTTGAGGCCTTGAGAGTTTTCTCCTCAGTCTGACTTGAAAATCAAACTAAACGTCCAGTCCTTCGGAATGGGACAAGAAAAGCGTTGGACCCTCGTGTCTTCTGGCCTGTGCACGCTAAAGATTCCCACGGCACTTGAAAAAATCGTGAAAGACAGAGCATTCGCCCGGCTGCCGTGAGAGAGAGAGAGAGGTTGATTTCCCAGGTCCCTCCCCTTGAAGACTAATCAGCTTTCTTGCCTTTCTGAAGTCATGGTAAAAAAAAAAAAAAAATGCCGCTGCACAGCGGCGACGCGCTCTCAGAGTGGAGTACAATTCTAGTTTCACATGGTAAATCCACTGTAACAAAGAAAATGAATATGAATATGAATATGAGTATGAGTATGAATATGAATATGAATACGGGTATGAGTATGAATATGAGTATGAATATGAATACGAGTATGAATACGAATATGAGTACGAGTATGAATATGAATATGAGTATGAATATGAAAATGAATATGAGCATGAATATGATATGAATATGAGTATGAATACAAATATGAATATGAATACGATTATGAATATGGATATGAATATGAATACGAGTATGAATATGAATACGAGTATGAATAGGAATATGGGTATGAATATGAATACGAGTATGAATATGAATACCAGTATGAATATGCATACCAGTATGAATATGAATACCGGTATGAATATGAATACCAGTATGAATATGAATACCAGTATGAATATGAATACAGTATGAATATGAATACGAGTATGAATATGAAGTATGAATAATATATAATAATAATAATAATTACAATATTTATATAAAATATGAACACGAGTATGAATATGAATGTGAGTATGAGTATGAATATGAGTATGAGTATGAAAATGAATATGATATGGGTATGAATATGAATATGATATGAGTATAAAGAGTATGAGTATGAATATGAATATGAACATGAATATGACTATGAACATAACATGAATATGAATATGAACATGAATATGAATGAACATGAACATGAATATGAACATGAATATGAATATGAGTATAAATATGAAAATGAAAATGAATATGAGTGTGAATACGAGTATGAGTATGAGTGTGAGTATGGGTCTGAGTCCGAATATGAATATGAATATTGAATATGAATATGAATATGAATGTGAATAAACAAGCCACTGCCACAACTTACAGGATCATTAATGTGCATATTTAATAAGAGTTGAGGCACTGGTAGTCTGTACACAAACTTCCAACTGTCCTGAAACGAAAACTCTACGACCAGTGCATTCTGCCCCCAGTCACCTACGGTGCAGAAACGTGGAATCTAACAAAAAAAAAAACTCGCTTTGAAACTAAGAACCATGCAGCAAGCACATGAAAGAATTATGCTTGGCATCACCTGGAAAGATCGCAAAACGGCTCAGTGGATCAGAGAAAGAACAAATGTCCAAGACATCCTGGAAACCATCAACGAACTGAAATAGAACTGGGCAGGACATCTCACCCACGTTCTGGATACCAAGAGACGGCACTCACAATTGAGGAAGACAGAAAACTAGATGGAGAGAAGACCTAGATGGATTTGACGAGAACTGGAGAGGAAAAGCTCTGGAACGAAATGAATGGAAGCAGCTGGGGAAGGCCTACGTCCAACAACGGACTTTCCATGGCTGAAAGAGAAAGAGAGAGAGAGAGAGAGAGAGAGGGAGAGAGAGGGAGAGAGGGAGAGAGAGGGAGAGAGAGGGAGAGAGAGAGAGAGAGGGAGAGAGAGGGAGAGAGAGAGAAGGAGAGAGAGGGAGAGAGAGAGAGGGAGAGAGAGGGAGAGAGAGAGGGAAAGAGAGAGGGAGTGAGAGAGGGAGAGAGACAGGGAGAGTGAGAGAGAGAGAATGGAGAGAGAGAGAGTGAGAGAGAAAGAGAGAGTGAGAGTGAGAATGAGAGAGAGTGAGAGAGAGAGAAGGAGTGAGAGTGAGAGTGAGAGAGAGAGGTGAGAGTGAGAGTGAGAATGAGAGTGAGAGTGAGAGTGAGAGTGAGAGTGAATGAGAGAGAGAGAGAGAGAGAGAGATGAGAGTGAAGTGAAAGTGAGAGAGGAGAGCGAGAGCGAGAGTGAGAGAATGAGTGTGAGAGTGAGAGGGAGAGTGGGAGAGAGAGTGAAAGTGAGAAAGTGAGAGTGAGAGAGAGGGTGAGAGAGAGAGAGAGAGTGAGAGAGAGAGAGAGAGAGTAAGAGTGAAAGTGAAAGTGAGAGTGAGAGTGAGAGAGAGAGTGTGTGTGAGAGAGAGAGGGGGAGAAGAGATGGAGAGAGAGAGAGGGAGAGAAAGAAGAGAGAAAGAGAGAGAGAGAAAGAGAGAGAGAAAGAGAGAGAGAGAGAAAGAGAGAGAGCGAGACAGACAGAGAGAGAGAGAGAGAGAGAGAGAGAGAGAGAGAGGAGAGAGAGAGAGAGAGAGTCTGTACATATGTTTACCTTGGAGAAATGTCCAGGCTGAACGAACAAGAACCTTCTGATAGGAAATCCAACGTCTACCCACTTGTTAACCGACTGTTAAGAGGAAACATTGTTTTATCGTTATTTTTGTTTAAAGCCCAGCCAACTGCGTAGAGCCATGTCAGGGCAATAACCATTTCAAACCATACATAATACATGTATTTCAACAGGGAAAAAAGGAGAAGAAAATTAAGTACACATATCAATGTATTCGCGCACATAATCTAAGGAGATGCCCCCGGTGTTGACCACTCCGTCCAATTTATCACACAGGGGATTAAAAACAACAACAACTGAACACAAATTTAAACGTAATTAAGGACGCTAAAACATATATACAACATATAAAAACGGGCCTAAATTACCTGGAATTGCTTACGGAAATCACATTTCCCTAGAGCAAAAAAATTCACTTAAACAGAAAAACCAAGTACGACGACGACTACCTGATAAGAGACACTACACCCAAACGATGCTGGCCGTTGGCTGACACCCCGATGTTTCGCAAGCAGGAGCCTGATCTTGTCAACGACGGCAAAAAGATTGACTGTGAACATATGTGGAGTCTGACGTTTTACGTTGATGATGACGATGATGATGCCGACAAAAAGGTGGCCAACGACAAGCCATACGAGACCAACAACACCAAAGGAGATCTGACGTTTTACGTGTAAAACATGACAGAGAGAGAGATCGACCTTGCTCTCCAAATCAACCCCTTACACTACGACTATGATCTGAGACGCAAAGTGATCGAACTGGCCAACTTTGGCAGATCTAGCTATAAAGAAGAATCGGGTAAAAGCGGCTACCTGCATATGGACGAACTTCACACAGACGACCAGCCTGAAGATGAACCTGGGTTTGACCTCAGCAACAGCTCTATCAATGTACGGTATACGTCAGAAGAAGGCGAAAGGAAAATGAAGGTGTGTAAAGGGGCGTTCATAAAATGTATGGACGTACTGGAAAGGTTTAATGACCAATTTTATGAAGGTGTCGAAAAACGCGAAGAAGAACGTGAAAGACAAAAAGCCGAGGAATACGTCACTACTGATGCAGAGTCGGGCAGTGATGATGATGCTACTTTTCCATCCACTCCACCCCCAGACCCTCGGTGCGATGCTACTTTTCCACCCACTCCACCCCCAAAACTTGCTGCCGGTGATGCTGGTGACAACAACGGTGACGCCAACACTGCTGGTGACAACAACGCTGACGCCAACACTGCTGGTGACAACAACGCTGACGCCAACACTGCTGGTGACAACAACGCTGACGCCAACACTGCTGGTGACAACAACGGTGACGCCAACACTGCTGGTGACAACAACGCTGACGCCAACACTGCTGGTGACAACAACGCTGACGCCAACACTGCTGGTGACAACAACGCTGACGCCAACACTGCTGGTGACAACAAAGTGACGCCAACACTGCTGGTGACAACAACGCTGACGCCAACACTGCTGGTGATGCTGGTGTCAACAACGGTGACGCCAACACTGCTGGTGATGCTGGTGTCAACAACGGTGACGCCAACACTGCTGGTGATGCTGGTGACAACAACGGTGACGCCAACACTGCTGGTGATGCTGGTGTCAACAACGGTGACGCACACTGTGGTGATGCTGTGTCAACAAACGGTGCTAGGGTCGCAGTCGTCTCAAAAAGGTATAGCGAATCGGTGTTAACAAAGTCGGTTCTAAACGCCAACAACGGTGATGTCAACAATGTTGGTGCTGATGATACAGTCAACAACAACAACAACAACAACACAACAACAACAACAACAACAACAACAACAACACTGCTGGTGATCGCAGCGATACTGAAATGGAAATACAAAACCTGATTGAACTTTGCGTGGGTGTTAAAAAAGAACAAGAACAAGATATAGCTGACGCGTATATAAAGTCGGTTAAAGAAGATCTTGCTGCCGACTCTCGTGAACTGTCACTGCTGTGTACGTCACCAGTTGTGTTTGCAAGTGACGAAGAAGACGAAGAAGAAGAAGACAGAAGTAGTAATGCTGCTACTGTTACAAAAACACCAGAGTTGACCCCGTCAATTGAGGCTACCGCTGATGACCCAACTGCTGATGATGCTACAAAACCTAAAGAAAATCAAGTCCCTGAACCAAGTGATGGTGATGCTAAAGACAATGGCGATGTCAAAGACTGTGGTGATGATGTTAAAGACTGGTCACTCTGATGCTGCTACAGATGGTAGTGGCTTTAGAGATGCCAGTGATGATTAAAACATTGATCCTGAAGACAATAACACCCAAGGTAAATGATGATGACAGCAGCAGTGACAGTGATGACAATGACGGCATTGACCGTCGTCGTGGGTAGACTACTACTACTACTACTGGTGCCTTAAACTGTTTTTGTATGATACCCAAAAAATGTTTTTATAAACTGTATCTTATCTCTGGGGTGTTGTGATGATGGTGTGTGATGTATTGTATGATGATGATGATGATGATGATGATGATGTGTGGTGGTGGTGGTACATTTTTGTTTTGATAAAAATAAACCATTGAAACTCAGTCATGTCTCTGTTTTTGTTTATGTACTGCTGCGCGTGATGCTGAGTGGTGAGTGTGATCTGAGTGTGAGTGTGATGCTGAGTGGTGAGTGTAATGCTGAGTGATGGTGAGTGTGCTACAAAAGCCTCAATAACGCAGCCCCGATTACCTGTCAAGCCTACTTGAGATCTATGTTCCCTCACGTACTCTCCGCTCTGCCTCCGATCCTCTGACTTTTCGCTTTCCACGCACTAAGCTCAATACCTATGGTCCACGAGCCTTCTCTGTTTCTGGTCCACTCTCCTGGAACAAACTTCTTCTCTCAGTCCGTCAGCAACCTACTTTTGTCTCCTTCAAGTCCGCTCTCAAAACTCACCTTTTCTCCTCCGCATAAAATCCTAACCTCACTCAACCCCCCCCCCCCTCTGCAGCCTGTCTCCGCTCGGAGGGAATCACATGGTTATAATATATAATTGTATATGCTATGCTCTCTATAATTTTCCATTGGTTTTATTCTTGCTTTTATTGCTTTTATTCTTTCTCCCCATTTATAGCCATGCGTGTGTGTGTGTGTATGTGTGTGTGTGTGTGTGTGCGTGCGTGTGTGTGCGTGCGTGCGTGCGTGCGTGCTTGCGTGTGTGTCTGCTTCAGCGCTTAGATTTGATTTTATCAAGATTTTGCGCTATATAAATATTGTAATTATTATTATTATGTGTGGTATCGCAGTAACAAACAGTCTCTCTCTGTCTCTGTCTATCTCTCCATCTCTGTGACGCACCACCCACTTATAAAAAACCAGGTCACAAAAATGTTGGGTTAATCTAAAAAAGAGAGATGGCTAACACCTCCATGTTTTTGGCTTTATATACATCATTGGTCATCATTTATGATGTGTCCATCTTTGACATCTGTAGTTGTAGTTTTCTCTTTTTCCTCTGCTTGATCCCACGTTTGATAAACTCTAGACCGCACCCGTGTTTGAGAAACACGTCAGCAACTTCTATCGTATCAGACAGATTGTGTTGACCGCCTCTGGCTGTGTGGCAATCGAATGGGTGAATTCTTCTAGTGATTGACTTTCTGGCCTTTATACAGTGCGTTTCTGTTGTTTCTATCACAAAACCTTCCCATCTGTCTTTCATTGGACATCGAAATTTGAATAACTAACCTGTCTTTCATTGGACATCGAAATTTGAATAACCAAGCAATCTTTGGCACCTGGCGGCCCTGGACTTTTCGCTTGGACGTTGGTATTTGCTGAAACCTTTTGTGTACTAGATAACCTACCCTCTACAGTTGGATAAGACCAATGTGAGCGTTAGATCCTGCTCGGTGGAAAACGCCGAGTAACCAATTAATTCATGGATGGCGTGATCATTACGCAAACCTTACTTACCCGTCTAACAATGTGGTCTGAGGGCCGTCTAACAATACGGTCTGAGGGCCATCTAACAATACGGTCTGAGGGGGACCCTGTGATAATAGGACCCTGTGATAATATGTCCCCTCCCCCGCAAAAAATGTCCTCATTTAAAAAATTTTTTTTTTTAACAGTATAGGGGGAATGGGAACGTAATGAAATATGGTACAATGCAACACATATTCTCGTACATGATTGACAGGCGATAGGAAGGTTTGGAAATAAGGGAATTTCTCAAAGAAGATTTATGGGAAATGGGATGAATCCGAACACCCATGTGCATGCTGGCGGCAGCACTGTAGCAGCCGGGCTGGGCAGGTCAGTTTCCAGGAAGATGTCATTCACCAGTTGTGGTAGGCAAAGTTCGGTTTACACAGTCAAGACTCTCACATGTGTACATATGTCGTATTTGCACCTCGAGAAACACCATGCACACATAGTTCATGTCCATATGACATATGCAGAAGGACGTCCATAGAAACGTGAATGAGGGAGGTGAACTGGTTTTCAGCAAGCAGTCAGGCTGAAGACAAAGAAGAAACGCAGTCTGCCTGATGACGGAAGACGTGAGGTTGGCGATACATGTGGCAAAGAAATGTGCCTCGTATGCAAACTGTGGATGAAGCGGTGAATACCACAGTGAAGATGAAGGTGTGTGAAAGGAGTCCACTTACGTTGGAGTCAAATGAAGGATGGCTTCAGTTGTTGAGCTGAGACAACTGGATCAGAGACCAGCCGCAGGACACTGGGATGATGAGCAGAAGTAGTTGTGTGGAATCATCCCGATAATAAAGACCAGTAGCTTCTTGCACAATGTGTTCTGATTCATGGGACTTTGAGGGAATGGGATGGGAAAACATAGCATTCAAATAAAGCAATCGCTTGTCATCCATGTCAAGAATAAGTTGACTTGGCAATGCATAGGAAAAAGAAACCACAACTACAAGATAACTGAAATTTTCTGTAGTAGCATACAGTCATACTATGTCGTACTATAGAATAAGGATATGTAACGCATAAAAGAAGGCATAAAAGAAGGCCTGGCATGAAAAATGCAAAATAAGAATACAAGGAAAATGCTATTCCGGAAAAAAAACAACAATGTAGTTTGAAAACACAATGCATGTATGGAGAAATGTCCTGGAAACACAAGATAGACACAGAAATGTAGGCTGAAAAAGAAACTTAATCATGAAAATGACCAATACCTGAAAACCACATCATACATGTAAGCAAACATAATAATCATTTCAGAAGAATGAATGACATGCAGCAATAGATCATAGACGGGCTGATACTTGATATCCTTACAAGATTGCAAGACAAGCAGTGGTAAGCTGCACTGCCCTATGAAGTCATTATGACAATTTAAAGTCATTGCAAGGAAGTGAAAAGCTTTCATCAAGATAAGTACCACATTAACTATCAACAGAAGCACGAATACACATTGTTCACTCTCATGAATAAACAAGGGCGAATAAGTGAGTGCACCTGTAGCACGTATAATGTTCATCACATAGGAAGAAGCTGCGACTCAATGTTTCATGTTGACAATGTTCATTTTACAAATTATGAAGCTCATCAGAAATGGTGTACACACAAAAATTAGCTTATAGCACTTGAATACATATGTTCGAAGCACCTTGAGAAAAAAATGAAGTAACATAAAGTGGCATGTCTCCTTGGTACGGGATAGGGTATAAGAAGTCTTGCAAACTTGTAACAGAGCTCAAATGAGATTCATCGTACCAATTGTTTTTAATCGCATATAATTACATGATCAGCAAATGAATGATAATGAAACAGAACATGTTGGTCTCATGAAGCTAAAACTCAAAATCAATTGAACAACAATCGTTAGTAGGATTAGTACGGATTAGGAAAAAAATTCAACACATGTGTTGTTGTATGCAGTAGACACCAGTGTAGTTCTCAGAAGCATAAGAAAAAAACACATGGAGACAATAATGATATGGTGCCGTATGACGTGAAATAACATGAACTGATACCTTGGATAAAAGATAACACGATGCGATACGAAATGATACAAGATGATGCTGTATGATTAGATTATAACATACGACACGTACTGATACCAGAGGATGAGAGGACAACATATGATACGCAATGATAAAAATGATACCCAGTGATACGCACTGATGTGCAATGATACACAATGATACACGATGATAACGTATGATGTATGAGATGACGACATATGGTATACAATGATATACCCCGGGGTTGCATGAACATAAATGAGTAAAAGAGTAACGTGGTGAACATCTACTGAACACAGGTATAATTGATGCTGACGAACGTGTAATGAACGCAGGATTGGAGAGCGTGGATGAACGCAGGGTACGCAGGGTACGCAGTCTGCAGATGAACGCATGTGAGCATGATAATGAAATTATGCAAAGGTATGGGAAAGTGTGCACACAAAATAAATGGGCTGTAGCATGCGAGCAATCATTCTGAGGACGGTGTGGCCATACATGTAGTAACGACTGTGTAACGTAACGAATGAAGATGGACGCAAGGAGGGAAGGTACGGGCAGTAGGGCACTGGCCCTTGCAATGGGTTTCCATCGCGATATTGCTCAGAACGGTAGGGAAACGTTGAAAATACCATGTAACGGTTGATTAAATATCTCGGAATATTTAATCATGAACAATTGACGGTCTGGATTTAAAGGCGGTAAGAACGATAGGACCAGTGAAATGATTGATAGCCGTCATGTAACCGAACATTAACATTTGGAGTCAGACCGTATTGTGAAGAATATTTGCCTGCAACAAAACAAACACATTAGTACCACAACATACACAACACAAATAAGAAGGTAGGTACGTAGACAGTACTATTGCTAGTATCATACATCCTGCTCTATAGATTGAATCACTGCTATTGAGCACAAGAAAAGAAGAATTTTTGCATACTTATGGTGTCATTTCTTCAGTAGTAATCATTCACGTCACTGTATGTACTTTTATCAGTCTTTGATTGTGTGTGCCGTATCATGTGAATTGAAAAATCCTCTGATCGAAGGATCGACACATATGCACTAATAGGCTCTCAAGCACGGCAATACCGAGGGCGGCACCACAAGTCCCTATGGTATATGCCGTTTAGCATGAAGCACAAAGTAGTATGAACAGTAGTGATGGCACCTGACATAATAAGTAACTGGTAAAAGCAGTAGAAGTAAGAAGTAATGCATCAGTTGATCAAGTATTCTTCATCATCCACTGAAAGAAGGGGACTACATAATGCATCGTAACGTTCATTAAAACTAGGCATAAATGGATGATATGATCCATGTAATTTGCTATGAGTCAGTACTTCACTTGAAAATCGAGAGACTGTCAATGGCAACTAAGGGAACACATTAGTATCGAAACGTACACAACAAAACGAAGACGCAGAATCAAAAGTGATATGCAATGCTCATTATCAAGACAAGTATCTAAGGTACTGTGACAATCCTAAGAAGACTGTTGGTCATTATAGGAAGATATTTTAGTAGACACACTGAACTGGTTCGTAATTTCTGGATCTAAGGGAAGCATAGTTTTGCATTAAATGTCAGTTCCTCAGTAACGATTAAACAATGTGGCATCTAACATATTTCAACCAGGCTACATGTGCTTCGTGTGAATTGATAAACCCTCTGTAGAATAGACATATGCACTGTTGGGTCCTCAAGCACGGCACCCAGTAATAAATGTCTCACACTACACACCATGAAGTAGAAGTAGGGTTCCAGCCCTATGACATATGTCGTACAATGTGCGCAATCAAATAGGAATGAAGTAAGATCAGTGCCATCCGTATCTGGCCGTCTGACGTATATATACAACTCACCATGAAGTAGAAGTAGGGTTCAGCCCTATGACATATGTCGTACAATGTGCGCAATCAAGTAGAAATGAAGTAAGATCAGTGCCACCCGTATCTGGCCGTCTGACGTATATATACAACTCACCATGAAGTAGAAGTAGGGTTCAGCCCTATGACATATGTCGTACAATGTGCGCAATCAAGTAGAAATGAAGTAAGATCAGTGCCATCCGTACCTGGCCGTCTGACGTATATACAAAACTCACCACTGGAGTAGAAGTAGGGTTTCAGCCCTCTGACATATGTCGTAGGAAACACATTATGAAATGGAAGATGAGGCAATACTCGGAGCTGCCAGCGCGTGACTCGTCATCGTTTTGCCACGTAGTACGAAGCACAAATGTAGCATGATCGGTACGTAAGATGCTAGTATGTGGCACTGATGCACGAGAACCATGTTTGAAAAACCAGTGTAAGTACGAAGCAATGTGTCATTACGAATCAATAAGTGTAGGCTACTGAAGGAAGTAAACCACTAATCAGTTGTAGCGCATATGAAGTGCGATATATAACTAAACAACATGACCAACAGATTATAAACCAATGTAGGGGTCGGCAATTCAAAACTGAACAGTAATACATTGCGAGCAGTAAGTCTGCGCACGAGCTGATGATGGACTTAAGAAAAGATGCGTACGTAGGACTCGGGAGGATGAAAAGAAAAGCACTGCACACCTCGGTCGAGTTATAAAACAGTTAATTACGCACTGAACAGCAAAAAGGTATACATGGACTGACGGAACGACGAACCTGACATTGTAACTCGAAAGTCAAGAAGAACCACAAAGGATCAATTGCATAGCAACCAAAATGTATAAACGGTTCCAAGTAATCAAATGACGTGTTCACAAGACAAACTAGGCAGGCAAATGGTTGAACAAACACATTATCAGAAGTATCAAGACCACTGCGCGTTCAGTTAGAGTACAGATCTGTAAGACAAAACATGGACAATAAACAGGAATACAATGTCGTTGTACACGGAGGGAAGTAACGATTGTTTAAAATACTGGACATTTGAGGAATGGCCGCGAATTCTCTGTTACACTGACTTGAAGAGACGGGAGAACGATAACGATGATATAATAATAGGCTGTTCCCATTGTAGTCTATCCACCGTAGCAGAAGTAACGGGGCGGCCGAGAGGACGGGGAGAAGGCGAGTGAGACCATCTCAATGAGCACTGGCTAATTGCCCCATTGAAAAGTGACGAACTCGAGCGACGGCAATCATGGTCAAGTGACTCAACACCCGCATGTGGACACACACCGACTGTACGTACGGTCAGAGTATTGCGTAAGCGTGTGTCCGACCCTCCACTACAGTTACAGAGACAAGGGCGGGAGGGTGGGCAAAATTTGTTTATCGCTGTGCGTTCCATGTGTGCCACATCAATTGAAATAGGTAAAAAGAATATATATACAATCTACTATCTCTAGGACTGTCTTTGTCACTAAGTACTCAGATGACGGCAAGCATCCAGCTTACGAACTATTCGAAATGAAAAAACTACACTCAGAAATGCACAACTGAACGAAAATGAGACTAGTAGCATCATAGCTAATAATAGAACATCCTTGCCCAACCGTCATCTGTAACTTGTCTCAACACTGTGCCTATGCGAAGACTGAGTCGTCAAAAGCCGTGTTTACAAACCACACACACGAGTGACCACAATGGACAACAGAGAATGGACGACTCGCAGAGGGTGGGAGGGTGGGGATGAAGGGATGGAGGGGGGCAGTAGGCATAACACGCTACGGTGAACTACCCTAACTTGAAGATAGGCTCGCTGTATTGAAGACGAGCAACAAGATCTACCGCACTCTGTAACATGGTTGTTTCGCTTTACCAACGAAATATTATCCAGGAGACATCTGGTAACTTGCTTCAACATTATATGGATGTATAAAGGCGTCAACCAACCTGTGAGAAATGACTCAGTATGGAAGTGAACATAGGAGATGAACTCACTACGCAGCTAATCTATGTGCTGCTTCACTATTTATATCTATGTTAACTCCGATCAGGCAGTAGGCCTACGCTTAGCTATCAACTTGTGTTGAGTGGCAGTGCCAAAAGTTGAATGCGGAACACTAACACATATGGGTGCCCGGCTATCCTTGACTTACACTCCAACTTTCACTAAGATTCCATCTAGAATTTTTAAGAATGGGGAACACTCGAAGGCTGCGATTTTTGAGGTAAAGGGGAAAGGCCGCATCTGCACCATGTATCGCGGGAAGGATATTTGTATTGCAAGAAGGAATATTTGGGTGTGTCATCTATAACAGGAAGATGAATTGGGGATGTTTATAGAGGAGTTGTTTCTCTACTTAGAAGCCACACACACAACAAGGAAGGAGAGTGACGAGAAGAAATGCACTAACCACAATAGACATGATTCTCATGAGCAGTCCACACATAGATTAATAACTACAACGTATTTATTTAAGCAGTCAACTTCAGCATAAACGTGATTCACCATTCCTACTGTCCTGGGTCCTAGTATTCCTAAAATCCTAAGATGCATTACGAATCATCAGAACTTGCATATCACTAGAATGCTGAACACTTTCTTGTGTCCTACTCTATTCTTTGCTTTGTGGAAAATCAAACATACTACCTACTTCTATCCCTACCCTAACTAAAGTATAAAATGAGACGTGGTATTACATACCTCTAAGATAGGTTGGAAGGTCTCTGGCTGTGTGGCAATCGAATGGGTGAATTCCTCTACTAGATTGATTGATTGATTTGATTCAGTTTTACGTTAGCACCCACCTCAGGTGATATGGCCGACGGGGATAACCATCCCAGGAAAATGGGGGCAATGGGGGACTTATCTAATCCTATACTGACACCACCAGAACAACAATGATGCTAAGATGGGACAGTGAGAAGGCCAGATTTAATGTAGCGATTGACTTTCTGGCCTTTATAAAGTGCGTTTCTGTTGTTTCTATCACAAAACCTTCCCATCTGTCTTTCATTGGACATCGAAATTTGAATAACTAACCTGTCTTTCATTGGACATCGAAATTTGAATAACCAAGCAATCTTTGGCACCTGGCGGCCCTGGACTTTTCTCTTGGATGTTGGTATTTGCTGAAACCTTTTGTGTACTAGATAACCTACCCTCTATAGTTGGATAAGACCAATGTGAGCGTTAGATCCTGCTCGGTGGAAAATGCCGAGTAACCAATTAATTCATGGATGGCGTGATCATTACGCAAACCTTACTTACCCGACTAACAACAAGGTCTGAGGGCCGTCTAACAATGCGGCCTGAGGGCCATCTAACAATAAGGTCTGAGGGGGACCCTGTGATAATAGGACCCTGTGATAGCTCCATCGAGATTTTCTCTGTAGAAATCAACTACGATAGTGAAGCGTTTTTGTGCCCCAACATGGTGAGACGAGGACCTCCGATTATCATACCGGCCGGTTCTATTGTGGCGATGCCTCACAATTGTGGCAAGACCGAAGGTAAAATCTGTTTTTACGGTCAAAATCTGTACCTGCCCGCGATTGCCTCGCGACCTCGGTATGCGTTTACTCTTAACGTAGGCCAAAATTGTAACCTGACGAAGACGATGACGTTTTGGCCTAACAACGACACCGTCTTGTTTTGTAACAGCGGCACGACACTGGTTAACGACATAAAAGCTAAAATATGTAAAGAAAGCTTGTATCCCGACTTTTGTCACGCCTCGCCTAACGTCGTTAAAAGCACAAATAGGAAAGTGATCCATTACGACGATGTCGACGCTGCCCCTTATGGTACCAAACTGTGTCTGCAATCAGAAGAGACCCAGACTATATTGTACAGCGATAAAGATGCGCAAATCCCGGTAGGACACACGACAGAGCCCAACGAGCAGATGCAGCTGGCTTACGCCCCTTTAGGTCCGTTAGCGGTCATACCGGGTTTGCCTATACCCGTGTGCGTACGAGAGTATCACAACAGCACCGGTGGTCATAGAACCCCTTTTTACATGAAAACGAACCATTTTGATAGGGTAAGACTAATCACTTGCGATAAACCCATGTAGACAGTCCCGTCATGACCCCGTTAAACACGCCCGTGTTGTTTATAGGCTCGTTGAAGCAATACACTGGCCGTTCAACCTGCGTCTGCGTCACCCGCAACACTTCGATCACGGGTTTACACAACAACCGTTTGCGTTTGGAGCCGAGTTTAGGTAGCTCGACTTTTTGATGTTTCAGTCCCAGCTCACGTAGTTTTTCGACGCTGTAAGCGTCGATCTCTAGACAGCAGCGGCAGCCCCCTTCGCCTTGACGATCAGTCATGATGATCACGCTGTAGGCGCACATCGTCGTCAGCATCAGATGCACGTTACGTATCATGTCGTGGTCGATATGCTGCAACCGAAGACACCGAGGGTAAAATTGGTTTGGTATTAGCACAATCTCGCCGTAGGCGTCGATGAACCCTTCTAACCAACGTAGCTTAGAGTTCATGTTGAAGCCGTCTAGAGGGCATTGTAAGGAGTTGCCGCTTCCCACCGTTGTCGACGATGGGCAGGTTGAACTCGGCCAAGGGTTGTCCCGCTTTTAAGTCTTTCATCGTGATCTTCACGAGACAGCTGTCGGGCGTGACAATCACCCACATGTGGTCTGCAGTACAACTCAGCACCGTACCGTTACTCAGCAACACGTCGTAGATGAGCCCGCTCTCTTTGATCAGTATCGGTTTGACCGTGGACAGCTGTACCCGTTATACACCGTACATGGTTTATCTGTCAGAGAGTCGATACGTTTGTAGCCGGTCTCTGTCATCACCATGGTGTCGTCGGTGACGCAGTAGATGTTTACCATCATCATGCCAGATGCAACAAACAGCCTGCCTGGGATAAAGAGTAAACACAAAAAGAAGAAGATGTTGTCGAGAGCGAGTCTACGAGACTGTCTAAACCATCGTGTTCACAACCACTGAAATAACTTTAAAACCGAGATAAACTGACTTGTCCGAATCTCGGTTTTTTTTATGTTTAACTATGATGTTGGTAAACACACTGTCATCAAGTAAATGACGAACGACAATGACACGTATATACTCTGATGGTGGTTTAAAAATAGCAAAACTTGCACAGTGTTGAAGTGGTTTGTATCAATGGTGTAGTGGTATCGTTTTGTGGTAAACACATCATCATCATCATCAATAACTGATCGACCGTGATATTGCGCACGTTGTCTTTGTGGTAGTCGATGTAATCAGCGAGGCCCTGGAGCAGCATCGTAGTATCGTAGGTACCGTACGTTGAAGAAGCGGTTTGTGCCCAAAAAAAATCTCCGCACGGTAGCCTCGGTGACCCCGTCTCTATAGGCATGTCCGTACCGCAGTATCTTCCCGTGTCGATGATAAAGATCTTAGGTTTGCCTATCATAGCCGGACACTCTGCCGTAGAGAACTCATCGAGCAACTTTCAGACGGGTACGGTGTGTAGGCGCTCGTGTAGAAAAAACACTCTTTACCCGTACCTTTTATGATACAGACAAAGTGCGTATAGTTGTTGCATAGCATACCGTCTTTTACTTGGTTTAACTCGAAATCTACATCGTCTCCCGTCATCAAGTTGTGCTTTTTTATCACGGTACAGTATTGTAGCTCGTCGGTAAAGAGTCTCGCCAAGCTGTCGATGACCGGTCAAGACGATACACCGTGGGTGTCAAAACCTAGCATCAAACACAACCCTTTGCCGGTCGGATATGTATCGATAGGGGGTAACGACGACGATGATATTGCAGATCTTGTTGTAGTTGTTGTTGTTTTTGATGATGATGATGATGATATAGTAGCTGCATCATGTTGTTATACTGACGATGGTTCTTCTGCTGTAGGTAGTTCTGGCAGTGTTGAAGGCATCATCTGTAGTCTGAGTTCTAACATGCTTTCAATCTTTTTTGATCGTCTCTCTTCTTTTTCTTCACGTTTACGTCGAGCGTAGTAAGAAATCATCTTAACTGTTTTTTTTGTTGAAAACCTTTTATACTTGTACAAGGGTAAAACCAAAATGACACTCGAGGGTGTAGTCTCTCTCCATTACGATAAAGTACCTTACGACGTTATACTCGGTAAAAATTTGGGCATTACGACGAGGCCTGGAAACCACTTAAGATTTTCTCTGGTAGGTCACTCCGTAGCTGTAGATCTTGTTTCGTAACGTTGATGAAGTACCATAACTATGTCTCAGTAACAATTTGGATATTACGACGAGGCCTGAATACCTTTTATACTGGTACAAGGGTATAACACTCATAAGCTGTAGATTTTGTTTTGTAACGATGATAAAGTACCTTACGACGTTATACTCGGTAAAAATTTGGGCATTACGACGAGGCCTGGAAACCACTTAAGATTTTCTCCGGTAGATCGTAGCTGTGTATCTTTTGTCTCGTAACGTTGATAAAGTACTTTACGACGTTATACTCGGTAAAAATTTGGGCATTACGACGGGGCCTAGAAACCACTTAAGATTCGGTCCGGTAGATCACCCATAGCTGTAGATCTTGTCTCGTAACGATGATGTAGTACCATGACGTTTTGGGCATTACGACGAGGCCTAGAAACCTTTTATACTGGTACAAGGGTATAACACTCGTAGCTGTAGATCTTGTATCGTAACGTTGATGAACTCTGGTGGTAGTAGTTTGCCGTTTCGTAACGATGATGTAGCACCGTGACGACGATGCAGTACCATCATCGGTATATGTCTCGGTAAAAATTTGGGCATTACGACGGGGCCCGGAAACCACTTAACATTCACCCAAGAAAGGGCTTCCGTTGTTGCTCTGGTATTGATGTCATAGACTCGGTATAAGTTTGGGCGTCACGATGGGGCCCGGAAACCACTTAACATTCACTCACGAAAGGGTTGTCACTAGCTTCCGACTAGCTTCCGTTGTTTGTTCCGGTGATGATGCCATAGAATCGGTAAATGTAGAGACGATCATCGTATCGGTATATTTTGTCTCATAACGATGTCGGTAAAAATTTGGGCATCACGACGAGGCCTGGAAACCACTTAAGATTCGCTCCGGTAGATCCCTCTGTAGCTGTAGATCTTGTCTCGTACCGCTGATAAGTACTGTGACACCGTTATACTCGGTGAAAATTTGGGCATTACGACGAGGCCTGGAAACCACTTAATATTCACTCGAGATGGGTGTCCTCGTTAGCCATAGCTCTTGACTCGTAACGATGATGTAGTACCGTTACGCCGATGATACATTGCCCCGTGATGGATGACTAGTTGTAGAGTGTAGTTTGTAGCAAGCAGCTGGTGGAAGTAGTAGTTGATCCGTTCTCAACGGCGTCGGGAATACGACTGACACGCGCGAGAAAGCTCACCCCCTATTTATTACCTTGCATCACGTGATTGTCAAATTTTTAGTCAATGACAGTCTCGGTTTAACATGACACTCAGCATGACAATAAAAAAAGTATAACGTAGATTATATATATACAGAGAGATAGAAATTGTTACCAACACTCGATGACCTCATAATTGGGATGTTGTCTCAGTCTATATATATATATATGGTGTTTCTGCGAGTTTTCACGGACAAAGTTAATAGAGAGAGGTTGTTTATGCTTTTTTCTCGGGGTGACTGTACTTGCAAAACTTACCGAACGTACACCTCGGACCGTACTTACAAGGTTGTCGGTAACTAGGGTTAGGATTTCTGTGCACTTTTAAAAACTCATCTAGACACGGTCCCTGCCTGCCTATGGGAAAATACCGCAAAAAAAAAATCTTTGTCTCTTTTACTGAAGTAATAATCGGCCCTGTCTTTGGCGATAAACTCTTTGTAATCTGGGTTTTCTTTTATCAAGTCTCTAAACTTGTCCTGCGACACGATGATACTGTTGGTCTTTACCGCTTCTTCTATTAAGTACCTATCGTCGTATTCGGCTCTTACTCTACCATCTTTTAAGATGCGAGAGGGTGTATACACCAAATAACCTTCTCTTTCTAACTCTTTTAACAAGTGTTTGTGTCTCATCGGTTGCTTGCCTAGTACCAAAACGTCTTGTCCTCTGTAATGCGGGACGAATACTTTGATTTGTTTATGTCCTCTGTTTTTGAAAAAATCTACAGCTTTTTTTTTATAGCGATACAGTTAAAGACATCGTCTCCGTCATAGCGAATTGCTAAGTTACTGCCGTCGATCACGATTGGTCTTAGTTTGTCAGCACCGGGGCAGCTAGCAGCCCCTGGTGTATCATCATAATCATCGTCATCGTCGTCGTCACTCTCGCTGCTTAAGTTGTCATCGTTAGTATAAGTGGCACGCCATTGTTTAGACATTGCCGCTTTACTTTCTGATTTTAAAGCGATCATTCTTTCTAACAGTTTGGTGCGAGTTAGATCATAAGACTCAAACGATGCGATAGCTTTGTCGACAATTGTCTTGTCAAATCCCATATTTTGACCCCAACTGAGTAATTTTTCGTCAGTGTTTTCTGGTTGTGGTAAAAGCTCATTGTCGTCACCATCACTATCGTTGTCAGACGTTGTTGGTAGATAATACGCCATGGTTGTGTGTATTGTTTTTTTTGTTTGCTCACTTGTATGTTTTTTTTTGGTGTGTTAAATTTTGATTTTTTTAGATATCGTAAATGTTGGTGCTGCGTTATGTTTTGGTGAAACATCATAATACACATACACACACACAGGCTATTATATAATGTTAATAAAACATTTTATTTTGTTGTTGTTTATTGATCATTATGTACGACTGCGAGTGCCGGTCTTGTGGGTGTATATACATCATCATCATCATCATTAAAAGTCTCGTTACTTAAACTCGTGCCAACGACGATTAGACATCAGGCATGGGGCTGGCGGTGGAGGGTGATTGACGTATCCTTCGTTGATCGACATTCTGTAGACTGGGCCCACGTGTTTTAACGGTAAAAAGACCGAACTGTCGACCAGCTCTACGCAAAACTCACCATCATGAACATCCCAATTGAATTTGATTTTTGGGTTAGTCACCAACCTCGTGGGTGTATTGTAAAACACCTGTTTTAGTACACACACTCTGTCCAAGAGATACTGCACCAGTTCAGCTGGTAAACTATAATTTAGAGTAAAATCCGCAAAAGGCATCTCTTTCGGTTTAGCCATCTGTTCAGCGAAAGCGATCTTTTCTTCGATAGGTATAAAGTCTAAATAATCTTGATCTTCTATTTCTCTTTGTCTATCACTCTTTGGTGTTTCTCTATCACTCTTTGATTTAGTTCTACGACGACGTGCAGCTGCTGCAGCAGCAGCTGCTGATGTTGATGTAGAGGGTAAACCCAAATCATCGAGATTGACACTATTCGGGCGCAACAACCTCGTGTTAATGTCAGTAGCGTCGATAGCGGTGTAACCTACTACGCTATGACCGTACTCTGCAGGCTGTGGCCTTGCAGTAGGCGGTGGCATCGCAGCAGGCCTACTACTACTACCACCGCTGGCTGAGCTCTTTTTTTTCTTTCTTTGTTGTTGTTGACTAGGCCAAGCTGCGTAACGTTCGTCAGACATCTCGGTTAAATACGTAGGCGGGTCTTATCTTGATTGGTCAAACGCGCAACAACAAACCCCGCCTATTTTTTAACGTACACACACAGAGGTCCAATATATATTGCAACTGTGTTTTTGGTCAGTCAGTCGCTCTGTGCAGTATCTCCACCAAGTATTTTGGTTTTTGTCGTTTGACTAATCTCTACAAATTTGCTTTAATAATAAATAATAATTACAATATTTATATAGCGCAAAATCTTGATAAAATCAAATCTAAGTGCTGAAACACACACACACGCACGCACGCACACACACGCACGCACGCACGCACACACACGCACCCACGCACACACACACACACACACACACACACACACACACACACACACACACACACGGCTATAAATGTGGAGAAAGAATAAAAACAATGGAAAATTATAGAGAGCATAGCATATACAATAATATATTTTGCAAAGTGATTCCCCTCCGAGTGGAGACAGGCTGCAGACGGGATTGAGTGAGGTCAGGATTTTATGCAGAGGAGAAAAGGTGAGTTTTGAGAGCGGACTTGAAGGAGACAAAAGTAGGTTGCTGACGGACAGAGAGAGGAAGTTTGTTCCAGGAGAGTGGACCAGAAACAGAGAAGGCTCGTGGACCATAGGTATTGAGCTTAGTGCATGGAAAGCGAAAAGTCAGAGGATCGGAGGCAGAGCGGAGGGTACGTGAGGGA
This sequence comes from Monoplex corrugatus, assembly GCA_030674185.1. Lineage (NCBI taxonomy): Eukaryota > Metazoa > Mollusca > Gastropoda > Littorinimorpha > Ranellidae > Monoplex > Monoplex corrugatus. Next base: position 24,958,340 of record JAPXFY010000016.1, on the reverse strand, counting down.
ACATAGATCTCAAGTAGGCTTGACAGGTAATCGGGGGCTGCGTTATTGAGGCTTTTGTAGCACATGGTGTCTAGTTTGTACTGTATGCGCTTTGATACAGGGAGCCAGTGAAGTTGTGCCAGGAGAGGAGATATGTGGTCAGCTTTTTTCTTTTTTAGTACAAGGCGTGCAGCATTGTTTTGAATGCGCTGTAGGATGTGAGTGGTGGAGGCAGGAAGACCGGACAGGAGTGAATTGCAATAGTCAATGCGAGACATTATGAAGGAGAGAACGAGTTTTGCAGTTGTTTCCACAGAGAGATACTTCCTGATCAGGCTTATACGATGGAGGTGATAGTAGCAAGATCTGGCAGTTTGAGAAACAAAGTTGTCCATGGAGAGGGTAGAGTCAATGCAGACACCAAGGTTTTTAGCTGAATCAGAAATTGGGACTGATGTGTTACATAATGGGAGAGAAAGAGGAGGCAGGTGAGAAAGTTTCTGACGGGTGCCAATGAGGATAGCTTCTGTCTTGTCATCATTTAGCTGAAGTTTGTTGTATGTCATCCAATTTTTGATGTCCGAGTAACACTCAGTGGTGCGAGTCAGGTGAGTCACTGTCTTGAAGTTGGGTGTCATCAGCATAGAAGTGGTGTTTTATAGAGTGGGAGTTGATGATGGTGGACAGGGGGGAGGTGTAAAGAGTGAAAAGAACAGGGCCAAGGACAGATCCTTGTGGAACACCACAGGTCAGGTATGCAGGTTGAGAGTAAGTGCCATTGATGAGAACAGTTTGTTTTCTGTTTTAGCGTCATGGCAGACAACCCACAAGAGATGAACGTTACCAAGCTCATGTCAGATGTGCCTGTGACGTCTAGAGCACACGTTGTGTTTGACTGGGACAACACGCTTAAGCTGTACGACGGCGTCACGATACAGAGTCGCGTCACTACAGACTGGCTCGATGACCTGGTACGAAGAGGGTGTCGTCTCTACGTCGTCTCTGCTATCCCACCGTCTGATATGAACATGCAAACGCTGATGATAGAAGTTAAAAGGCTAGGGTTACTAAAGTACTTTTTGGACGAAGACAGCGAGTCAGAAAAAACGCAGTCTTACTGTAAAAAAGGCAACCTGGTGATATGTGGCTACACCGATAAGGGTCGAACGTTTCTCGACGCAGCTAAACTACACCACGATGACGACGACCCGATCTTCTTTTTTGATGACGAGCCTGAAAACATAGACAGTTTCAAAGCTACGATACCACGCAGCACTTGTTACCTCGTCAAGTAAAACTATACTTTTCGTCCCATGGAGCACCGTTTTCGTCGACTACGAAGTACAAAGGAATCTTGATAGAGTCACCATTACCGTCTCTTGAGTAACATACTTGACACATTCTGTTTGTTTGAAAACCATACCGTGTACATTCTATATTACCTTTAAATTCAAAACCGGTGATGCTGAAGTATACGCTTTTTGGATTAGCGTAACAAAACTGACAGTAAATTTTACAAAGGCATTGTCTGTGATGTCCACACATCGGCATCCACCTCGCTCTGTTGGCATCTAAAAACCTCGCTAAAAGTGTGTTGTTACTCGTATCGACCTTATATTGTAAGAGACAAGTGTTGCAACGTATCAGGTTATCTCCGAGTAAGATGTAGTTTCTACTGAACAACACTAACCTAACTAGAGATAGTTGATATTTTAGGGCTTCATCACCTTTCAAGATGGGTTGTGCTTCGGGCTGATGTTGCTGGTCATCGTCGTTTTGACCCTCTGACGTATTTTCTACACTATCGATTACTTCACCGACATCATCGGCTTCACTATCTTCATATTCACCATCGCCTTTGGTATCTTCTTCATATTCACCATCGCCTTCGGTATCTTCTTCATATTCACCATCGCCTTTGGTATCGTCGTCGTTTTGACCCTCTGACGCATCTTCTTCACTATCAATGGCTTCACTATCGGCATATTTACTATCGCCTTCGATATCGTCGTCTTCGATACTACTACTATCGGTTAATTCAACATCAAAGGCGATGGTGGTGAAATTACTGCCATCGGTTACTTTAACACCTTGAAAACCATCGTCCTCACCATCTTCACCGCCATCGTTGTTATTATCACTGACACCATCGTTAGTAGTTGTAGAATTGTCTTTTATATCAGTTGTATTTTCTTTGTCTTGTGTAGCACCAGTATCACCAGCGGCAGTAGCTGCAGTAGTAGTACCCACAGCTTGAGTATCAGTAGCATCGGTGTCAGCAGTAGCCCCAGTGTCAGTAGTAGTAGTAGTAGTAGTAGTGCCAGTTTGTGTACTAGTTGCAGATAAAAAGCTGTAGTCGTCGCGGTATTACTAGCCGTATCGACAGCGTGTGACAGCAGCAGTATCGATAGCTTGTGTGACAGCACCGGTGGTTAAAGCTTGTTGTAGCTCTTGTTCTATGGTTACCTCTGTTGTTTGTTTATAGAGAGGGGTAAAACTATCTATGATGGTACCTACGTTATAATCATTATCTACGTCTATTGGTTGATGTTTTGGCTGTGATATCGCTGTAACGGTGGTGTCACCCCCTCCCTGTGTAAGACTGTCGCTGACTGGCTGTGTAGTTTTTTTTTTTGAGTTGCAAAGGTGTTGAAGGGTCGATTTACGTTTAGCGCTTTGTCCTTGGCTAGATGACTCTACTTGCTCTCGGTCTCTGTTTACCAATTCTGTTGAGGGTGGGGGATCATCTCGTTTTATTGATGATGTTAACTGATTAGCGATTGTGTTTTTTTGTGACATTATACCGGTTGACCTTTTTACACGTAACGGTATATATATATGTTAATTTAACGTCTTTAGTTTAAGCGATATAAATGATGATGTAGTCCTATATAAGAAGTCTCCGACTCGCCAGTAACAATTACATCTCTTTTCTGTCTCAAGTTAGCATATATTGCCAGCGACTGTTTTGGATACTTAAAATATGGCTACACCGGCTGCATTTGCTGAAGAAGTACAGAGACAACGTTACTTAGACGCTACAACGGCTCATTTAGAAGAAGAACCTTTTTGGATGCAAGACACCGATGACGACGATGATGACGCTGGTCCTGTAGCTGCCGAGACTACTACCAAAGTCGACAAGCCACAACGAGACGGTGACACCGATGGCACTGCTACAAAAGATACTAAGGCAGTTGTTGTTACCGACGATGCTAAAAAACGTAAACCAAAACCCCGACGTCAGTATGACAGCAGTGACGACAGTTCAGACGAGAGCGGTAGCAGCAGCAGCAGCAGCGACGACGACGATGCAGAAAATGAAGATGAGAGATTAAAATTGGGTAAATTGATCTGCGAATCGCTGGTACAACCACGCTGGCAAAGCGCCTTTTTTTGCAGTCTGATACACAAACAGGGCGGTAAGCGTGGTCAGTACCTGATTTACCCAAAGATCTGCAAGTACAACAAGAGAGGTGACGCTATAGAGATTATAGACCAGAGAGAGCTGATGTCTGCCCTGCTGACGTCTAACCAGCTACGTCAAGACTACGAAAGGGGTCATCAACCCTTGTCAAAAGACCAGATCAAGTCTCTCCTGAGACGCCAGCTGGAAATTCACGCTCGTAACGACTTTAAGCGCAGTCACATGCGGTTTATCATCAGAATCTCCGACATGTTGATCAAACTGAAGGTAAAAGAGATCAAAAAGACCAAAGAACGCGCAGCTACAGGCACCGGCGGCATCGATGCGGTGATCGAACCTAAAGTCATGAAGGGAGTCTTTGGTAAAGGACCTATCTCGTACGAGTTTCTGATTGACCACGCCCTCAAGACCATGCAAGCGGCTTTGGCCAAGCTGTTTTACAATCCCCGTTTCAAGCCATTTTTGCCCACCTATCTGCGCACCAAGTTTACGTGCCTCGTCAAGTCTGGGGCCAAACTTTACCAACAGGTGTTGGGTAAAGAAGAGATTACACGTACTATAAGCGACGTGTACAACGAAGAGATCGCCAAAATGACCGAGTTTAAAGACTTTAAAAAGGTGCTGAAAGGCAGAAAACTGGAGCTCGACTGTTCTCACCTCGACTACTCGGACAGAACGGCGTACTGCGGCATCACCGGCAATATGTTCAGGGACGTAAATGGCAGTACACATAAACAGTTTCAAATGGCTGTCAAGGACTACATGATCGTGCTGAGACAAGCCAACGAAGCGATCAAGTCACACGGTCGGTCTGATAACGACACCTCGGGTAAAATGGAATTTTTCTCCGACCCCGATCCTTTGACCGAGGTCGATGCTGGTGATGCTATGGGACACCATATCACTCATAAAGAACAAAAGTCACTCAAACAGGTCTCTTGGAGGTTCATCAAACTGGCGGTAAACGTGTCTCCTGACAGCGATTACGGTTTGGCCAGGCAGATTTTGTTGTCTAACCGCGGCGGCATGACACCCCTGCAAAAATCTACCGCTACCGCGGGTTACAAGGCTTTTAAAGAGTACATCAAGCGTTTGCTAAGTCATCCCGAAGTGGACCATAACATGTTAGATAGATACGCTGACACCATGAAAGATTTTATCGACCGATTGAAACAACCCCAGCGTCAGACCAAACAACAACAAGAAAAAGTGACTGCTGCTGAACCAACTACTACAGATACTACTACTACTACCACCGATGCTGCTGCTGCTGCTGAACCAACTACTACAGATACTACTACTACTACTACTACCGATGCTGCTGCTACTACTACTACTAGTACTACTACTACTGATGTTGCTGACAACAACGACATCATCAATCAGGCTAGCGGTAGTACCAAACGCAAGTTACCTCGGTACGATAAAAATGTAGCCAAAGACGTGTCTAAACAATCACCCGTGGCGAAGAAAAAGAAGAGGTCGTCTGGCAGTACCAATGGAGCTAAGCGCTCTAAACGAGAGTCTACTACATCATCACCGTCTACTACCAACGACTTTTTAAGCCTGTCTATGCCAACACTGACTCAAGATGTGCTCGAGATCGACTGCGCAAAAGACGATGACGGGTTTAGCAGCAGCGACTGCAGCGATACTGACATCAAGAACTACTACATGGAAAAGGTCGTCGATGACAACTCGCTGACAGCGTCGGATGACAGCCAAGTACATCGAAAAAGACGGGTCTAGACAACCAAGTACACCATAGTTAATTACTGTGTAAAAAAAGACTTTAGGTAATAGTTTAACGTTATACTACTAGAGTCTACTACTGACACTTATTATCATCACTATTGTTAAGATTGTTACTATTATCTTCATCATTATCATCATTTTTCTTCTTCGTCTTGTTATTGTTCCTGTTATTATTATTGTTATTATTTTTGTCTGTCCGGCAGATGTGTCCAGCAGCAGCTCTGTCCATAGTGTATGAAGTAAAGAAAAGTACTGCACATTTCAACATGGCCATCCTCCTTGTAACTGTCCTCTTTTGTCTGCGGCTAACCACTGCGAGGATGTTACAGCCAGAGCTGTCATTTTCTACAACCACAGATGTCACATTCACCTGTACCATGAGTGGATTTACACAAAACATTGCTGTCTTGCTGGACCTGCAAATTGTCAAAGTAAACAACACTCACACCATGAGTGACGTAGTCCTTGCCACTGTTGATAACACAGACTTTTGGGCGTCAATATACCTAAAAAAATTCCACCCTTGGCACACAGTGTCGGGCAAGCTTCATCGCTTTGAGTCGTGGCTCAGTCTTACTGTTTATGACATTGATTCCCTTGGATACGGGACATATGCGTGCCAAGTTGTCTACATGGATCATGTTGCGGATGAAAAACACTCCATCAGGAGAAAAAATTTACACTTGACAGAGTCTGACTGCAATAAGAAAGAAGCACCTGGATTTATGGCTGATTGCACCGCTGGGGTTGATGTGACATGTTTCTACAACTCTGCTTTTCATGACGTTGATGATATCTCTGCCATGCATATTGTTAGTGAAGATACCAAAAGCAAGGTATCTTGGCGGAAAGCAGACAACAAAACAGAATGCACATCCAACTTTTTTGGCCCCTATTACAAGGTTAGTAGGACATCAGTAGTGGCACTGTATGCTCATATGCCTAATGCGACATGTGTAAACCAGTCAGATTATGTGTGCATTGTGAGGACCGTCCTCAATCAAAAAAAAGTGACGTCAACACCAAAAAGACTTCACTTGAAAAACTGTCAAGTTACCACGACTGCTGATCCCGGAGATTCTGTCTTGAAAAATAACAACAGTACTGATATCCCCTCGAATTCAGACAGCTCATCCTTGTTGGTTAGGCATTCCACCCAATTACTACTAGCCTTGAGTATTGTGATAATCATTGTTGTATGTGCTGGTTTCTTCTGGTTACTAAAAGCAAAGAAACGAGGCCATTGCACCCAAAATCAGAGAGAAATTTTCGGAGGAGGTTACGAAGAGGATATTGAGAACTGCGAGAATGAACTCAGAGAGACAACATCCGAGGAAAATTGTGAAAAGTACCGATATCATCCAGAAGAGGACGACTATGACATGTGTAAACGGCCCATTGATTGTCAACTTTCTGCGGAATCAGTCCCGTGTGATCTGCACAAAACTGATTCTGTTTTGGGAATTCCAACCACACAAATTCCAGTTCAAGCAACAGATGACGAAGGTCAGGCTGCGATGATGATGTGAACTGTGGACATCATTTACCCTCCGGAGAAAGATTAATGAAGTGAAGGACACGTTTATATGTTCGGTGTAACGATAAGCATTGTGTTTGTCTTATCACCATTCAGCTGAAGGGTATTTTGTTTTTGATTACACATACTTTACCAAGTTTCACTCTTTTCTCATGTCGATCAAGTTTCTGTTGTTTCTTAGGTGTTTTGTCTTACTTTTGTCAGTCAAGAGAGATGTGTCTGTTTGTTGTAGAAAGTCTGTTTATGCTATTGCAACTTGTACTACTGTTTATTATTGAGTCTGTGTTTAAACAGTCTGTTTTTGCATATGTATACTACTACCACACCTACTGTTGTTACTGAGTCTGTGTTCAAACAAGGACAATATTGTCCTTACTTTTTTTTAAACATGTATGACATTGTCTGTTTTGGGGGGGGGGGGGTAAGAGTGGTTTTTAATCTATTGTTGATGGTGTTTTGTTTTTTTGAATAAACCAGCTTTTTTTTAAACTATAAACCTTTTTGTGTGGACTCGGTACACTTTGCGTGTGACAGTGTGATCGAGATCATGCGTGAGAATGCGTGACAAAGTGAGTGAGTGAGTGAGTGATACACACACACGCGCACACAAACATACAAACACGGTACACTTTGCGTGTGACAGTGTGAGCGAGATCATGCGTGAGAATGCGTGACAAAGTGAGTGAGTGAATGAGTGATACACACACACGCACACCCAAACATACAAACAAACACACAGACATACATACAAAAGCACACACATACATACAAAAGCACACATCATCCAAATGTATCTGTATATATATCTAACTCGTCTATCATGTCTTCTGTACTATCGTCAATTTGCACACCGGTACTATACGCTTCGCTCAACACGCTCATCAACTTTTGTCTCTTGGCTGGTGGTTCCCATCTCTCATCTAAATCTCTGTCTAACACGGTGTTGTCTGATGCTCTGTTAAACAAAGACCGAGTCTTTTCGGGTATACGTATGGTGTCTATAGCTTCGATAGACGACAACGTCATCGTCAGAGTCTTCCACTCGGCCAGATCGTGCTTGTTACGATAGCACAAAAAGTAGCTCATCAAAAACGAGACGAGCAAGTCGTCCCGTGACGAACCTCTGATACCTTTACCGGTATAATGTTTGCTGGGGGTGTAGCGGAAAGTCTGCACTTGACTCAGCAACGTGGTCATCATAAAGCCGGCGTCACGATGATTAGACGCTTCTGCCAGTCTCGAGCTTATATACAACTTGCCATTGTTACAACCGTAGATGGCGTCGCTAAACATCATCCTCTTGGCAGAGCCCAGCAGGTAACTTGGTCTCCCGTGGTCCAAGTACATGTGGACACGATCGTGGATAGCCGGAAGCACGAGTGTTGCAGATGCGCTCGTGAAGATGGGCCGCTATGATCGAGTTAGAGTTACGCTCGACGGCTATAAAAAACTTGTGTCTCGCGCTGGTGTCTACCTGTTTTAACGTCTTTTTGATGCAAGCCAGCACCATTATGGCTATGTGATCTACCATGAGTAAAGCCTGATGCTCGTTAAACAGCTGTTCGTCCATGTACATCAAGATGGGTTTGATGCTGCTAGATTTACGTAACGCTGCCGGTACATCGCTAGCGATCCCGAAACACGTCAAAGCAGTAGCGGACTTGATGGTCATCTCTACGCCCAGATCGAGGTAAATGTAAAAATTGATGGGTCGAGTGTGTCCGAACAGCGTCGCATCGACGACACTGTCTGCGCTGGTGATGTGGTTATGAAACGTTTTGCTAAACACAGGGAACTTTCTGTCTCCGTCTTGAACATAAGGGTCACTACCACCGCCTGTACCTTGCAGGTTAAGAAACGTTTGGATGTCAGACTGGTGCACGATACCCATCTCGTTATCGTAGTGGGTCTGCGATCCGGCCATGACTTCGGTAAAGATCTTGTTGCTCTGACTGTACACGATATGACGAGGAATAAAAAAGGTATGGTTGACGCATCCCAGTGTCGTGGTAGAGTATCGCAAGTGCTCGCTGTTGGTACAAAAGTAACCCAGTCTGTATACGTTACCTCCATGTATGTCTCCCACGAGCCTCGTCAAGATCTCGATCAAAAACTCTTTTTGTTCTACCATGGGGCTGCTCAAACAGCCGATCTTGCATTGCTACGCTGTTCCAAAGCCAGCAGGGTCGGGTACCTTTTACGATTGATGCACAGCGCTTCGTCGACGACGCAAATGTCTGGATCGTGACTGCGAAGAGCCATGTCGGCATGGGCGCTGACGCCTTGACCCTGCTGACGCGTTGCGTGTCTGTAAACTGGAGCTGAACGTCTTTGTCGGGAAAGTTGATCTTGACCGGCTCGATGTACACCACGTCTCCTTCGACGGAGATCCGAGTACGACCGTAACTAGCGGATTCGTCTTCGCTCTTGGAGTGCGACTGCGAGTTGTTGGCCTTGGCTGTTGCGGTAGAGTCGTTTTCACCCGCCGTTTTAGCACCCCCTTGGGCAGCGTCACCACCTCCTTGACGAGACTGAGGTTTGACCACGTGCTCTATACACTCTATCACCTGGGCTTTGGTGGTCTGCGACAGCTTGATGTTTTGCGATACACTGAGTATGTTAATACTGGGAAAACACAACGCAGCCACTGCCATGATGATGTACTGGATCGTGGTCTTGCCGTGTCCTCTCGGTACGATGACGACGTAGTGTTTTTTAGTGTAAAGGGTGCACATCCTTTTGAGGTTATGGTAGCTAAAACCCATATACCGCGTGTTCATAGCGGTGACAAAAGCCAGTAATGCGTCCTCTCCTCGTTTAAACATGATGTAGTAAAACAAGACTTCGTAGACGATGGATTTTTGAAACGCTTCAAAAAACAGTCCGTTGGCGATACGGTTGAGTTTGTTGACGGTGACTATAAACGTCTTGTAACGTTGCATGTGTTCTTCTAGTAGATGTATGTTTTTTATAAAGGATTCGTTAAGCTGCGATACGTGGTCATCGTCACTAAAACGTTCATCGTCATCTTCATTAACCAGTTTACTTTTGCTCGTAGTAGTACCGCTACTCGTAGACAGATCATCATCATCATCATCATCATCATCGTCGTCGTCGTCGTCGTCTACCGTGTAGGGATTATACTGTATCATAGTACTCGGCGTGTTGTTAAGCAACTCGGTGTGTTTTTTTTTTGTCACCGCATCACGCATGTCGACAGCTTGGTTTAACAAACTGGTCAGCAAATTATAGTACGTCTTCCAGTCTACTTCAAAAGCGTGACCGCAGTGTACGATGTTGGTGTTAAACCCGGCTCTAGCCAGCTCTTTTCTCTCTTTAGGATCCATGATGTGCGTGTTACGAGGTTGTGACGATCCTCCCAGTAACATCAAAGAAGAAGACCTGCCAGCGTTGTTGTTATCAAACAACGCAGTCTCTATGGCCAGGTCGACGTAGACACCGTACTTGTCTTCGCACATATCGTTGATGTAAAACTCTCCGGGATGCATTTTTTCTGGTTGTTTGGGGTTAGGTAACACGTAGTCCGTTACCCTGAATTTTTGTATCCTGGCTTTGAGACGTTTGGCCACTAGCTTGATAGGTTTTTTTCTTCAGCAAGTCGTACAGCGTTCTCTTCATCAGCGGTATAAAGCATTTTGGTGTGTTACTCTTTTTCGCTTTAGCGGCTATAAACCCTCTCATCTGTAGCGTGTCGCTGTTGATACGCTTGTCGGCGATGCCGAGATAGATGTTAGAATTTTTCATGTACAGACGTCTGAACCGGTTTTCTACCTTAAAAGATAGGTAGTCGTGGAACCGGCGCGGGGTACGTATCGCGGTCATCAACATCTGTTGCGGTCGTGGTGTAAACATGATAGAATCTGTAGCTACTGACACGAGACGCTTGTCTTTGGTGTTGAGCGAGATGGTTTCGTACATGTAGGCTACGACAAACTGCTTGGTCAAGTTAAACAGTCTCTCGTCGTACTGTTTGGCTTTGCTGACAATGCAGCAGATTTCTTCTTTTAAACCGGGGTACTGTTTTCTAGCGTCACGAAGATTTTTCATCCACCGCGCTAGACAAGGGTCTTTAAACCAGTCGTGGTACAGCAAAGCATTGCAGTAGGCGTTGGACAGGTCAAAACACGTCACGTTACGAAAGATTTTGCCGTTGTTGTCGTCGTCTATCATTTTGACGAGAGCTCCGTTTTTAAACATGGTCATGTCGTAGTTGGCTTTTTTAGCGCAGACAGTTGCCACGTAACGTACGTATTGGTGACTAAACGGTGTCGAAACCATTCTGCGTGAAGTTACGTTGTAGTATTTCCAGTCGATAGTAGCATCATCACTTTCATCATCATCGTCGCTACACCACGATCGTATCTCTGACAACAGCTGCTTTTTTGTCTCGCACACTCGTAGCAACAGACCTTTGTTATCGTCGTAGATGGCGTAGACGGTTTCAGAAAACTTGGCCGCTACGAGCTGTCTAGCTCCTCGTAGTCGTCGTTTTTTAATCATGGTTGTATTATTATTATCATCGAACGACAACGACGACGACGAACAAAACATGTCTCTAGCCTTGCCCGTAAACAGAGTCCTGCACATTTTTGCCATCAACGTCTCGAGCTCTCGTTTGTCGTCGCAGACCCACAAAAAGGGCAAGACCGAGTAACAGGCAGCTTTGATGATCTTTATCTTGAGATGTTTGGCCATGGCTCTCGTATGCTTGGTGCTACCGGTATCTTCGTCTAGCTCGTCGTCGTCACCGAGCCGAGGCCAGTCTACCTCACCGAGTAAAAACATGTAGCGAGGTACTTTGGGAACGTACGTGTCTAACTTTTTGATGTACCGACACAGTGTGACGCGCATCCTGGCGATCAACTCGCCAAGCTTGTTGTAGTGTTTGTGCACAAACTCTTGAAACGTGTATCTGGTAAACCGGTTACCCGGGTTGAAATGCCAGACCTTTTTCATTACCACGCCAGCAAACCACTCGTCGAGCCATTGGTCGGTGATGACGGTATACTCGGGTTCGTCGGGTCTGGCCTCGGTACGAAGCAACAGTTCAGGGTCGCGAGGGTGATGCGGTGCTACGGGCCGCAGTCTGTCTCGGAAAGGTATAGCGGGATCGGTGTTGACAAAGTTGGCTCGAAACGGTAAAGTAGTAAACAGCCCGCTCGTCCCCCGACGTTGTTGTTAGAGACGACATCCATTACCGTTGATAGGAGCGTATAACACTTGTAAAGGCTCTTTTTGTCTGTAGTGATAGGCGAGTACGGTAGATGTATCAAAGACTGGCGTAGTAGTAGTAGTAGTAGACGGGTTAGTCATCACGATGTATTTGCTGTATTGTTAATTTCTTTTTATATAAACTAACCCAAATAGGTCTGCTACTGGCAAGCTGTAGCCCAGTACTACCTGTCACAGCAGGAGACTTGGAGAGGGGATTGGCGCCACCAAGGATTAACCTAAGCCCACAGAAAAGATATGAGAGACACTATAGCCAACAACATACCGGATCGGTCGGGGCCCGGGTTACAAACGACCGCGCTTACCACTGACAAGCACCAGGGTGGAAGTGAAAAGTCAGCTACTGGGGCAAAGACATCATTCAAACTGCCAACGGAAAAAGCTACCATTGGAACCTGGAATGTCCGTACACTCCATCAGTGTGGCAAAGTAAAAGAACTAGAACACGAGCTGAGACGCTACCAATGGGACATTGTGGGTATATCAGAAGTAAGATGGACAGGCTTCGGAGAAGCAATCACAGAGGAAGGACACAAGATGTGGTACAGTGGCGAAGAGTCACTACATGAAAATGGCGTAGCTTTCATCGTACGCAAAGAAGTCATTGGATGCATCATGAGCTGCACGCCTGTCAACAGCAGAATCATCAGCATTCGGGTGTCAGCCAAACCAAAGAACATCACCATCATACAAGTGTATGCTCCAACTACCAGCCACGAAGACCAGGTGGTTGAAGAATTCTATGAGAAAATAGAAGACACCATCGGAAAAGCCCCCAGGAAAGACATCATCATAGTTCAGGGGGACTTCAACGCCAAAGTCGGCCCAGATGCCTACAAAAACTGGGCTGGAACAGTGGGTCAATTTGGCACAGGGGAAACTAATGACAGGGGACTTCGCCTTCTGGAGTTTGCCTGCACCCAACGGCTCACCATTGCCAACACCCTCTACCCCCACAAACTGTCAAGAAGAACAACCTGGCATGCGCCGAACGGAAAGACTCACAACCAGATCGACTTTGTCCTCACACCGCGGCGCTTCAAATCAAGCATTAATAAAGCAAAGACGAGGACATACCCTGGAGCTGATATAGGCAGCGACCACGACCTCGTGCTGCTCACAATGAAGATCAAATTGAAAAAGAAGTACCAAGCTGCGCAGCCACGCATCAAGTTTGACCTGGAAAAGCTAAAAGATCCAGAGATAGAAGAGGCATTCCAGGCACAGCTCGGGGGGCGGTTCGTGGCACTCAACTTCCTGGACAGCGACATCAACGACCTCACAAACAACTTTGGTGAGGCAGTCCGCGAAACAGCAGAGGAGGTACTGGGGCGACAGAGGAAGAAACACCAAGCATGGATCTCAAATGACATCCTTGACCTCTGCGACAACAGAAGATCACTGAAGAAGACGAAAAACTCCAGCCCTGAAGAAGCCGCACAGTATCGTAAAACCAACAACCTTGTAAAGAAGAAAATGATTGAAGCCAAAGAACAATGGATCAACAACCAGTGTGAGAACATCGAGAAAGGCATGAAAAAAGGAAACAGCAAACATGCCTTCACCACACTGAAAAACCTTACCAAGACGCAGCAAAACAGATCGTCAGTCATCGAGGATACCTCAGGCGAGCTGCTGACAGAAAGCTCCGCTGTTCTGAACAGATGGACGCAGTACTGCCAAGAACTATACAACTTCCCAATACAGCCAGATGACAGTTTGTTTCAGGGGGACTCAGCACCATTGAGGGAATCCTCACCGCTACCAGTGATGAGAGAAGAAGTGGAAGAAGCCATCCGCAGCCTACCAGCAGGGAAATCACCTGGAGCAGACAATATCCCAGCAGAGCTGCTCAAACATGGAGGGAATGATTTGGTCACTCGTGTAACATCGATTTGTCAGAAGATCTGGGAGACAAAACAGTGGCCCACAGAATGGACTCAATCACTCATCATCCCCCTGCCCAAAAAGGGAAACATGCGCCAATGCCAGAACTACAGAACAATAAGTCTCATTAGCCACACCAGCAAGATCATGCTCAGAGTCATATTGAATCGACTGAAGAAAGAAGCGGAAGAACACCTTGCGGAAGAACAAGCTGGATTTAGGGCGGGCAGAAGCACAGTAGAACAGATCTTCACCTGCCGGATAATGATGGAGAAACATCTGCAGCATCAGAGAGACCTGTTCCACAACTTCATAGACTTTAAAAAAGCATTCGACAGGGTGTGGCATAAGGGTTTGTGGCAGGTGCTAAGAAAGTTTGGCATAGAGGAAGGTCTCGTCCAAACCATCCAGGCACTGTATAACACTGCCAGCAGCGCAGTTCTCCTCAACAACCAGATAGGGGACTACTTCAAGACCACAGTTGGAGTCCGTCAAGGCTGCCTACTCTCTCCCGTGCTGTTCAATCTCTTCCTGGAGAACATCATGCGTGAAGCCCTCCATGACTTCCACTCCACTGTCTCCATCGGAGGAAGAACCATCAACAACCTGAGGTTCGCAGATGACATCGACCTGATGGGAGGCAGCAACGAAGAACTACAAGACCTGACCATGAGACTGGAAGAAAGTGCAGGTGCACACGGAATGGAAGTGAGCACAGAAAAAAGCAAAGTCCTGGTCAACAGCACAACCAACACCCATGCTGAAATCTACATGAACGGGCAACAGCTTGAAGAAGTGGACGCTTTCAAATACCTTGGCGCCACTCTCACCAAAGACGGTCACTCTACAACAGAAATCAAGACCAGACTAGCGATCGCAACGGCAGCAATGGTAAAGCTAAACAAGATCTGGAAGAGCAGAGAGATCGGCTTTCCATCGAAGATGAAGCTGTACAAGTCCCTGGTGCTCCCCATCCTGCTGTATGGATGCGAGAGCTGGACCATGACAGCAGAGACCACCAAGAGAATCCAGACGTTTGAAACTAAATGCTTCAGGCGCTTGCTCGGGATCTCTTGGCAAGATCGGAAGACAAACGACTTTGTGTGGAGCCAAATAACAACACTCGCAGGCCCACAAGAACCCCTCCTGGCAACAGTCAAGAACAGGAAGCTGTCGTGGTTCGGGCATGTCACACGCCACAACTCACTGCCCAAAACGGTCCTCCAGGGTACACTGGGAGGCGGCAGACGAAGGGGACGACAAGCCAAATGCTGGATGGACAACATCAAAGAATGGACCAGGTTGGATGGCCCCACGCTGGTGCGACAGGCGGAGGACAGGACCGGTTGGCGACGGCTGGCTTCAAGAGTGTCTCTCATCTCTCCTCTACGCCCATCACGGGCAGGAGAATGATGATGATGATGAACCCAATCTTGCCAATCGCGAGAGCGGGCCTGAGCCGAAATGAATGAGCAAAATTGTGGCTAGTCACTCGGTTTTATTTTTTTGTCTCTGTGTGTGTGGGGGACCGTGATATACCGGTATAAACCGGTTGTATCCTTGGGGGGGGGGGGGGGGTAAACCGAGATTTGCTATGACACGTGACCGAAAGTGATAAATAGGAGTGTGCTTTTGCAGCGCGCGTCAGTCGTGTTTTTGATCGTCGTCGTGATGCCTAAAAATTTTTTTACCGAGTACAACATCTACTACTACAAAAAACCCAAACTTTAATCTTGGTTTTATACTTATACGAGGGGGGGGGGGGGAGGTTAAACAGGTTTGTAGGCATCATCGTCAATTGAACCGAGACACAGATACCGTCTATTGAACCGAGACACAGATACCGTCTATTGAACCGAGACACAGATACCGTCTATTGAACAGAGACACAGATACCGTCTATTGAACAGAGACACAGATACCGTCTATTGAACAGAGACACAGATACCGTCTATTGAACAGAGACACAGATACCGTCTATTGAACAGAGACACAGATACCATCTATTGAACAGAGACACAGATACCGTCTATTGAACAGAGACACAGATACCGTCTATTGAACAGAGACACAGATACCGTCTATTGAACCGATATAATCATCATAATGTATAAAAAAGAAAAAAACACTGCAGCCTGCGGTTACAAAATGTCTAAACCACAGCCACGATGGAAGACATGATGTTATATGACGAGGAGACATATGAAGCATTAAAAGTTTTATGCGATCTCAACAACGGGTTGTTCGACGAGGTTTTATACGACTGTAACTCTAGCGACAGTAGTAGTAGTAGTAGTAGTAGTAGTAGTAGTAGTATACTCGAAGTTCAATCATCGTTGATCGCAACGTCTCCAGATAAACAACTACGGCAAGAGTGAGAGCAAGAGCAAGACGACGAATCTATATATGTGATTGGTTCTTGCGAACGGGGTCACAAGTTGCAACGTGTGAACTGAGATACGGGCCTGAAAAGGTGGTGAGGGTCGATCTGGGTGATTTGAGATTTTTGTTCCTACACATTGTCTGACCATTAATCTATTAATTATGGCAAAGATTAAAGTGAAATTTGGGCTGAAAGAGTGTTAAAATAACATTTTAAAGTGACAACCCATCGAGAATGTGCAGATTTTTTCCGTGAAAATGCGTGTGTTTGAGCTTTAATTTAGGCCATGAAACCGTACAGGGCCTCAGTATATCGCATACCGTTGGAATCAGCTCGCGAAATAGCTAGTATGTAGTGCAGAACCACTTTATCTATCACTTCACTAAGTTTGATGAAGATAGAATACTGGTTGCTATGGAAAAAGCAGAGAATTTTGTTGTCCTTCTTTAACTCTGCTTTTTTCAAAATGGCCGTCCCATCACCAACTCCCTTTAAATTACTGTAACTCGCTCGATTTTTCAGTTAGACAGTTGAATTATACATCATTGGAAAGAGCATTTTTTCTGCTTTCCGGTGATATAAATATCTCTATATCCCCCAAAATTAAGTTGTGACCCCATTCGTGAGAACAGGTCACATATGATTTGTTAACTAAACTAGACATCGAGGTTATCGACAACATGATACAACCAGAGCCAGTTTACGCAGAAGAGTTAACAACAACAACAGCAACAACAACAACTACAAAACAACAACAACAACAACAACAGAGACTTTGTCTTCTGGCAAAGGTGATGCTGATAATTTTTTTAGTTGCCTGTCAGACCCTAACAACTTCGCCAGAGTTATCATCAAAGACGGCAAACTCTACAGATCTAAAACTAAGTCTGAATTTACCAGTGTTATCATCAAAGACGGTAAAATGTACGTACGGTTGAGAAAAGCGGCAATTTACGCCCCTTCGCTAGATTTTACCCCTGCGATGATAAAAACGGCGGTGTTAGACGATGCTGCCTTACAAGACACCTCTCTGTATCAGGTGACGGAAAAGCTAAACGGAGAGTACTGCGCTTTTTATTGTGCAGACGTCGAGTGGTGTCGAGTAATACTACTACTACTACTACTATACCGACACACACCAGTGCTAGTAGTAGTAGTAGCGGGTCAAAAACCTCATCATCATCATCATCAACATTCATCACATTACTCGTCTTGTGGTGGTGGTGCCGCTGCTGTAGTTGGAAACAGTAGATCGTAAGGTGTAAAACATTCGCTTTCTACGTAGTGACTGCATATGTTTTCGAACGCCAGATGATCAAAATTTGTGGTCAGGTCTACTATGTCTTCTTTATCGTTGCCTTCACACAGTTTGTTAGGTTTGCCCAATCCGGTGTAGGCCGAGTCGACGATGCAAAAGTAGCATTGGTAATCAGGTAGATTTTGTAGTTGTTCGTTGACGTAAGAGGTTTGGGCTATACATTCGCATAAGTCGATGATAAAGTTGCGTAGTTTTGTATCGGGATCGATATTATCATCATCTTTATCGTCATCTTTATTATCATCGTCATCTTTATCATCATCTTTATCGTCATCTTTATTATTACCGTCGTTGACACTATTACTACTACTACTATTACTACTACTACTACTACTACTACTACTACTACTACTACTAAAGGTATAGGTTTCAAAAGCATTTTCGCATACCGCCTTTAACTTTTCTAGCGTGTTTTCTACGCTACGACACGCGTTGTCTTCCAGCCAGTCTTCGATCACTTGTATCGTCACCAGGTTACTGCAGTAAAAGAAAAATCTCAATATGTTGGGAGACTTGTAGTCGGCCGGTCTACTTTTGAGGTAAGCTTCGCACGTTTTTAAAACTTGTGTGGCGTTATCGACCAGTTTTTTAGTTCGAGGCGAGTTAATCAACATGTAGATGTATTCTTGCTGATCCATTATAACGTCTAGTTTTTTGTAGGCTTCCACTTTTCTCAAGGGGTAGACATCCATGACGAAGAACTGGGGGTGGCGTGGTGAGATTAGATTTTAAAAACAACTATTTTTGGTAAGACACCAAGTTAATAAAAATAAAAGAAAGATGAACAGGCTCTTTGGTAAGAAACAAAGCTCGGGAAAAATCCAAAACATACAATATGACTTAGAAGTAGAAATGCAACTTATAGACAGACAACAACGATGTGTCGAAAGTACTGTGCGGCAAGAGAATGAACGTAGAGGTCGAGAAGCAGCACAACGTATGATGCGAGGTAACGCCGGTGCCTTAATCAGACAGATCGAGACAAAAAAAAAAATCTACGATGGGAGCTATGGAGCAAGTCAACGCTCTGTGGGCTCAGGCTGAAGAAACCAAGTTAAAGTCGGATCTGATGAAAGCTATGAAGACTACGTCTAAAGAAGTAGTCAAACACTCGCATAAAGTGTCAGACCCTCGAAAAGTACAAAAGGCGGTGGCTAAACATCGTAAACTGTTAGACAAAGCTAAAGCCTCTGGAGAGATTTCGACCGACGAGCTCGAAGGCTTTATCAACGACATGGAAGACGTGTACGATATACCCGCCATCACTCGTAACAATAAGCTACTAGACCGTATTTTGGGTGATGATAAAGAGCAAGAGCAAGACGATAATAGTGTAAAAGATAAAGATGTTGAACCTACTACTACCCCCGTGACACCACGTGCAGTAGCTAAACTAGACCCAGGTGTACCGCGTCGGCTCACGCTATCAAGCTAGGTCAGATGGCTCAACAGCGTTATGACAGTGGTAGGTACAACGAAGCCTGGTCATTATGGAGTGACGCTGCTCAATGTTGTCTCGACGGTGTATCTACGCCAAAATCTCAAGCTCTCTGTAACAAGTTTTTGTCTCTGGGTGAACTAGCCAAAAAAAAAAAAAACACGTTCCCTGCCTGCCTATGGGAAAATACCGCAAAAAAAATTCTTTGTCTCTTTTACTGAAGTAATAATCGGCCCTGTTTTTGGCGATAAACTCTTTGTAATCTGGGTTTTCTTTTATCAAGTCTCTAAACTTGTCCTGCGACACGATGATACTGTTGGTCTTTACCGCTTCTTCTATTAAGTACCTATCATCGTATTCGGCTCTTACTCTACCATCTTTTAAGATGCGAGAGGGTGTATACACCAAATAACCTTCTCTTTCTAACTCTTTTAACAAGTGTTTGTGTCTCATCGGTTGCTTGCCTAGTACCAAAACGTCTTGTCCTCTGTAATGCGGGACGAATACTTTGATTTGTTTATGTCCTCTGTTTTTGAAAAAATCTACAGCTTTTTTTTTTATAGCGATACAGTTAAAGACATCGTCTCCGTCATAGCGAATTGCTAAGTTACTGCCGTCGATCACGATTGGTCTTAGTTTGTCAGCACCGGGGCAGCTAGCAGCCCCTGGTGTATCATCATAATCATCGTCATCATCGTCGTCACTCTCGCTGCTTAAGTTGTCATCGTTAGTATAAGTGGCACGCCATTGTTTAGACATTGCCGCTTTACTTTCTGATTTTAAAGCGATCATTCTTTCTAACAGTTTGGTGCGAGTTAGATCATAAGACTCAAACGATGCGATAGCTTTGTCGACAATTGTCTTGTCAAATCTCATATTTTGACCCCAACTGAGTAATTTTTCGTCAGTGTTTTCTGGTTGTGGTAAAAGCTCATTGTCGTCACCATCACTATCGTTGTCAGACGTTGTTGGTAGATAATACGCCATGGTTGTGTGTATTTTTTTGTTTGTTTGCTCACTTGTATGTTTTTTTTTGGTGTGTTAAATTTTGATTTTTTTAGATATCGTAAATGTTGGTGCTGCGTTATGTTTTGGTGAAACATCATAATACACATACACACACACAGGCTATTATATAATGTTAATGAAACATTTTATTTTGTTGTTGTTTATTGATCATTATGTACGACTGCGAGTGCCGGTCTTGTGGGTGTATATACATCATCATCATCATCATTAAAAGTCTCGTTACTTAAACTCATGCCAACGACGATTAGACATCAGGCATGGGGCTGGCGGTGGAGGGTGATTGACGTATCCTTCGTTGATCGACATTCTGTAGACTGGGCCCACGTGTTTTAACGGTAAAAAGACCGAACTGTCGACCAGCTCTACGCAAAACTCACCATCATGAACATCCCAATTGAATTTGATTTTTGGGTTAGTCACCAACCTCGTGGGTGTATTGTAAAACACCTGTTTTAGTACACACACTCTGTCCAAGAGATACTGCACCAGTTCAGCTGGTGAACTATAATTTAGAGTAAAATCCGCAAAAGGCATCTCTTTCGGTTTAGCCATTTGTTCAGCGAAAGCGATCTTTTCTTCGATAGGTATAAAGTCTAAATAATCTTGATCTTCTATTTCTCTTTGTCTATCACTCTTTGGTGTTTCTCTATCACTCTTTGATTTAGTTCTACGACGACGTGCAGCTGCTGCAGCAGCAGCTGCTGATGTTGATGTAGAGGGTAAACCCAAATCATCGAGATTGACACTATTCGGGCGCAACACCCTCGTGTTAATGTCAGTAGCGTCGATAGCGGTGTAACCTACTACGCTATGACCGTACTCTGCAGGCTGTGGCCTTGCAGTAGGCGGTGGCATCGCAGCAGGCCTACTACTACTACCACCGCTGGCTGAGCTCTTTTTTTTCTTTCTTTGTTGTTGTTGACTAGGCCAAGCTGCGTAACGTTCGTCAGACATCTCGGTTAAATACGTAGGCGGGTCTTATCTTGATTGGTCAAACGCACAACAAACCCCGCCTATTTTTTAACGTACACACACAGAGGTCCAATATATATTGCAACTGTGTTTTTGGTCAGTCAGTCGCTCTGTGCAGTATCTCCACCACGTATTTTGGTTTTTGTCGTTTGACTAATCTCTACAAATTTGCTTTAATAATAAATAATAATTACAATATTTATATAGCGCAAAATCTTGATAAAATCAAATCTAAGTGCTGAAACATACACACACGCACGCACGCACACACACGCACGCACGCACGCACACACACGCACCCACGCACACACACACACACACACACACACACACACACACACACACACACACACACACACACACACACGGCTATAAATGTGGAGAAAGAATAAAAACAATGGAAAATTATAGAGAGCATAGCATATACAATAATATATTTTGCAAAGTGATTCCCCTCGGAGTGGAGACAGGCTGCAGACGGGATTGAGTGAGGTCAGGATTTTATGCAGAGGAGAAAAGGTGAGTTTTGAGAGCGGACTTGAAGGAGACAAAAGTAGGTTGCTGACGGACAGAGAGAGGAAGTTTGTTCCAGGAGAGTGGACCAGAAATAGAGAAGGCTCGTGGACCATAGGTATTGAGCTTAGTGCATGGAAAGCGAAAAGTCAGAGGATCGGAGGCAGAGCGGAGGGTACGTGAGGGAACATAGATCTCAAGTAGGCTTGACAGGTAATCGGGGGCTGCGTTATTGAGGCTTTTGTAGCACATGGTGTCTAGTTTGTACTGTATGCGCTTTGATACAGGGAGCCAGTGAAGTTGTGCCAGGAGAGGAGATATGTGGTCAGCTTTTTTCTTTTTTAGTACAAGGCGTGCAGCATTGTTTTGAATGCACTGTAGGATGTGAGTGGTGGAGGCAGGAAGACCGGACAGGAGTGAATTGCAATAGTCAATGCGAGACATTATGAAGGAGAGAACGAGTTTTGCAGTTGT
The DNA here is from genome assembly GCA_030674185.1 of Monoplex corrugatus. Classification (NCBI taxonomy): domain Eukaryota; kingdom Metazoa; phylum Mollusca; class Gastropoda; order Littorinimorpha; family Ranellidae; genus Monoplex; species Monoplex corrugatus. The sequence goes on along the minus strand of JAPXFY010000016.1, from coordinate 24,936,375 downwards.
TTCCACAGAGAGATACTTCCTGATCAGGCTTATACGATGGAGGTGATAGTAGCAAGATCTGGCAGTTTGAGAAACAAAGTTGTCCATGGAAAGGGTAGAGTCAATGCAGACACCAAGGTTTTTAGCTGAATCAGAAATTGGGACTGATGTGTTACATAATGGGAGAGAAAGAGGAGGCAGCTGAGAAAGTTTCTGACGGGTGCCAATGAGGATAGCTTCTGTTTTGTCGTCATTAAGCTGAAGTCTATTGTGTGTCATCCAGTTCTTAATGTCCGAGTAACACTCAGTGGTGCGAGTCAACAGGCGCTATATATTATCAGGTGAGTCACTGTCTTGAAGTTGGGTGTCATCAGCATAGAAGTGGTGTTTTATAGAATGGGAGTTGATGATGGTGGACAGGGGGGAGGTGTAAAGAGTGAAAAGAACAGGGCCAAGGACAGATCCTTGTGGAACACCACAGGTCAGGTATGCAGGTTGAGAGTAAGTGCCATTGATGAGAACGGTTTGTTTTCTGTTGGATAGGTATGAAGTGAACCAAGACAGAGCAATGTCAGAGATGCCAAAAGTATGATGAAGTCTAGAAAGGAGAATACCATGATCAATGGTATCAAAGGCTGCAGACAGATCAAGGAGTGTGAGGAGAGAGACTTTGCCAGTATCAGTTGCAAGGAAGAGATTGTTGAGAATGTGTAGTAGGGCAGTTTCAGTGCTATGGCACTGGCGGTAGGCTGACTGGAAAGGATTGAGGAGATTGTTGGCAGACAGGTGAGAGTTCAGCTGGTTGAGGACGACTTTTTCAAGGAGTTTTGACAAGAAAGAGAGATTAGAGATAGGCCGGTAATTTTTCAGTTCATTTGGATCTAAATTGTGTTTCTTGAGGAGAGCGTGAACAATAGCAGACTTGAAAGAATCAGGGACAGTTCCAGTTTGAAGAGAAGTGTTGATGATGTCAGTGATGAATGGGAGGAGAGTAGGGAGACAGTCAGCGTAGAGAGAACCTGGAAGAGGATCCAGCTCGCAGGTTTTGAACGACATGGATCTGATTGTGTTGAGAATTTCTTCTTGTGAGACTGGGTTAAAAGTAGTAAGAGGTGTGCCAGAGAAGGAAGGGTCAGGTGGGCATGGTTGACAGGGTGTCCTGTCAAGCCTGTCACGAAGAGTTTGTATTTTGGTGGTGAAATAGTTGGAGAATACAGATGGGAGTTCTTCATTTGTATGTTTTGTTGGGAGAGGTAAATCTTTTCGTGTGCCAAGGAGATGATTCATGGTTGTAAAGAGTTCTTTTGAAGAAGAGGCATTCAGGATTTTGGTTTGGAAATAACTTGTTTTTGCTGATGCAATGAGGGTGGATACTTTTGTTTTAGAGGCTTGGAAAAGTTGCCTGTGTACAGTGAGTTTGGATTTGCGCCAGCGGCGCTCTGCTCTGCGGCGGGCACGTTTTGCACAGGCGATCTCATGAGTGAGCCAGGGGGTAGGGGGGCGGTCAGGTAAAGGACGGGTTGTGGCTGGAGCATGAGTGTCCAGAAGATGGTGGAGAGTAGTATAGAATTCATCGGCAAGGTTATGTGACTTTTCAGAAAGGAGACGGGAGGCATCAGATGAAAATGTGGAGAGGTCGATAGATTTGAGATTGCGTCGAGTCACTGTGCGCATGGTACGGGAAGGAGGAGAAATGTCGAGAGAACAGAGAATTGCAGAGTGGTCAGATGGAAGGGCTGAAGTTAGACGGGTAGAAAGAACTAAGCAGTTGTCAGTAGCGGAATTGTGGTGATCACGAGAAATGATCCAGTCAAGAATGTGACCTTTTTGATGGGTTGGTTCAGAAATGTGTTGAGTCATATTGTGATTGGACAGAGAGTTGATGATATGTCTTGTGTCATAACGGTGAGTGTTGTCAAGCGTTTGCTAAGTCATCCCGAAGTGGACCATAACATGTTAGATAGATACGCTGACACCATGAAAGATTTTATCGACCGATTGAAACAACCCCAGCGTCAGACCAAACAACAACAAGAAAAAGTGACTGCTGCTGAACCAACTACTACAGATACTACTACTACTACCACCGACGCTGCTGCTGCTGCTGAACCAACTACTACAGATACTACTACTACTACTACTACCGATGCTGCTGCTACTACTACTACTAGTACTACTACTACTGATGTTGCTGACAACAACGACATCATCAATCAGGCTAGTGGTAGTACCAAACGCAAGTTACCTCGGTACGATAAAAATGTAGCCAAAGACGTGTCTAAACAATCACCCGTGGCGAAGAAAAAGAAGAGGTCGTCTGGCAGTACCAATGGAGCTAAGCGCTCTAAACGAGAGTCTACTACATCATCACCGTCTACTACCAACGACTTTTTAAGCCTGTCTATGCCAACACTGACTCAAGATGTGCTCGAGATCGACTGCGCAAAAGACGATGACGGGTTTAGCAGCAGCGACTGCAGCGATACTGACATCAAAAACTACTACATGGAAAAGGTCGTCGATGACAACTCGCTGACAGCGTCGGATGACAGCCAAGTACATCGAAAAAGACGGGTCTAGACAACCAAGTACACCATAGTTAATTACTGTGTAAAAAAAGACTTTAGGTAATAGTTTAACGTTATACTACTAGAGTCTACTACTGACACTTATTATCATCACTATTGTTAAGATTGTTACTATTATCTTCATCATTATCATCATTTTTCTTCTTCATCTTGTTATTGTTCCTGTTATTATTATTGTTATTATTTTTGTCTGTCCGGCAGATGTGTCCAGCAGCAGCTCTGTACATACTGTATGAAGTAAAGAAAAGTACTGCACATTTCAACATGGCCATCCTCCTTGTAACTGTCCTCTTTTGTCTGCGGCTAACCACTGCGAGGATGTTACAGCCAGAGCTGTCATTTTCTACAACCACAGATGTCACATTCACCTGTACCATGAGTGGATTTACACAAAAAATTGCTGCCTTGCTGGACCTGCAAATTGTCAAAGTAAACAACACTCACACCATGAGTGACGTAGTCCTTGCCATGTTGATAATACAGACTTTTGGGCGTCAAGATACCTAAAAAATGTCCACCCTTGGCACACAGTGTCGGGCAAGCTTCATCGCTTTGAGTCGTGGCTCAGTCTTACTGTTTATGACATTGATTCCCTTGGATACGGGACATATGCGTGCCAAGTTGTCTACATGGATCATGTTGCGGATGATAAACAATCCATCTGGAGAAAAAATTTACACTTGACAGAGTCTGACTGCAATAAGAAAGAAGCACCTGGATTTATGGCTGATTGCACCGCTGGGGTTGATGTGACATGTTTCTACTACTCTGCTTTTCATGACGTTGATGATATCTCTGCCATGCATATTGTTAGTGAAGATACCAAAAGCAAGGTATCTTGGTGGAAAGCAGGCAACAAAACAGAATGCACATCCAACTTTTTTGGCCCCTATTACAAGGTTAGTAGGACATCAGTAGTGGCACTGTATGCTCATATGCCTAATGCGACATGTGTAAACCAGTCAGATTATGTGTGCATTGTGAGGACCGTCCTCAATAAAAAAAAAAGTGACGTCAACACCAAAAAGACTTCACTTGAAAAACTGTCAAGTTACCACGACTGCTGATCCCGGAGATTCTGTCTTGAAAAATAACAACAGTACTGATATCCCCTCGAATTCAGACAGCTCATCCTTGTTGGTTAGGCATTCCACCCAATTACTACTAGCCTTGAGTATTGTGATAATCATTGTTGTATGTGCTGGTTTCTTCTGGTTACTAAAAGCAAAGAAACGAGGCCATTGCACCCAAAATCAGAGAGAAATTTTCGGAGGAGGTTACGAAGAGGATATTGAGAACTGCGAGAATGAACTCAGAGAGACAACATCCGAGGAAAATTGTGAAAAGTACCGATATCATCCAGAAGAGGACGACTATGACATGTGTAAACGGCCCATTGATTGTCAACTTTCTGCGGAATCAGTCCCGTGTGATCTGCACAAAACTGATTCTGTTTTGGGAATTCCAACCACACAAATTCCAGTTCAAGCAACAGATGACGGAGGTCAGGCTGCGATGATGATGTGAACTGTGGACATCATTTACCCTCCGGAGAAAGATTAATGAAGTGAAGGACACGTTTAATGTTCGGTGTAACGATAAGCATTGTGTTTGTCTTATCACCATTCAGCTGAAGGATATTTTGTTTTTGATTACACATACTTTACCAAGTTTCACTCTTTTCTCATGTCGATCAAGTTTCTGTTGTTTCTTAGGTGTTTTGTCTTACTTTTGTCAGTCAAGAGAGATGTGTCTGTTTGTTGTAGAAAGTCTGTTTATGCTATTGCAACTTGTACTACTGTTTATTATTGAGTCTGTGTTTAAACAGTCTGTTTTTGCATATGTATACTACTACCACAGCTACTGTTGTTACTGAGTCTGTGTTCAAACAAGGGCAATATTGTCCTTACTTTTTTTTAAACATGTATGACATTGTCTGTTTTGGGGGGGGGGGGGGGGGTAAGAGTGGTTTTTAATCTATGGTTGATGGTGTTTTGTTTTTTTGAATAAACCAGCTTTTTTTTAAACTATAAACCTTTTTGTGTGGACTCGGTACACTTTGCGTGTGACAGTGTGATCGTGATCATGCGTGAGAATGCGTGACAAAGTGAGTGAGTGAGTGAGTGATACACACACACGCGCACACAAACATACAAACACGGTACACTTTGCGTGTGACAGTGTGAGCGAGATCATGCGTGAGAATGCGTGACAAAGTGAGTGAGTGAATGAGTGATACACACACACAGCACACCCAAACATACAAACAAACACACAGACATACATACAAAAGCACACACATATATACAAAAGCACACATCATCCAAATGTATCTGTATATATATCTAACTCGTCTATCATGTCTTCTGTACTATCGTCAAAGTGCACACCGGTACTATACGCTTCGCTCAACACGCTCATCAACTTTTGTCTCTTGGCTGGTGGTTCCCATCTCTCATCTAAATCTCTGTCTAACACGGTGTTGTCTGATGCTCTGTTAAACAAAGACCGAGTCTTTTCGGGTATACGTATGGTGTCTATAGCTTCGATAGACGACAACGTCATCGTCAGAGTCTTCCACTCGGCCAGATCGTGCTTGTTACGATAGCACAAAAAGTAGCTCATCAAAAACGAGACGAGCAAGTCGTCCCGTGACGAACCTCTGATACCTTTACCGGTATAATGTTTGCTGGGGGTGTAGCGGAAAGTCTGCACTTGACTCAGCAACGTGGTCATCATAAAGCCGGCGTCACGATGATTAGACGCTTCTGCCAGTCTCGAGCTTATATACAACTTGCCATTGTTACAACCGTAGATGGCGTCGCTAAACATCATCCTCTTGGCAGAGCCCAGCAGGTAACTTGGTCTCCCGTGGTCCAAGTACATGTGGACACGATCGTGGATAGCCGGAAGCACGATGTTGCAGATGCGCTCGTGAAGATGGGCCGCTATGATCGAGTTAGAGTTACGCTCGACGGCTATAAAAAAACTTGTGTCTCGCGCTGGTGTCTACCTGTTTTAACGTCTTTTTGATGCAAGCCAGCACCATTATGGCTATGTGATCTACCATGAGTAAAGCCTGATGCTCGTTAAACAGCTGTTCGTCCATGTACATCAAGATGGGTTTGATGCTGCTAGATTTACGTAACGCTGCCGGTACATCGCTAGCGATCCCGAAACACGTCAAAGCAGTAGCGGACTTGATGGTCATCTCTACGCCCAGATCGAGGTAAATGTAAAAATTGATGGGTCGAGTGTGTCCGAACAGCGTCGCATCGACGACACTGTCTGCGCTGGTGATGTGGTTATGAAACGTTTTGCTAAACACGGGGAACTTTCTGTCTCCATCTTGAACATAAGGGTCACTACCACCGCCTGTACCTTGCAGGTTAAGAAACGTTTGGATGTCAGACTGGTGCACGATACCCATCTCGTTATCGTAGTGGGTCTGCGATCCGGCCATGACTTCGGTAAAGATCTTGTTGCTCTGACTGTACACGATATGACGAGGAATAAAAAAGGTATGGTTGACGCATCCCAGTGTCGTGGTAGAGTATCGCAAGTGCTCGCTGTTGGTACAAAAGTAACCCAGTCTGTATACGTTACCTCCATGTAGGTCTCCCACGAGCCTCGTCAAGATCTCGATCAAAAACTCTTTTTGTTCTACCATGGGGCTGCTCAAACAGCCGATCTTGCATTGCTACGCTGTTCCAAAGCCAGCAGGGTCGGGTACCTTTTACGATTGATGCACAGCGCTTCGTCGACGACGCAAATGTCTGGATCGTGACTGCGAAGAGCCATGTCGGCATGGGCGCTGACGCCTTGACCCTGCTGACGCGTTGCGTGTCTGTAAACTGGAGCTGAACGTCTTTGTCGGGAAAGTTGATCTTGACCGGCTCGATGTACACCACGTCTCCTTCGACGGAGATCCGAGTACGACCGTAACTAGCGGATTCGTCTTCGCTCTTGGAGTGCGACTGCGAGTTGTTGGCCTTGGCTGTTGCGGTAGAGTCGTTTTCACCCGCCGTTTTAGCACCCCCTTGGGCAGCGTCACCACCTCCTTGACGAGACTGAGGTTTGACCACGTGCTCTATACACTCTATCACCTGGGCTTTGGTGGTCTGCGACAGCTTGATGTTTTGCGATACACTGAGTATGTTAATACTGGGAAAACACAACGCAGCCGCTGCCATGATGATGTACTGGATCGTGGTCTTGCCGTGTCCTCTCGGTACGATGACGACGTAGTGTTTTTTAGTGTAAAGGGTGCACATCCTTTTGAGGTTATGGTAGCTAAAACCCATATACCGCGTGTTCATAGCGGTGACAAAAGCCAGTAATGCGTCCTCTCCTCGTTTAAACATGATGTAGTAAAACAAGACTTCGTAGACGATGGATTTTTGAAACGCTTCAAAAAACAGTCCGTTGGCGATACGGTTGAGTTTGTTGACGGTGACTATAAACGTCTTGTAACGTTGCATGTGTTCTTCTAGTAGATGTATGTTTTTTATAAAGGATTCGTTAAGCTGCGATACGTGGTCATCGTCACTAAAACGTTCATCGTCATCTTCATTAACCAGTTTACTTTTGCTCGTAGTACTACCGCTACTCGTAGACAGATCATCATCATCATCATCATCATCATCGTCGTCGTCGTCGTCGTCTACCGTGTAGGGATTATACTGTATCATAGTACTCGGCGTGTTGTTAAGCAACTCGGTGTGTTTTTTTTTTGTCACCGCATCACGCATGTCGACAGCTTGGTTTAACAAACTGGTCAGCAAATTATAGTACGTCTTCCAGTCTACTTCAAAAGCGTGACCGCAGTGTACGATGTTGGTGTTAAACCCGGCTCTAGCCAGCTCTTTTCTCTCTTTAGGATCCATGATGTGCGTGTTACGAGGTTGTGACGATCCTCCCAGTAACATCAAAGAAGAAGACCTGCCAGCGTTGTTGTTATCAAACAACGCAGTCTCTATGGCCAGGTCGACGTAGACACCGTACTTGTCTTCGCACATATCGTTGATGTAAAACTCTCCGGGATGCATTTTTTTCTGGTTGTTTGGGGTTAGGTAACACGTAGTCCGTTACCCTGAATTTTTGTATCCTGGCTTTGAGACGTTTGGCCACTAGCTTGATAGGTTTTTTTCTTCAGCAAGTCGTACAGCGTTCTCTTCATCAGCGGTATAAAAGCATTTTGGTGTGTTACTCTTTTCGCTTTAGCGGCTATAAACCCTCTCATCTGTAGCGTGTCGCTGTTGATACGCTTGTCGGCGATGCCGAGATAGATGTTAGAATTTTTCATGTACAGACGTCTGAACCGGTTTTCTACCTTAAAAGATAGGTAGTCGTGGAACCGGCGCGGGGTACGTATCGCGGTCATCAACATCTGTTGCAGTCGTGGTGTAAACATGATAGAATCTGTAGCTACTGACACGAGACGCTTGTCTTTGGTGTTGAGCGAGATGGTTTCGTACATGTAGGCTACGACAAACTGCTTGGTCAAGTTAAACAGTCTCTCGTCGTACTGTTTGGCTTTGCTGACAATGCAGCAGATTTCTTCTTTTAAACCGGGGTACTGTTTTCTAGCGTCACGAAGATTTTTCATCCACCGCGCTAGACAAGGGTCTTTAAATCAGGCGTGGTACAGCAAAGCATTGCAGTAGGCGTTGGACAGGTCAAAACACGTCACGTTACGAAAGATTTTGCCGTTGTTGTCGTCGTCTATCATTTTGACGAGAGCTCCGTTTTTAAACATGGTCATGTCGTAGTTGGCTTTTTTAGCGCAGACAGTTGCCACGTAACGTACGTATTGGTGACTAAACGGTGTCGAAACCATTCTGCGTGAAGTTACGTTGTAGTATTTCCAGTCGATAGTAGCATCATCACTTTCATCATCATCGTCGCTACACCACGATCGTATCTCTGACAACAGCTGCTTTTTTGTCTCGCACACTCGTAGCAACAGACCTTTGTTATCGTCGTAGATGGCGTAGACGGTTTCAGAAAACTTGGCCGCTACGAGCTGTCTAGCTCCTCGTAGTCGTCGTTTTTTAATCATGGTTGTATTATTATTATCATCGAACGACAACGACGACGACGAACAAAACATGTCTCTAGCCTTGCCCGTAAACAGAGTCCTGCACATTTTTGCCATCAACGTCTCGAGCTCTCGTTTGTCGTCGCAGACCCACAAAAAGGGCAAGACCGAGTAACAGGCAGCTTTGATGATCTTTATCTTGAGATGTTTGGCCATGGCTCTCGTATGCTTGGTGCTACCGGTATCTTCGTCTAGCTCGTCGTCACCGAGCCGAGGCCAGTCTACCTCACCGAGTAAAAACATGTAGCGAGGTACTTTGGGAACGTACGTGTCTAACTTTTTGATGTACCGACACAGTGTGACGCGCATCCTGGCGATCAACTCGCCAAGCTTGTTGTAGTGTTTGTGCACAAACTCTTGAAACGTGTATCTGGTAAACCGGTTACCCGGGTTGAAATGCCAGACCTTTTTCATTACCACGCCAGCAAACCACTCGTCGAGCCATTGGTCGGTGATGACGGTATACTCGGGTTCGACGGGTCTGGCCTCGGTACAAAGCAACAGTTCAGGGTCGCGAGGGTGATGCGGTGCTACGGGCCGCAGTCCGTCTCGGGATCGGTGTTGACAAAGTTGGCTCGAAACGGTAAAGTAGTAAACAGCCCGCTCGTCCCCCGACGTTGTTGATAGAGACGACATCCGTTACCGTTGATAGGAGCGTATAACACTTCTAAAGGCTCTTTTTGTCTGTAGTGATAGGCGAGTATGGTAGGTGTATCAAAGACTGGCGTAGTAGTAGTAGTAGTAGACGGGTTAGTCATCACGATGTATTTGCTGTATTGTTAATTTTTGCCTATCTTATTCTTTTTATATAAACTAACCCAATCTTGCCTAATCGTGAGAGCGGGCCTGAGCCGAAATGAATGAGCAAAATTGTGGCTAGTCACTCGGTTTTATTTTTTTGTCTCTGTGTGTGTGGGGGACCGTGATATACCGGTATAAACCGGTTGTATCCTTGTGGGGGGGGGGGGGGGGTAAACCGAGATTTGCTATGACACGTGATAAAGTGATAAATAGGAGTGTGCTTTTGCAGCGCGCGTCAGTCGTGTTTTTGGTCGTCGTCGTGATGCCTAAAATTTTTTTTACCGAGTACAACATCTACTACTACAAAAAACCCAAACTTTAATCTTGGTTTTATACTTATACGAGGGGGTGGGGGGGAGGTTAAACAGGTTTGTAGGCATCGTCGTCAATTGAACCGAGACACAGATACCGTCAATTGAACAGAGACACAGATACCGTCTATTGAACAGAGACACAGATACCGTCTATTGAACAGAGACACAGATACCGTCTATTGAACAGAGACACAGATACCGTCTATTGAACCGATATAATCATCATAATGTATAAAAAAGAAAAAACACTGCAGCCTGCGGTTACAAAATGTCTAAACCACAGCCACGATGGAAGACATGATGTTATATGACGAGGAGACATATGAAGCATTAAAAGTTTTATGCGATCTCAACAACGGGTTGTTCGACGAGGTTTTATACGACTGTAACTCTAGCGACAGTAGTAGTAGTAGTAGTAGTAGTAGTAGTAGTAGTAGTATACTCGAAGTTCAATCATTGTTGATCGCAACGTCTCCAGATAAACAACTACGGCAAGACCGAGAGCAAGAGCAAGACGACGAATCTATATATGTGACTGGTTCTTGCGAACGGGGTCACAAGTCGCAACGTGTGAACTGAGATACGGGCCTGAAAAGGTGGTGAGGGTCGATCTGGGTGATTTGAGATTTTTGTTCCTACACATTGTCTGACCATTAATCTATTAATTATGGCAAAGATTAAAGTGAAATTTGGGCTGAAAGAGTGTTAAAATAACATTTTAAAGTGACAACCCATCGAGAATGTGCAGATTTTTTCCGTGAAAATGCGTGTGTTTGAGCTTTAATTTAGGCCATGAAACCGTACAGGGCCTCAGTATATCGCATACCGTTGGAATCAGCTCGCGAAATAGCTAGTATGTAGTGCAGAACCACTTTATCTATCACTTCACTAAGTTTGATGAAGATAGAATACTGGTTGCTAAGGAAAAAGCAGAGAATTTTGTTGTCCTTCTTTAACTCTGCTTTTTTCAAAATGGCCATCCCATCATCAACTCCCTTTAAATTACTGTAACTCGCTCGATTTTCCAGTTAGACAGTTGAATTATACATCATTGGAAAGAGTATTTTTTTTTCTGCTTTCCGGTGATATAAATATCTCTATATCCCCCAAAATTAAGTTGTGATCCCATTCGTGAGAACAGGTCACATATGATTTGTTAACTAAACTAGACATCGAGGTTATCGACAACGTGATACAACCAGAGCCAGTTTACGCAGAAGAGTTAACAACAACAAAAACAACAACAACAACAACAACAACAACAACAACAGAGACTTTGTCTTCTGGCAAAGGTGATGCTGATAATTTTTTTAATCGCCTGTCATACCCTAACAACTTCGCCAGGGTTATCATCAAAGACGGCAAACTCTACAGATCTAAAACCAAGTCTGAATTTACCAGTGTTATCATCAAAGACGGTAAAATGTACGTACGGTTGAGAAAAGCGGCAAGTTACGCCCCTTCGCTAGATTTTGCCCCTGCGATGATAAAAACGGCGGTGTTAGACGATGCTGCCTTACAAGACACCTCTCTGTATCAGGTGACGGAAAAGCTAAACGGAGAGTACTGCGCTTTTTATTGTGGGGGGGGGGGGGGGGGTCCAGAGAACACCAGGTAGACAACGGACTTGTACGGTGGCTGAGGACAGAGAGGGTGGAAGATGTACTTGCAGCAACTTTGGATAAATGCATACGGAGGGCTTGATCGCCAACACATTGCGGCAGGACACATGATGATGATGATGATTGTACTGTAGTTGTATTTGATTTTACAAAAAATGTTTTTGCAGTTGTCACAATGATTTAATATGTGAAATTGACAGAGCTGTCAACCAGAAACCGCTTGGTCAAAGTGCAATGCCAGGAACCTTTTAGTTTTGTCTGTCTGTCTGTCTGTCTGTCTGTCTGTCCTGTCTGTCTGCTGTTTCTCTCTATGTCTCTCTCTGTTTCTGCTTCTTTCTGTCTCTCTGCCTCTCTCTGTATATCTCTCTGTCTCTTTCTCTCTTCTCTGTCTGTCTGTCTGTCTCTGTCTCTGTGTATCTCTCTCTTTCTCTCTTCTCTCTCTGTCTATCTGTTTGTCTGTCTGTCTCTCCTTTCTCTCTCTTCATCCTTCCAACCAAAGTAGGAATGATGTTATTTTAATTATGGGTTGTTAAAAATGAAAAAAAAAAAAAGGTCTGCCAGGGATTGCATTATTAAATAGAGTAATGAGTGCAGGTACCACGTGTCCTCAGTGTTTCTCTGACTGTTGCCTTTGACGAAAGACAACCCTTCATTTGCTAAAAGATTGAGTGAATGTGCAGTTATGTCCCTTCTATAACGTATGGGCCCCGACGGTGTCGGCTCAGAATGCGAGCAGAGAACATCAGCAACAAAAACAGCAACAGCAACACGTGCGATCATGAATCCACATAAATGCATTCCCATATGCCCCCCCCCCCCCGCACAACCACACACACGCACACACATTCATAAACACACACAAACGCACACGCATGCACATGCACACACTACATTCACACACACACACACACACACACACATACACACAAACACAAACATACACACATACACACGCACATCCTACATTTACACACACGCGCGCGCGCGCGCACACACACACACACACACACACACACACACACACACACACACAAACACACACACAAACAAACACACACACACACACACTCACACACACACACACACACACACACTAACACACCCAAAGAAATTGTTAACATTTACAAAAAAATGTTTTAGTTAATGAGCAAATCAGCACTAATTGCATTGTCAACGATAACCAGCAAATTCAGAATGAATAAAACTTATTAGCACAATTCAAGGGTTAATATTAGCATGAACATAAACAGTTCATATCAACACTGACGATCATGAACATGACGTAATAATATTATATACAACACTGACGATCATGAACATGACGTAATAATATTATCATTCATAACCATTAACACGATGTAACAATTTCAGCAGCAATAATCCTCATCAAAAAGTATCAAAGTTAACAAACAACATCATTTTACACAATAAATGCCGTTAGCATAACAAACAGTTCATCTACTTTATGCATGGTAATGATAATGATAATGATAATGATACTACATTTTCCAATGGTAGACGTTATTACCTAAAAGCAATATTTTTCAAATTTGCTATTGTTTGCATGCTGTGTGTTTTCATGATTCCATGTCAAGGAGAAGAGTGGCAGAATGGTTCAGACGTTCGCCTGCCAATAACTAAACTCGAGGTTCCGGAGTTCGTTTCCCGTTGAGGCCTTGAATATGAATATGAATATGAACATGAATATGAATATGAATATGAATATGAATATAAAATGTATGAACATGAATATGAGGCCTTGAGTTTTCTCCTCAGTCTGACTTGAAAATCAAATCAAACTAAACGTCCAGTCCTTCGAATGGGACAACAAAAAAAGCGTTGGACCCTTGTGTCTTCTGGCCTGTGCACGCTAAAGATCCCACGGCACTTGAAAATCGTGAAAGACAGAGCATTCGCCCGGCTGCCGTGAGAGAGAGAGAGAGAGGTTGAATTCCCAGGTCCCCCTCCCCCTGAAGGCTAATCAGCTTTCTTGCCTTTCTGAAGTCATGGTAAAAAAAAAAAAAAAAAATGCCGCTGCACAGCGGCGACGCGCTCTTAGAGGGGAGTACAATTCTAGTTTCACATGGCAAATCCACTGTAACAAAGAAAATGAATATGAATACAAGTATGAATATGAATATGAATATGAGTATGAGTATGTATATGAGTATGAATATGTATACGAGTATGAATATGAATACGAGTATGAATATGAATACGAGTATGAATATGAATACGAGTATGGATATGGATACGGGTAGGAATATGAATACGAGTATGAATACGAGTATGAATATGAGTATAATATGACTATGAGTGTGAATATGAGTATGAATATGAATATGAAAATGAATATGAAAATGAATATGAATATGAACATGAACATAGATATGAATATGAACATGAATATGAACATGAATATGAACATGAATATGATATGAATATGAATATGAATGTGAATAAACAAGCCACTGCCACAACTTACAGGATCATTAATGTGCATATTTAATATTTCTAAGAGTTGAGGCACTGGTAGTCTGTACACAAACTTCCAACTGTCCTGAAACGAAAACTCTACGACCAGTGCATTCTGCCCCCAGTCACCTACGGTGCAGAAACGTGGAATCTAACGGGAAAAAAAAACTCGCTTTGAAACTAAGAACCATGCAGCAAGCACATGAAAGAATCATGCTTGGTATCACCTGGAAAGATCGCAAAACGGCTCAGTGGATCAGAGAAAAAACAAATGTCCAAGACATCCTGGAAACCATCAACAAACTGAAATAGAACTGGGCAGGACATCTCACCCACGTTCTGGATACCAAGAGACGGCACTCACAATTGAGGAAGACAGAAAACTAGATGAAGAGACGACCTAGATGGATTTGACAAGAACTGGAGAGGAAAAGCTCTGGAACGAAATGAATGGAAGCAGCTGGGGAAGGCCTACGTCCAACAACGGACTTTCGATGACTGAAAGAGAAAGAGAGAGAGAGAGAGAGAGAGAGAGAGAGAGAGGGAGAGAGAGAGGGAGAGAGAGGGAGAGAGAGAGAGAAGGAGAGAGAGGGAGAGAGAGAAGGAGAGAGAGGGAGGGAGAGGGAAAGAGAGAGGGAGTGAAAGAGAGAGGGAAAGAGACAGGGAGAGTGAGAGAAAGAGAATGAGAGAGAGAGAGTGAGAGAGAAAGAGAGAGTGAGAGAGAGAAGGAGTGAGAGTGAGAGAGAGAGAGAGAGTGAGAGTGAGAATGAGAATGAGAGTGAGAGTGAGAGTGAATGAGAGAGAGAGAGAGAGAGTGAGTGAGAGTGAAAGTGAGAGAGTGAGAGCGAGAGTGAGAGAGTGAGTGTGGTGAGAGTGAGAGAGAGAGAGAGAGAGAGAGAGTGAGAGTGAGAGAGAGCGTGAGAGTGACAGTGACAGTGAGAGTTAGAGTGAAAGAGAGTGAGAGTGAGAGAGAGAGCGCGCATGAGAGGGAGAGTGGGAGAGAGAGTGAAAGTGAGAAAGTGAGAGAGTGAGAGAGAGAGAGAGAGGGAGAGAGAGAGGAGAGAGAGTGAGAGAGTGAGAGAGAGAGAGAGAGTAAGAGTGAAAGTGAGAGTGAGAGTGAGAGTGAGAGAGTGTGTGAGAGAGAGAGAGAGTGAGAGAGAGTGAGAAAGAGAAAGTGAGAGAGAGAAAGAGAAAGAGAGAAGAAAGAGAGAGAAAGAGAGAGAGAGAGAAAGAGAGAGAGAGAGAGAGAGAGAGAGAGAGTCTGTACATATGTTCACCTTGGAGAAATGTCCAGGCTGAACGAACAAGAACCTTCTGATAGGAAATCCAACGTCTACCCACTTGTTAACCGACTGTTAAGAGGAAACATTGTTGTTATCGTTATTTTTGTTTAAAGCCCAGCCAACTGCGTAGAGCCATGTCAGGACAATAACCATTTCAAACCATACACAATACATGTATTTCAACAGGGGAGAAAAGGAGAAGAAAATTAAGTACACATATCAATGTATTCGCGCACATAATCTAAGGAGATGCCCCCGGTGTTGACCACTCCGTCCAATTTATCACACAGGGGATTAAAAAAACAATTGAACACAAATTTAAATGTAATTAAGGACGCTAAAACATATATACAACATACGAGATAAAAACAGGCCTAAATTACCTGGAATTGCTTGCGGAAATCACATTTCCCTAGAGCAAAAAAATTCACTTAATACAGGCACCCAATTATCATTTCTAAGAGAAAGTGCGTAAGATTTTATCGAACACATACAGGTGAATGGATCAACAAGCCAGAAAATAATAGGAAGAAATAACAAAAAGCAAAGGAACAAGGCAGCAACAAAGAGAGTTCTGAAAAGAGGAAATTTCTAGCAGAGAATTTCCAGAAGGTGGGGATACTGTTCATATTGAAAGAGCTCCCAGCATCCCCGCGGGGGTAAGAGGGAACATAAAGATCAACAAATTTGCCAGCTTAATTACATACAATGTCAATTTTAACAACCTTATCTTTTCACTTACATCCCCCCCCCCCCCCAAAAAAAAAAAAAATCACCATTAGGAAACAATTTCATTTTTTTACTTAAACGGAAAATTAGCATCAACAATTTTACCAGTTTACTTACAAAAGCGTTGAAATCAGCAGTCTTATCGTTTTACTTACAAGGACTATTAGTATCTTAGTATCAACAGTCTTCTAGTTCTGCTTCTAATGAATCTAGCATCAACAAAGAGAGCCTTACCAGTCTGAATAAAAATCTGCATTAACAGTTTTATCTACAAAAATATTAGGAATAATCGTCTGGCCAATTCTCTTGCAGAGAACATAAGGAACAAGAAACAGTCTAACTGTTATGCTTGCAAAGGACATTAATATCAATAATCTTACCACTTAATTTACAATGAACATTAGCATCAATAAACGATCTTATCGTCTTATTTATAAAACAAAAACATTAGCAACAACAGTCTTATCAACTTACCCATAAATAATGTTATGATTAACAGTCTTACCAGTTTTGTTACAATGGATATTAGCAATAATAAAAACACTTATCATTTCATTTTCCTTGACCATTATTGTCAACAGTCGTACCAATTCACTTTAAATAAACAGTAACCTTTTCAACTATCATACTAGTTTACATAAATCAAGATTTAACGACAACAAACAATCTGACACATTCATTGTCTTATCATTTCATTTACAAAACATTAACATCCACATTTTTATCATTTTACACACACACACACACACACACACACACACACACACACACACACACACACACACACACACACACACACACACACACACACACACACACACACACACACACACACACACACACTCACTTTGAAAGGATTTTATTCACACACACACACACACACACACACACACACACACACACACACACACACACACACACACACACATACACACACACACACTTTGAGAGGATTTTATTCTCTCTCTCTCACACACACACACACACCTTGAATAACTTTTATTCACACACACACACACACACACACACATACACACACAACACACACACACACACACACACACACACACACACACACACACACACACACACACACACACACACACACACACAATGGTTTGTATGCCTATCGTGGATGTCAGAGGTGAGTAAGAGGTCTTATCGTTTTAACTGACAAGAAACATTTGCATCAACAAAATGTTTAACCATTTTAATCACGAGGGACATTAATATCAACATCTATATTTTCATTGACAATGAACATTAGCATCAACAAATACTATCAGTATCAATAGACATCAGTTCACTCACAAAAAATAAACAATAGTATCAACAAATACTGTCAATATCAACATATATCAATTCACTTACAATGAACATTTGCATCGACAAATACTGTCAGCATCAATAGACATCAATTCACTGACCATGAACATTAGCATCAACGA
Source organism: Monoplex corrugatus (assembly GCA_030674185.1). Lineage (NCBI taxonomy): Eukaryota > Metazoa > Mollusca > Gastropoda > Littorinimorpha > Ranellidae > Monoplex > Monoplex corrugatus. The sequence goes on along the minus strand of JAPXFY010000016.1, from coordinate 24,919,036 downwards.
ATATGCAAATCAGAATCAACAGACATCAATTCACTTACAATGAACATTAACATCAACAAATATGATCAGTATCAACGGATATCAGTTCACTTACAATACACATTAGCGTCAGCAAAGATCTCATCATTTTACTTACAATGAACATTAACATTAACAAATACTGTCAATATCAACAGACGTCAATTCATTTATAACGAACATTAGCATCAAGAAAAAAAAACTCATCAGCTTATTTACAATGAACATTGACATCAAGAAGTATTATCAGTATTAGCATACATCAATTCAGTTAAAATGAACATTAGCATCAACAAAAGTATTATCATTTACTTTAAATGAACATTAACGTCAACAAAACTCATCATCTTATTTACAGTGAACAACAGCGACAACAAAAATCTATAATGTCATGTACAATGAACATTAGCAAAAATAAATGAATAACTAATAGCTAGATAGCTAGATAAATAAATACAGATAAACAAGTAAATGAATAAATAATGAATAAATGGCATATATATATGTATACATATAATAAATAAATGAATAGATAGATAGATAAATAAATAAATAAATAGATAATAAATAAAAATAATAAATAGATAAATAAACAAATAAATAGATAAATGAATAAATAAATAAATAAATAAATAAATGAATGAATGAATAAA
>JAPXFY010000016.1:24898365-24913365 GCA_030674185.1 Monoplex corrugatus | reverse complement strand
CATACATTCAACACACACACACACACACACACACAACACACACACACACACACACACACACACACACACACACACACACACACACACACACACACACACACACACACACATCAACACAACAACACACTGAAACTATTCAAAAAAACACACACAACTATTTACTACAACACTCAATTTAGCAAAAAAGTAACATTTCAATCATTTTACTATTTAACATTTAGACTTTTTCTCTGTTTTGCAATAATCTCTTCACATTTTCATTTAGTTTAATTAATTTTACAGTGTTGTTAATTCTAATTGTTAGCAGTAATAAGATTTCGTTCCATTTTACTATTCTACCACCTATTTATGACTTTTTCCTCTGTTCCCTGTGCCCCAATCCAACCCGTCCAACTATCGTTCTCCATTTTATTTATTTATACATTTCCCCCCCCCCCCCTCCCCCGTCTAATATCACTTACAGTGAAAAGACGTTAAATCAAAGAACGAACGAAAACACACACACACACACACACACACACACACACACACACACACACACACACACACACACACACCACACACACACACACACACACACACACACACACAATATATACACACAACACACACACACACACACACACTCACGGACATGCATACGTACACACACATGCACACTCACACACACACACACATTCACGGACATGCATACACACACACACACACACACACACACACACACACACACACACACACACACACACACACACGGACACACTCAGCATTATCGCCACACTCAGGGACGCCTTTGTGGTCCAGTGAATAAGACTCAGACTTTTAATCGAAATGTCTAGGTTCCATCCTGCCTGGGCATCCCCACCCCTCTACGGGTGGAGATGCTTCCGTTCTTACAGGTCAACATGTGTGTAGACTTGTTAATGCCCAGATCCCCATCTTTCTACGCAGAACATTAAATAATCATGGTCAAAAATCCTGTAAATCATTTAGTCCTCTTCTCCCACCGGACGAAGCAGCAGGGAAGTTCCAGTCTTTTTCTCCTAATTTTTGTATTTGGTGTTTGTTTGTTTGTGATCTTACATTCACGCTTGACAAAGGCCAGTTGGTCGAAAATTTGTGACTGTCTTGTCTGGTTGTATTAAATACGCGCTGATTCTTTTTTCTTGTTTTTTTTTTCTGGTTCGTGTTTGTTGCTAGAACTCGGGCAGTAGCACTTGTTTTGGATCCTGGAAATCATGTCAAAATCCGTTGTCTGACGGAAACACAAAACCACCAAACATGTATGCCCGACAAAGACAGAATATGCAGACTTGTGCAGCAATATACTGCCTGTGTAGTGTGGTCAAAACTACGTGTATAGACGCATCCAAAAATATCGAAACGTTAAAATGAAAGTCATAATGAAGATAAGGATAAAGAGAGCTTGGTTGTTTGGTAAATTTGTGCCACGTGCAAAAACAATAGAAACGGAAACATTGCATTTTGCATTCAATGCATCAATTGAAGTTACACAGCACATCAGTTTCTAAAATAATGTTTCACGGACATATTTACTTATCTATTCATCTATCTCTCTATCTCTCTATCTATCTCTCTATCTATCTATCTATCTATCTATCCATCCATCCATCTATTCATCTATCTATCTGTCTATCTCTCTATCTCTATCATTCTATCTATCCATCTATCTATCTATCTATCTATTGTCTGTCTATGTATGTATGTATGTATGTATGTATGTATGTATGTATATGTATGTATATATATGTATGTATGTATCTACTGTCTATCCGTCTATCTGTCTATCTATCTATCTATCTATCTATCTATCTGTCTGTCTATCCGTCTTGTCTATCTTCTATCTATCTATCTATCTATCTATCTATCTATCTATCTATCTATCTATCCATCCATTTATTTATGTATTAATGTATTTGGTTATTTATTTCATTTATCATTTATTATTTATTTATTTATTCGTTTGATTAAAATTTATCGGGAATTCGATGCCCTGATATATATGTTTCACCTTTGGGTGTACTTATGTCCGATGTGATCTTATTCGTATTGAATTTCACTCCATTAAGAAGAAAGTTTGAAGAAGAAAAATGCTAGATGGGAGTTAATTTGAGTCAAATAAATGTCCCACAATGAAAACACAACAAAACAAAAACCAAAACGAAAACCAGAAACCAAACCAAAACAAGAACCAAAAAAAAACACAAAACAAAACAAAAAAACCCGAACATCCCCCCCCAAAACAAAACAAAACAAACAAAAAACGAAAGGAAAACCAAAACCAAAACCAAACCCAAACCAAAACCGAACCCAAACCCAAACCCAAACCCAAACTAAACCAAAACCAAACCCAACCAAAACCAAAGTCAAATGCAAAACCAAAACAAATAACCAAAGTGAAAACCAAAACAAAACCAAACCTATACCAAAACCAAAACCAAAACCAAACCTAAACCAAAACCAAAGTCAAAACCAAAACCAAAACCAAAACCAAAACCAAACCTAAACCAAAACCAAAACCAAAACCAAACCAAAACCAAAACCAAAGTCAAAACCAAACCAAAACCAAAACCAAACTAAACCAAAACCAAAATCAAAGTCAAAACCAAAGCCAAAAATAAAACCAAAACCAAAGCCCAAACCAAATCAAAGCCAAAACCAAAACCGAAACCAAGGTCAAAACCAAAACCAAAACCAAACCAAAGTCAAACCAAAACCAACCCAAACCCAAACCCAAACCCAAACCACTGACCAGAACCAAAACCAAAACGAAAACGAAAACCAAAACCAAAACCAACCAACCTGGCAAGTGTGACATTTGAAGCAGGCAGGTGAGGCGTGCCAGTGCTGACCTTCATGGGCCATGTGACCCTGGTCTACACCAATCAGATGGCCGCACGTGTCACAGAAATGAGCGAAGAGCTGTTCGTAGCACTGGCAGCAGAAGGGCTGCTGGTCACGCATGACGTAACGCTGACCCCCCAGCTGACGCAGACACTGAGCACAGGTGAAATGATAGAGGTGCCAGCTCTTGCCCTCTGCTTCCGTGCACTCGTCCGCTAGAATCAGCTGGACACATAGCGAGAATGCCCTGGTGACTTTCTCTCTCTGTCTCTCTGTCTGTCTGTCTGTCTCTCTGTTTCTGTCTATGTCTGTGTGCCTGTCTCTATGACTGTCTATCTCTCTGTCTGTCTGTCCGTCTGTCTGTCCATCTGTCTGCCTGCCTGTCTGTCTGTCTGTCTGTCTCTATTTCTCTGTCTTCTGTCTGTCTCTGTCTGTCTCTTTTTCTCTTTGACTGTCTGTCTGTCTGTCTGTCTTTCTCTTTGACTGTCTGTCTGTCTGTCTCTATTTGTCTGTCTTCTGCCTGTCTCTATTTCTCTGTCTTCTGCCTGTCTCTGTCTGTTTGTCTCTCTGCCTATCTGTTTGTCTGTCTGTCTCTGTCTGTGTCGATCTCTCCCTCTCCCTCTGTCTGTCCGTCTATCTGTCTCTCTCAATGTGTGTGTGTGTGTGTGTGTGTGTGTGTGTGTGTGCGTGTGTGTGTGTGTGTGTGTGTGTGTGTGTGTGTGTGTGTGTGTGTGTCTCCCTCTTTCTTTCTCTCTCTTTCTCTCCCTCCTGCTCTCTCTCTTTCTCCCTCCCTCTCTCTCTTGAATAGGGAAGGATGGTAGCTGACTTTCGGCGCCACCTCAAAGGCATTAAACCCACGGTGCTCATTCTGGTCCACGACACAGTACCAACCCAAGTTCAGTGGTAATGCCAGTACAAGAAAGTCCATGGGAATCAGATATGGCAAGTCGCCATGACGCTCCCACCACAGGAGACTCTGCAACGCCACTGGGTCACTTTGGTGCAGTTCAGCAGTTCGTGTTCTGATCCACTTACTAAAGACGCTGCGTACTACGGGCCCACTCCCTCCAACCACTAATGATAATGATAGTTGGAACCAGACCGGCTGAGAGACCTCCCACTAAAATGACCACTACCATGACCTTCCAACGACTACCCTTATGTACCTTAAAACTCACACCACATTTCCCAACTTGAAGTCACCTCAGGTACAGAAGCAGTTCACCATCAACATCATCATGTGCCCTGATGCATGACGTTGGCGATCGTGGCCCTGCACACGAATCTATCCCTTGTCGCTGCAAGTATATCCCCCACCCTCTCTGTCTTCATCCACTCCGCAATTCCGTCCAATATTTTCTCCCTGGGTCTGCCTGGTGTTCTTTTTCTCTGCAGCTTTCCTGTTGTGACTGGGTGCTCTAATTTCTCTTGTCTCGTGAAATATCCTATAAATGTTGCTTGTCTTTCCCTAATCTCCTTCATAAATTAATGTTCTTTTTTTAGAAGCAGTACAGGAAACCGGAACTAGGGTCGTCACGAGATCGGGGCATGGAGGAATTTTAAGATGCTATAATGATTGATGATTTCATACTTATGCGGATCTTCTTCTTCTTCTTGGCGTATGCTGCTAAACAATCAGCTGAGTCCGGGTGATGAATGCAGCCGTCTTTTCCAGCTCCTGTCTGCAGCCATGGAGTTTGGTTGTCAGCGGAGTGTCTGTCGGCCACACATCCTGACATGCCACCTGGTGAAGGGGACATCTTTGGAGTATATGCTCCGTGGTTTGGTCTTCTTGACCGCAGGGATAGGTTGGGGAGTGCGCCAGCTTCAGTTTGCGGTACATGTGGCTGTTCAGCCTATTGTGACCAGTGCGCAGCCTCACCAGGACAACTTGCTGCTCTCTAGACAACAGGTGGTAGTCATCCCTGTGTCGTCTCGGCATGGAAAGCGCCCTGATGATGCCCCTCTTCTCACTAATGGGGATGATGTCCATGATGTTATGAAATTCCATCTAAGATCGAGACTGCATTACAGGATTGTATGTACTCTTACTTTACTGTTACAATATATCCTGGTGTCAACCAGGTCCAAAACTTACCTGATCAATTTACCTATGAGCGTGCACAGTGGGGTGTGTGAGACATTGTCCTTCAGGTTACACTGGTTGGCTGGCTTGTTTTGATACAGCCAAGAATATGAAGTGTTATGTCTTCAGTTCAATCTCACCTGCACCCTGGAAGATACAAGTTGGCTTTTTTGCTGCCCTTCTTAATGCTCCAATCATTCATCCTCATCATGTACCCTGCCGCGTGGCGTTGTCTATCATGACCCTCCATATGAATCTGTCCATTGTTGCTGCAAGTATATCTCCCAGCCTCTCTGTCTTCATCTACAACTCAAGTCCGTCCGTTCGTCTTAATCTTCTTCATTAATGTCCTTTTCGTGTTTGCTTACCTCAAACAGCCTCGTTTGTTTTCTCTGCTGTCCATGAAACTCTTAGGAACCACACTTCAGCTGCCTCAATCTTGTTTTGACTTTACGTGTTGACTGTTCACGTTTCACATTCGTACAAAAATAACATTTCTATATGACACTGAACAACTCTCTTGTTGATGTTAATTGATAGGCATTTGTTGGTAAGAACGCTTTTCATTTTCTTGAGTGTTGTTTTAGCTCAGCCGATTCTGTCCAATCATTCAGGTGGTATTAAAAGTTTCATACATCCTGTTTACCAACCCATTTCAAGATCCTGGCAGCGCTTAATATTCTACTCATGCTTATGGAATCTGCCAGATAAGTGTTGACAGATTTGGGTAAAGCGCATATGGAATTATTTGAGTGCCGTGAATTGAAGCCTTCTTGAACAAACTCCAGGTTCCAGATTTCACACACGTTTACCATTGAAAGGTAAGGCCTGCCTTGAGTGCGTAAAGAAGTAAGGTAATGGAGACTCAACTTTTTCGTAGGGAACAGCATTATGAGGGCGATGCCCATCATGTCTCCTTCGTCGCTGCATCCTCTCCAACCCCAAGCAGAGACAAGAACCCTTTGAAAGCTATGTGGGCGTTAGACCGCACAAGCAAACCTTTTTATTATCCAGTTTGACAGGAAAGCGGCAGGTCTACCTTTTTACAGACCTGATTTCTTTCATGGTAAACTTATTACGTTTTTGGAATGCAGAGAGCAACGTAGATTCTTAGCTCCTATCTGTTCTGGGCCAGCCTACGTATGGAACCAATAACCTGCCTAAAATTGATCTTTTCAAGGTTACAGGAACTAATAAACTGTCGAATATTGGCACTTTTCAAGATCATGATAAAAACCAGAAGAAGAAGAAGAACAACAACAAACTGCCAATTATTGGCACTTTTCAAGATCATAGAAACCAACAACTGCCCAATGTCAACACTTTTCAAGGTCATAGTCACCAAAAACCTGCCCAATATTGACACTTTTCAAGGTCGTTAGTCAACAACAACCTGCCGAATATTGGCACTTTTCAAGGTCATAATCACCAGTTCAGTTCAGTTCAGTTCAGTTCATATTGCTTACAGCCCAGCCGACTACTAGGGCCATATCAGGGCTGACACCGCGTCAAAAACAAAAAGAACAAACCGTTAAGATAAAAGACAACAGTTAAAAACCATGCTCACCGTTAAACTTGCAAATCAAAAATGCAATTAAAGAAAAACAGCCGTAAAATCACATCAGGTGAAATCTATTGAACTCTTGTAAAAACTGGAAAATTGCATCAGGAGGGACGTCTCGGAAGAGGTTCTTTATAAGGACTCAGCCGTGAAATGCTTTTGTCTCACATAGTACAAGTCCCAGCAATCGAGGAGGAGGTGTCTGATGCTCAACGGCTCATTACACAGTATACACCATGGTGCTTCTTCATCTTTTAAAAGGTACAAATAAGTGTAGGATGTGTGACCCATGCGTAACCTACATAACACTGTCTCTTTCTTATGGTTTCTTGCAGCAGATGGATAATTTCTTTCAGGCTAGGGCGGATTTGGAAAAAAAAGTTTGTTATCTGTCTGTTCATTCCAATCCTCCTGTCACAGATTTCTCACGAAACTGTGTACTTTCGATTTGACATCTGTGTAAGGGATCAAGGACTTAGACATATTTTCCCTTGTGGCCTTCTTGGCCAGGCAGTCAGCCTATTCATTGCATCCAATACCAACATGGCCAGGAATCCAGGCAAAGACAATCCTGTAACCTTCATTTGTAAGAGCAGAATGCAGTTCGAAGAACTTCACAAGTTCAGGGTGACTAATATTCGGCCAGCAATTGCCTGCAAAGCGGAAAGGGAGACAGAAAAAAACGAGAAAATCTTTGAGTTGTGATTTGGACACCAATTTTAGTGCCAAATCCAGAGCAGTGAGTTCAGCAGTATAAACGGAACTGTCAGATAGAATATGTTTTGAAAACGCTCGATTGGGAATCTCGGAGCAGAAGGCAGCGGCAGCAACACCTTCATCACACTTGGATCCATCAGTGAAGATTCTGTGGGATGACAGAGATTTCTCACACAGTTTCCATATAAAACGATTTGTACGCCAGGGCACTGGTATTTACGAAAAGAAGCAAGATCAAAACAAATCTTCGGTGCTTTCAAGGTCCATGGTAGACTAACTAGAAACTTCGAGAAGTCGTTAACAACTGCTAAACTTATATCTGCCTTTTCCATATGGCACGAATTTGGTGTCCTAAAGGAAGAGTCATTTTCGGATGTTTTTTCAAATTCATTTTGAAATCTTGGGTTGAAGACACAGTCGTAAACTGGGTTTTCCGGTTCAGAGAACAGTTTCAAACAGAAATTTAAGCTTAGTTTCAGTCTACGGTTGCTCAGGGAGGGCTCCCCTGCCTCCGCATACAAACTATACACAGGAGTTGTTCTGAATGCACCAAGACTTAGGCGCAGCCCTTGATGGTGAATGGGATCCAGTGCCTTTAGGTACGACGGTCTCGCAGACCCATATACTACGCAGCCATAGTCTAGTTTAGAGCGAATTAAAGCTCTGTACAGGTGTAATAGTGTTTTCTTGTCGGCACCCCATTCTGTATGAGCTACAATTTGAAGAATATTCAGAGCTTTCTGGCACGATGTTTTCAGATGTTGGATATGACTGAGAAAGTTAAACTTTTCATCAAAGGTAAAGCCCAGAAATGTAGCTTCGTTTACAGTTTAATGATGGACTTTCCCTGACGAATTTCTGGAGCGGCAAAGAATTGTCGCAGGTTATGAAAGTGGATACATTCCGTTTTTCTCTGCCCACCGCTGGATCCTATCTACGCACAGCTGCAGCCGCCACTGAACGCCTGCATAGAAGCTTCCACTTGCGTAAACTGCAAAATCATCCACAAACAGGGAACAGTCCGAGCCCTGCTGTATTGACTTGACTATGTTGTTGATCTTGATACTGAACAGCGCAGGAGAGAGAATGCTCCCTTGTCGTACACCCAGCTCTTGCTCATGGATGTCCGACAGAGTAGTACCAACCCGCATTTGAAACTGTCGATCGGCCAAAAAATTTTGGATAAACGCAGGTGGAATACCCCGAAAACCCAATTCGTGTAGATCCATAAGAATTCCTGATTTCCAGGTGATATCATATGCTTTCTCCAAATCAAAGAAGATAGCCACTACATGCAGTTTCTTCAGAAAAGGATTACGGATGGTTGCTTCAAGGAGAATTAAATGATCGACTGTGGAATGGTGCTTGCAAACCCGCATTGTTCTTTAGCCGTCATTCTCCAGTTTCCACATCAGCCTGTTATTGACTATTTTCTCCATCACTTTGCACAGACAACTGGTTAGGGCTATTGGCCGATAATTGGAAGGATTGGACACATCTTTTCCAGGTTTAGGTATAGGAACGATCAGGGCTTTCCGCCATGAGGGAGGAAAGAATCCTGTCGTCCATATGTAATTATACACTTTCAACAGAATTTCCAAACCCTTTTCCGGGAGATGCTTCACCAGTTTATAATGAACTTCATCTAAGCCAGGAGAAGAGTCAGAGCAAGTCACAAGAGCATCTTTTAATTCTCCTAACGTCAGTGGAAGATTGTACTCTTTCGTGTTATCAGAGACTAAGTTACAGGCTTCCTTTTCTTTCGTCGATTTGTGTTTCCGAAAGACCGCCGATTCATTGGCTGAGGAAGAGTTTTTTTTCCTTTAATTTATTTGATAATTTTCCAGCTTTCTTTTTTGAGCTTCTGGACGTCAGTTTCGAGCAAAAGTCTCTCCAAGTTTGATGAGCCTGAACATTGTTCGCCGATGGAGTTTGGAATACGCCACGTTGAGCGTTCTTGCGCTCTTGTTTAATCTGTTTACATTCTAAAGTAAACCACGGTGTTTTAGGCATGTGCGCTTTCTTTGACGATGTAGGAATTGCTTGTTTGGCACAGCTCAGGATGGCTTGTGTTAGAGTGTCTACCGGATCATCACTTTGCGGGAACCTTTCGTCCTCCAAATAGCTCCGGTCAGTCCTCGCGAACAAATCCTTGTCAGCCCTGCGAAAAACCAAGCGCTCCAGGAAACACTCATGTCCAACGCTTGGATTCGTTCAGACAACTAAAAGACGGTCACTTCCATGCAGATCATCCAGAACTATCTACTCATAGTCCAAAACCAGTGAAGCATCACACACTGATAGATCTAAACAGGAAAGTGTACAATTAGCGGGATGAATGATGTCGGAGATCCATCGCTTAGACAGCAGAAGTCTAAATCGGAGAAGATGTTTTTCAGCAAGAGACCACGCGCTGAAGTATCTTCACTACCCCAAAGCGGGGAATGGCCATTCAAATCACCCAACAACAAAAAAAGGTTTTGGAAGTTCTTCAATCAAATGAACCAGTTCTTCTTTTGTAACAGCTACAGATGGAGGGAGGTACACAGAGCAAATGGTTAATGTTTTGTTTAGAGATACCCTTGCCGCCACTGTTTGCAAACCGGCGTTCAGATTAATAGAACTAAACAAAACGGATCTGTCTAGCAGCATACACACTCCACCTGTTACTCCTCCATCTTTAGGTTGTGCTGGGTTTGAAACAATGTTGAAATTCATTAAGGAAAAACTCTTCCCTTCACGTATTAACGTTTTTAGTAAAGCCATTACAGCAGGCTTCAGGTCATGGCAAAGCAGCTGGAATTCCTCTAGATTGGAGTTGACACCTCTTACGTTCCAATAGACAATATTCTGCACTGTAAGCGAAACTACACAAGGCAAATTCAATCCGTATCCGTTTTGTCATCTTTGGTTTGTAATGGAGCGTATTTATTTTCTAGGTTTTTTTCCCCGCTTTTTTCAGTCGGTCAGACATGACGGCTGACCTGCCTGTAGGAAGCGCGGGCTTTGGCCGTTTAAGTGCTGGAGAAGAGTTTTTCATCTCCACCATCATTACTTTCTGCCCTCCTCCACTTACTGTGGAGCTGCTCCCGGACGGCCGGGGCGGGAGGGCGGGTTTGCCAGGGAGAGTGGGCTTTCCTGGGTTGCCAGCATTACTTGGTTTTGACTGCTGAGCAGCCTGGGAGGCAGCGGGTTTAATGCCCCCGCTGAGGGCCTTTGCGTCTTGCACTGTTTCGAAACTTGACTTGTTCCAGGTTAGACCCGTTTGACAGGCTATGGACACTTAAGTGACTGTCTTAACTACTGATGCACAGCTTTTTGTCGACGAGCTGCTGGCTTTCACCAATGTTTAGGCTTCATGGAAAGGTATTCTCCTTTCCGTTTTCATTCGTTGTATCGTTTGTTCCGTTTGCCATACGGGGCAACCTTTGGAGGATGACGGGTGATTACCTCCGCAATTTACACAAATAGTGGTCCCTCACATCTCCCCTCATATGCCTCCTTGGTGCACATGACACACTTTTCTGTTTCGGTATACCTGTCTTTGATGTGGCCGAACCTTTGACACTAAAAGCACCGCATCGGTGATGGCACATACTACGATACTTTCACCTTCAAGTAGCCAATGTTTAGATCTTGAGGTATCCCAGGACAGCAAAATGTTAAGAACAGCGTGTTTGTCGGGATTTTCTCCGACCCCTTTTGGAACATGGCCCGGCATACCTCTACAACGCCCTGGCTTTTCAGTTCTGTCCTGATCTCCTCTTCCGACACTCCTCTCAGCTCGGGGCACCTTATGACACCTTTGCTACTGTTCAGTCCTTTGTGTGGTGTAACTTTTATGCTACGGTCGACAAGTATCGATGCTCTGAGCAGACGTTCTGACTTGTGGTCTTTACACTCCACAAGGTACTTTCCGTTTCGGCACTTTTCAATCGTTTTGGTTTCCTATCATCATCGTCATGTCGAGCTTGCTCGGCTATCCATGACACGTTTCATCCATCCTTCTCTGTCAGACATTGCAGAAGGTAGTTCATCATACTGACAGCCCGTATCATCCATCAGTAGGTCGATGAAGGTCTTCTTTGGACGTCCTGGTCTTTGTTTGCCATGGCTGGGTCTCCATAGTAGAACATCCCCCACCAGTTCTTCTTTGCTACGCCAGCAGTGTCCCACGAAGCGCAGTCTTTGCTGACGTATTGATTTACTGATTGGTCGGATCTTGCCATATAACTCTTTGTTAGTTGGATGTTCTCTCCAGGATTTGTTCAGAGTTTCCTATAAGGGCTTTAAATCCCCTCTGTATGGCAAAGGGACTCAGTTTCGATATCGGTTTCTCCTTATCAGTTCCAGTCACAACCAACCATGCTGCCCAAAAGCCTGTTTCCTGCCTTGGTTCCTCCTCTGAGTCAGAGTCGCAGTCGTTCTCTTTTCCATTTTCGTTTGTTGGGTTTGGACATTAGTGTAGGCTCAGTCTCAATCACCCCAGGAGAGCTGCGGTGCTGGGGAAGGGACAATGGATGGCCAATCTCTTGGCGTCCGTCCGCCTGGAACCATCCTGCATGAATCCAGACGTGTACTTTAACGACTGACTAACGTACAGCCACTCACCCCCCTGGCCAAGTAACTCAAGCTTGGGATGACGGGTTACTAACGGCAAGCACTCGTGAACATGACGAAAATGGAAATGAGGGTGGAACCACGCTTCGTCTCATCCCTTCCCCTTGACCTGTCTGACATGAGTATCCCTACCAGAGGCAATAATTTATTATAATGTTGAGTCCAGTCCACGTAACACCCTTGGTTATTGGGACTGTCATACAAAAAAACACATAGCTTTCTAACAAGTAGCCCTCGTCGGCATAGCTCAAGGGATCACTGGGACCTCAAGCCCCTGACCACGGCTCATAGTCACCAACAATCTGCCCAATATTGGCAGTTTTCAAGGTCATAATCACCAACGACCTGCCCAATATTGGCACTTTTCAAGGTCATAGCCACCAACAACCTGCCCAGTATTGGCACTTTTCAAGGTAATAGTTACCAACAACCTGCCCAATATTGGCACTTTTCAAAGTCATAGTCACCGACAACCTGCCCAATATTGGCACTTTTCAAGGTCATAATCACCAACGACCTGCCCAATATTGGCAGTTTTCAATGTCATAGTCACCAACAACCTGCCCAATATTGGCACTTTTCAAGGTCATAATCACCAACGACCTGCCCAATATTGGCAGTTTTCAATGTCATAGTCACCAAAAACCTGCCCAATATTGGCACTTTTCAAGGTCATAGTCACTAACAACCTGCCCAATATTGGCACCTTTCAAGGTCATGGGCACCAACAACTTGCCTAATATTGGCACTTTTCAAGGTCATAGTCACCAACAAACTGCCCAATATTGGCACTTTACAAAGTCATGGGAACTGACAAGTGCCCAATATTGGCACTTATCAAGGTCATAATCACCAACGACCTGCCCAATATTGGCACTTTTCAAGGTCATAGTCACCAACAACCTGCCCAATATTAGCACTTTTCAAGGTCATAGTCACCAACAATCGGCCTAATATTGGCACTTTTTAAGGAAAGTGTTTGAACACCATTTTCTATGAAACTTCTGTCAATATTCAAAAGACATTATATTGTTCTAACAGTGTCCCATAATCTTCCATACGTGTCGAGTTTTATTTTTACTGAAACTTTTTTGGGTCACAGTGACGTTGAGAAATAAACAATCTGGATTTTCATAAGTTTTCTGTATAAAATAGGCCTTAAGTAATACCCTAGTTTTTCCCTCTACATTTCAGACTTACATAATTAATGTATAAACACTTCTTGTGACATGATTCTGAAATGTATCTATTCCTGTAATTTTTTACTTTATGTATGCATTAGTTCCTACGTCCTTTTGTTTACATCTAATAGTGGGCTTTCTTTTTCAACAAAAAAAAATGTCCTGGGACAACTCCACTGTAGCTATGTATTCTTTTATTGGGCTGGCTGTATGCTGCCCGAGGGACCGCAATTTGAATTATAAATATTTTATTATCTCTTTAGCAGAAATTGGGTACACCTGCCATGCATGCCTAATACCGGCCTGTGAAATGGCAGTAGCAGATGCACAGCCAGCTCCGCCCTCCCCTCCTCCCCCCCTCCCCCCTCCCCCCATGTTTTCTCAATTTTTTATAGGCAGGATTCGATTTATCGTCTTATACAAATGACAATATCGCAAACCACCACTGAAGGTGCAGTGGAGGAAAGGAAGAGAAGAACAAATCCTGATTAATAAGGATTCGAACCGTGATTTTCCACACGCTGGGTGGACGCATTAACCACTATGCCACCGTTCACCACTCAAACTCACCCCTCTCGGGGATGCCAGGGGGCTCTTTCAGTATAAACAGTATCCCCACCTCCTGGAAATTCTGTGCTAGAAATGTCCTCTTTTCTGTCACTCTCTTTGTTTCTTTCGCCATCCTTGGCTTTCTGTCATTTCTTCCTGTCATTTTCTGCCTCGCTGGTCCATTCACCTGTATGTGTTCGATAAAGTCTTAGTAATTTCTCTTAGAATTGATAATTGGGTACACGTATTAATGCATTTTTGGCTCTGGGGAAATGAGATATACGGGAGCAATTTCAGATAATGTATGCCTGTTCTGATACATGTTTTAGCGTCTTTAGTTAGGTGTAAATTTGCATCCAGGTATGCTTTTTTTAGATCCCCAACGCGATAAATCGGACGGGTCACCGTCAGGAGCATCTCCTTATATTATGTGCTGCGAATGCATTGATATGTGTATTTAATTTTCTTGTCCTTTTGAAGTATTGTGTATGCTTTGAAACGGTTGTAACCCTGATATGGCTCTACGCAGTCGGCTGGGCTTTAACAAAGATAACAGCAATAACAGACAAACTCAGGGACCAACCTGGCCACAGGCTGCACAAGGGGGCGTGGTGCCGTGGGGATGATGGTGATGGTGATGGTGATGATGGTGGAAGTAGAGCAAGTCCACCAGCTGCTCTCCGCACGTGAAACACGCGGTCTGACACAACCCGCCTGACCTCGTTACTCCCATCTCGCTCCTTGGCATGCTGTCACGGTACTGCAAACATATACGGGGGTGCAAAAATAGGTATACAATAAGTATCCCATCATTATTGTAATGATTAATTCATTAAAATTATTAGCACATTAAGTTAGTTGGCCTTATTTTCGATATTTTCAGTGTCATTAATTATATTTTATCGTAATTAATAATATGCATGTACTTTTATCCTAACTTTCAATTCTTTAAATTTTTTGCAGGTAAAGCGGCAATTTAATTTAGATCTAAGCGGCAATTTGACAGAGGAGCGCAAATGGATTTTAAAACAATACTGGAAGATAGATGATTTTTTTGGGGGGGAGGGGGGGATATGTAAAGGAAAGGGTTTTCGCACGCAAGCCGCGCACTGTTAATGACATGATTCAGTTCATCTTGCAGAATTGTCAAGAAATTGATGCTGATAAAGATCTTTGTACTAGAGTGTGCATGTGTGTCCGCTCTCGATTAGAGGAGTGTGTAAATACTGACGGCAAGCAGTTTGAGTATCCGAGGGATTAAGGCTGTGCTTGTTATTGCATGTATATGCAATATTCATTTGTTTGTATAATAAATGCAATGAGTATTGTACATATTTTCTTTTTTCATAACTGTATACCTACTTTTGCAACCCCCCGTATATCCACAACTTGCATAGCAGGAAATGATAATTGTGATAAGGACG
>JAPXFY010000016.1:24890865-24893365 GCA_030674185.1 Monoplex corrugatus | reverse complement strand
TCAGTCTGATGATGATTGAGTAGATTAATATTGTCTTCAGCGTTTGGTGTGGCGTGGGTCTTTATGTGGGACAGAAGACCAGTGTTGAAGGGACATGTTCTTCTGGAACAACCACATGGGAAAGACACCTGTGGCCCCTGGTTAAGCTTCCACCAGTCCCTCTCCTGTTGAACACCAGCTGTTCTGCGCTGTTCAGATCTGACGGCGTCCTGTATGCTCTGTTGTCGCCAACATGCTTTATATGCTGGCATTGTTTTTCTGAGAGTCGATTCCTTTTCTCACAGTGGACGGAGCAGCAGGGAAGTTTCAGTCTTTTTCTCCTGATTTTTGTATCTGATGTTTGTTTGTGATCTTACGCTTGACAAAGACCAGTTGGCTGAAAATTTGCACCTGTCTTGTCTGGTTGTATTAAATACACGTTCTCATTCTTTTTTCGTGATTTTTTTTTCTGGTTCCTGTTTGCTTGAACTCGGGCAGTCATACTTGATTTGGAAGTTGATATTGATATCACAGTTGATGACGTCAGCTTTCTGAGTATCTAGTGGCCACGTGATGTTGTACATCTTGTGCAGACAATTTTTGGTGGAAATGTACATACAGGTTGTTGAATATGTCATCGGAAAGTAGCCCACATCTTGCACAGAACAAGCAAGGCACTAAGGTCTACAGGACTACAGCTCTGTATACAACAATTCTTGTAGTTAAGCTTCACACGACAGTCTTTAGTGGCTATGGAGATGAGCAGCGCCATACAGTATCAAGAGATCAGTTATAATCTTGGTCTCCATGTACTAAGTTTGACAGGCGCAATGAAATGTGGTAAAGCACCAGAATCTGACATTGTCGTCTCAAACATATCTCTTTTTTACAGAGGCTAATTGTGAGGCCAAAGCCATTGTTAATTGGTCAGTGATGCAATGAATGTTCTTTTGCCAGTATGCGGCCAGTGTGCAGTCACTCACCTGTCTCACCTGTCGGCGTCACCGGGTTCGATTTTGACCACTGCACACCAGGACACCAACATCTCCCTCCACGCCGCTCTGTCTTGACTTTTGTGGACAGTTTCTTGAATATTTAGGCCACTGATGTTGGATATGTTCTCGATGTATGAGATTGGAGGATCCCTTTCTTCCTTTTGCCACTTGTTTTTCCCTGAAAGATGGTTGCCAAGAGGTCCGTGTTCTTGTTGAGTGACACACGGCCAATGTATCTTAGTCTTCTCTTATTAATGTCTGCTAGTAGTTTTCTGATGGTGTCAAGTTCTTCCAAGACACGTAGTAGTCTCCGATAAAACCACATCTCTGCTACCTCAATTCTTCTGCAATCAGTTGTGCAGTCCAATAATGAAAAGAAATTCCAACAGGACGGTTTTGGGGATGCTGGTCCTGGCTTTGAAGTCTCCTGGTTTTGAAGAGTTCTCCATTCAGCGTATCAAAGTCTCAATGTATCCATTAACATTGCTGCAAAAAGATGGAGGAGACAGTGATCGAGATATCCATGCTGACAGAAATAAACATTTGAGAATGTTCAGTGATGTTCAACTTCGCTATAATTTATAACATAGAACAAGTCTGACTGGAGGCTGGAAATCTCAAGAGGCAAGATACGTTTTGATCTCCTGTTGAGATCTCGCCATGTCCTAGGTTGATACGAAATCCGAAACAATTGTGACTACCCGCATTCAAGCAAACAGGAACCAGACAAAAAAAACAAACAAAAAAACAAAAACAAAAAAACAAAAACGAAAAAAGAATATATGCGCATATTTAATACAACCAGACAAGTCAGGCACACATTTTTGGTCAACTGGCCTTTGTCAAGCGTAAGATCACTAACAAACAAACAAACACCAGATACAAAAATTAGGAGAAAAAGACTGAAACTTCCCTGCTGCCCCGTCCGGAAGTTGGTCTTGGCTGGGAGTCTCCTGGCTTTGAAGAGTTCTCTATCCGAACGAAAATGGATGTAACCTTCAGCTTTACGATTTAGCCTAAAACAGAGCTATGTTTGAGATGACACAGTGTCAGACTTTATCTCCTAATTTTTGTATTTGGTGTTTGTTTGTTTGTAATCTTAAGCTTAACAAAGGCCAGTTGGCCGAACATTTGCGCCTGTCTTGTCTGGTTGTATTATGTACGCGTTCTTATTATTTTTTTCGTGTTTTTTTTTTCTGGTTCATGTCCTTGTTTGGATCAGCCTAAACACCTTCATCTGGTGAGCAAAGGTTACAAATTTTTTCCAATCTCCTGGGTCAACGTATGCGCAGATCAGCCGGTGGCTAAACCACGTAGAATGCACGTAGAATACCAAATAATTACGCATGTTAAAGATCCTGTAAACCATATCAACGGCTGAGTTATAAGAACATGAAAAAAAACAGCTTGCAAGCAACGGCAAGTTTGAGAAATAGCTTTGAAGCAAACATTTGTTTTTACTATTGGAAAATAAAGTGGCGTCTACGTTAATAGTTTCTATATTAGGAAAATATAAAGGCTTTTAC
>JAPXFY010000016.1:24880865-24883365 GCA_030674185.1 Monoplex corrugatus | reverse complement strand
GTGGTGTGTGCGTTGCGGTGTGTGTGTTTGTGTTGTGATGTGTGCGCGCCGTGTGTGTGTTTGTGTTGTGTGTTGTGTGTGTGTGTGTGTGTGTGTTGTGTGTGTGGTGTTGTGTGTATGTGTGTGCCTGTGTATGCGTGCGCGCATGCGTGTTCGTGTGAATGAGGCATCATTTCTATCTGTTTAGAAAGTTTGTAGTTTGGAACTGTTAAGCAGGAATTCATCGCGTTCGGAGAACTCCATATGTGCTTCACTCAATTATACCATCAGCAATCTCGAAGACTCCCTGAGCCTGTGCAAAATCTTCTGTGCTAGACAGTTCTTGAAATGGAGAAGGGGGAAACGGGACCTACGGAACACTGATCTGACTCCACCAGAATGATAAAAACATTAAGATAGGCAGCGAACAAGCCAGTTTTGTAATGTTGCACGCTGGAATTGAACTCGAGAAATCAGATCTTGAGTCCACGGCCCTGTTGAAGTGCCCATTTTACGGAGGCAACTTTAGGCCCGCACAGTGACAAGTAGTGGAAGCAGCGGACGAAATAGAGTTAAAGAAAGTTGCGTGATGCAGAAATCGATGAAGTGGCGCCACACTGGCCTACCCCCTGTCTGTGTCCACACTGGCTTTGAGATAGTAAACCATGGCCCTTTTTACGTCATCAAGTCCACAGCTCTGGTTTTACGTCATAAAATGCAAACCCGGTTTTACGTCATGAAATCTAGGGGGCCAGTTTTTACGTCATCAACTGAAAAGAGTTGGAATTCCACGTGATCAGATAAAGATTCGTTTTCATGATGAGAAGTTTAAAAGAGTTTTGTTCAAACGCTATCGATAGCAGAATTTTGTTTTTGCGTCGTCAAAGCTGGAAATGTTTTTAGGTTACCAGATTCTGGGCTCATTTTTACACCATGAAAACAAAGTTTGTTTTTTAAGCCATAACCTCAAGAGGAAGCATGTTTTTACCTGGTCTCAAAGTAACACAACGGTTGTTCAGGATGAATTTGTTGTACTCCCGCATGTGCTACAACAACCAGATCTGCCAACAATGATTGGACAGGCGCCCTGAGCACGAGAAAAACCATATGCGCTGTCAAAGTGTACATTTGGGTGGATGGGACGGAAGGAGGGATGAAACACGAGATACCCTCGTGGGAATACCGGTGGCTCTTTCAGTATAAATAGTGTTCCCATCTTCTGGAAATTCTGTGCTAGAAATTTCCTCTATTCTGTCACTCACTTTGTTGCTTTCTTCCTCCTTTGCTTTCTGTCATTTCTTCCTACCATTTTCTGCTTTGCTGGTCCATTCACCTGTATGTGTTCAATAAAGTCTTACAAACTTTCTCTTAAGAATGATAATTGGTTACATGTATAAAGTGCATTTTGGCTCTAGGGAAGTGAGATATGCGGAAGCGATTTTATGTAACTTAGTACCGTTTTTACATATGTTTTAGTGTCCTTATCTATGTTTGAATTTATATTCAGGTATGTTTTTTAATATCCCCTGTGCGATAAAATGAACGGAGTGGTCAACGCCAGGGGCATGTCCTTAGACAAGTTCACAAATGCATTGATATGTGTACTTAATTGTCTTTCCTTTTTTACAAGTTGAAGTATTGTGCATGTTTTGAAATGGTTATAGCCCTGATATGGCTCTATGCAGTCGGCTGGGTTTTAAACAAAAATAACAATAATAAAAGACGAGACTCTTCAAAAAGACTGCTGCTTTAAAACTAGCACAGAAGCAGCTAGCTTTATATTACAGACTGGAACTGGACTCAAGGTCACAGATATGGCGACTTTAACAATAACAACTTGACCCATGAAAGCGAAAGGAAGCAAGGAAGGAAAGAAGAAAAGAAGGAAGGAAGGAAGAAAGGAAAGAAAGAAAGAAAGAAGGAAGGAAGGGAGGAAAGAAGGAAGGAAGAGAAAGAAGGAAGGAAGGGAGGAAGAAGGAAGGAAGGAAGAAGGAAGGAAGGGAAGGAAGGAAGGAAGGAAGAAAGGAAGGAAGGAAGGAAGGAAGGAAAGAAGGAAGGAAGGAAGGAAGAAGGAAAGAAGAAGGAAGAAGGAAAGAAGGAAGGAAGAAAGGAAAGAAGGAAGGAAGAAAGGAAAGAAGGAAGGAAGGAAGAAAGGAAAGAAAGAAGGAAGGAAGAAAGGAAAGAAGGAAGAAGAAGGAAGGAAGGAGAAAGAAGGAAGGTAAGGAAAGGAAGGAAGGAAGAGGAAAAAGGAGAGGAAGGAAAGAAGGAAGGAAGGAAGGAAAGAAGGAAGGAGGAAGGAAAGAAAGGAAGGAAGAAGGAAGGAAGAAAGGAAGAAGGAAGAAGGAAGGAAGAAAAGAGAAGGAAAAAAGGAAGGAAAGGAAAGAAGGAAGGAAAGAAGAAGGAAAGAGAAGGAAAGAAGGAAGGGAAGGAAGAAGGAAGGGAAAAGGAAGGAGGGAGGAAGAAGGAGGGTCTTTTCCTTATCTTCCTTATCAATAATCTTCTTGTGTCTCCCTCCATCAAG
>JAPXFY010000016.1:24868365-24873365 GCA_030674185.1 Monoplex corrugatus | reverse complement strand
TGCCATGTCCATTTGATTAGAGCGGAATGAGCTGGCATGCGTTTGCTATATCTGTCTTCCTTCAAGTCTGACATCGTTTTGTTCAGCTCTGATTTCCCCCTCCATGTGCCCATCCTTTCATTCCACTCCCATCGTGTCCTCCCCCCTTTCTAGTTTACGTGTACTTTGTACCCCTGACTTTTGGTCATTGTGGGTGAATGATGAGATGACGCGCAGGGTACTCGCTTTGATATCATTTTGATATTAAGATTTGACACCTTATAAACTTCATTATTAATATATAATTATTATTAATATATTATTATTATTGTTATTATCATTATTATTAATTATTGTTATCATTATTATCAAAAAGGAAGGAGAGAGAGAGAAAAAAAGGGGAAACGTTATGAATAAATAAATACACAAATAAGATAATAAATAAATGATAAATGATAAATTATAACTAACGTATAGTATATAAATATATATATATATATATATATATATATATATATATATATATATATACTTACATGTATGAATAAATAAATTGAAGCAGACCTTCATCCGTGGAGAAGAGTGGCAGAATGGTTCAGACGTTCACCTGTCGATAACTAAACTCGAGGTTCCAGGGTTCGTTTCCCCGTTATGACAACGACTTTTCTCCTCGGACCTGTGTGCCTTCTGGCCCTCGCACACTAAAGATCCCACGGCATTTGAAAATCGTAAAGAGCAAGGCATTCGCCCAGCTGGCCTGGTACAAATATTGGAGAGATAGGTTGATTTCCCAGGACCCCCTCCCTTAAAGGCCAATTAGTCATCTTGCCTTTCTACAGTCTTGGTAAAAATATGGGTGGCGCTGCACCGCGGCGATGCTCTCTCATCATCATCATCATCATCACGTTAAAAATGTAAGGAATTATGTCCACGAGCTATTTAGGGAGAGTCAACAATATCTCCTAAGTTTCTGTAGAGAGGAGGAGGTTGACATAGAGTCTTGTCTTGACAAATGGTTTGCCCAGCGGTCAATATAGCTCCCATTACATGGAGAGAAGAAACAAATTTGGGCCAGTGTAAGAAGTCGTGTGGAGAAGTGCAGGGAAATAAGCCGTAAGAACGTTTTGGTGAGTAAACAACTGCATGTCATTGTAACCATTTGACTCCCTCACCCTATCCGCCAGAAATTTGAAAATATGTAGGCCATGCGATCAGAAACACCCAAACAGATTTGATATCAACGGTCCTGCAGGGGAACGTTGAGGTGAGGAGAAGAGAGGGACGGCCGGACACCTTTTCTTTCTTTTATTGTTGTTTAAAGCCCAGCCGACTGCACAGAGCTGAGGTCTATTTCAACAACATCACTGAAGCCTGTGGTCTGGGGGATCAAGATCTTCCACAAATGTCTCAATCGTGTGACCTGGAAAAGACTTGTGAGGTGGCTCCTACCGCCGATCCCGGCGAGGGAGAGAGGTGAGGTGAGGTGTGACCCTATCCGCCAGCATCCTGCATCGTCAACCATGACAGCAAAGCAAAAAACTTAACGCTTTCACTCTCTCACATAAACACACTTTCCTGCAGGAATTTGGTCGATATGGTGAGGAAGCAGAAAGCTGGTGGACAAGGTGGGGGAATGAAAGGGGTTAAGCTTTTGTGGCTAGTGGTTAGGGGTGCAGGAGTGAAAGGGTTAAGAGTTAAACATACAATATGAACATCGCAATATCGCACCATCTGGAACCTTCACACACTTCATAATGACATCTGAATTCTTTATCTGTTCTCTGTCTCTGTCTCTCCTTCTGTCTGTCTGTCTGTCTGTCTGTTCTGTCTCTCTCTCTCTGTCTCTCTCTCTCTCCAGTATTTACTACTGATATAAGTTCTACTGATATGAGTTTAATCACAATTTTGCTTCCTTTATTCGTTGATCTGGTCAATGTTTGTTTCAATCATTCGTTTACTCATTATTCCCTCATACAGGCAGTCATGCAGTGGTTCGTTTCTTCCCTCATTAAGTCGTATATCACGTCCTTCACTTTTGGACCTATAACCATTCCATTAAGCCTGGATATCTTTTCTCCCAAACACCTTGCATGTTTTGTTTGTCTAGTTTAAGGTTTGTCTAATTTAAAACACCTTATACATGGAACTTGATGACTGAAATGCTGATCACTCGTTCTCAGCAGACACAACTATTACAAAGTCTTTGGCATGTCTGGTTTGTTGTTTTATCATGGAATACATCAGGAAGAGAGTTCTTGAATTGAATGTTACAGTATATAGAACCGATAATGTTATACGGTTGTGAGGCGTGGACAGTCAACACGCAAAATCAGAACAAGATTGAGGCAATCGAGATGTGGTTTCTAAGAAAAATGTTGAGAGTTCCATGGACAGCAAAGAAAACAAACGAGACAGTCTTGATGGAGGCAGACACAAGACAAGATCATTCATAAGGAAGATTATGAAAAGACAAGCAACATTTATAGGCCATTTTATGATGAAAGGGAAATTAGAGCATCTGGTCACAATAGGGAAGCTTGAGGAAAAGTGAGCATCATGTAGACCCAGGGAAAAATATTGGGACGGACTTGCAGGGTGGCTGAGGATCTAGGACAGAGAGGGTGGAAGATGTGCTTACAGCAACAACGGATAGACATGGAGGACCACGATCGCCAACGCCATGAGGCAGGGCACATGATGATGATGATGATGATGACAACATCTACTTCGAGTTTATCAGAAACTTTAACTTTAGGAAGAGAAGCTATTTGAGTTTGTTTAAAAGAAGTTTAACTCACAGACTTTTTCTATTTATATTATATCGGTCATCAGATCAATCAAATAGTTTATGGGTTTCTGTCAGTTTGTTCGGTGGCAGACAATGCTGTAGCGTGACAGGAACAAGAGCAAGAATAAATGTTTCTTTTGGATGGTCGTGGCATAAGCACATTCATGTTTTATACATCCAGCCTTTGTCCACGGACGGCCTACACAAATGCATGTATACATTAATGCTAATGGAAAAACCTACACTGCGGCAGAGAGACCAGAGGAATAGGATGTAGTGCGACACTGTAATAGACACTGGTGGGGACTATCACCAGAAACGTGTACATTTTATGTTCCTCTCTCCACACACACACACACACACACGCATACACACACTCACACACACACATACATACACACACACACACACACACACACGCACACACGCACACACACATACACACACACACACACACACACACACACACACACACACACACACACACACACACACGTGTCTAATATCACTCATAGTGAAAAGACGTTAAGTCAAAGAACAAACGAACGAACACACACACGCACACGCACATACACACACACTCACACTCACACATACACACACACACACACACACACACACACACACACACACACACACACACCACAACACACACACACACCACAATACAAAACACACGCGCACACACACGCACACAAACACACACACACACAACACACATACACACACACACACACGCACATGCCCACTCATGCACGCACGCACACACAGTTGCACACACACACGCGCACGCACACACACACACACACACAAAACAACACACACATACACAACACACACACACACACACAAACACACACACACACACACACACACACACACACACACACACACACACACACACGCATCCACACACACGCAAACACACACACACAATACAATATTTTTTATTTACACACACACACACACACACGCAAACACACACACACACACACACACACACACACACACACACACACACACACACACACACACACACACACACACACATTGACAATCCATCAAAGACAGAGTATGCAAATAAGACAGCAAGCTAATCATGCTGTCAGCATCGTGTGAGCCAGATCATCAAATTCAGATTCAGAATCTCAAGACGGCGTCACAGAGCTCGGAATAAGTTTCAGACGCACTGACACCATAGATGCCATATGATGGACAAGATGCAAAAATGATCATGGCATAGCCAGCCTGATAACCCTACACGCTGACGTCACTATTGTCATACGATGGACAAGATGTAGAAATGATCATGTTATAGCCAGCATGATAGCCATACACGCTGACGTCACTGATGTCATGTGATGGACAAGATGCAAAAATAACCTGGCATAGCCAGCCTAATATCCCTACACACCGACGTCACTGATGTCATGTGATGGACAAGGTGTAGAAATAATCATGGCATAGCCAGCTCATAGCCCTACACGCTGACGTCACTGATGTCATGTGATGGACAAGATGTAGAAATGATCATGGCATAGCCAGCCTGATAGCACTACACGCTGACGTCACTGATGTCATGTGATGGACAAGATGTAGAAATGATCATGGCATAGCCAGCCTCATAGCCCTACACGCTGACGTCACTGATGTCATGTGATGGACAAGATGTAGAAATGATCATGGCATAGCCAGCCTGATAGAACTACACGCTGACGTCACTGATGTCATGTGATGGACAAGATGTAGAAATGATCATGGCATAGCCAGCCTGATAGCACTACACGCTGACGTCACTGATGTCATGTGATGGACAAGATGTAGAAATGATCATGGCATAGCCAGCCTCATAGCCCTACACGCTGACGTCACTGATGTCATGTGATGGACAAGATGTAGAAATGATCATGGCATAGCCAGCCTGATAGCACTACACGCTGACGTCACTGATGTCATATGATGGACAAGGTGTAGAAATGATCATGGCGTAGCCAGCCTGATAGCACTACACGCTGACGTCACTGATGTCATATGATGGACAAGATGTAGAAATGATCATGGCGTAGCCAGCCTGATAGAACTACACGCTGACGTCACTGATGTCACATGATGGACAAGATGTAGAAATGATCATGGCGTAGCCAGCCTGATAGCACTACACGCTGACGTCACTGATGTTATGTGATGACAAGGTGTAGAAATGATCATTGCATAGTCAGCCTGATAGAACTAC
>JAPXFY010000016.1:24848365-24853365 GCA_030674185.1 Monoplex corrugatus | reverse complement strand
CTCCTTCTTTTTCTTTTTCTTCTTTCCAAACTCTTCGAATAATCATTTGGTTGTTGAATTAAAACTAACTTTTTTAAGTAACTAAGTAACTAAGTAACTAACTAAGGAACTTTTTTAAGTAACTAAGTAACTAAGTAACTAACTAAGGAACTTTTTTAAGTAACTAAGTAACTAACTAAGGAACTTTTTAAAGTAACTAAGTAACTAACTAAGGAACTTTTTAAAGTAACTAAGTAACTAACTAAGGAACTTTTTTAAGTAACTAAGTAACTAACTAAGGAACTTTTTTAATAATGCTACCAATTTTGAAGAACAAGGTCTCCCAACAGTGTAAAAATCGCTACTCACAGTTCCGTAGCTTTCGATGGCGTTCTCGCCATCTTCGTCAGCGCTCTAATGCTGTCTGCGTGAATCTCTACTCAGATCTCGCGAACATGGGATGAACCCAGTTCACGAGATCGAATCAGTGAATGGTACACCGGCGGCAGGGTGTAACGGCCCCGGTCCCTGTTGAGCGGGGGGTTGGTGGCTGCGATGTAGATGGCCTCCTTGACTCCTCGCTGGAACCACTTATTTTCTCTGTCCAGGATGTTGACATTGTCCGCACTGAATTGATGTTTTTCGGCGTGTAGGTGAGCTCCTACTGGAGAAGAGTCCCTCTTGTGTTCTGTTAGTCTCTTCTGAAGGGGGCGTTCAGTTTCACCGACATAATGTTGGTTACAGTCCTGGCAGTCTATTCTGTATATAATGCCAGCTTTGTCGAGTTTGCTGGTTTTGTCCTTGGGGGTGACCAGCTGGCTGCGTATGGTGTTGGAAGGTTTGGAATGTACAGCCACCCCCAGTTTTCTGATCTTTCTGGACAGAGCGTCACTCACACCTCCTACGTATGGGATGGTGATGTGTCCCTTGCGCTGGTGTTGTTTCACTGGCTGTTGGGATGCGGTGTTGGATTTCCTGCCTCCCGGGCTGTTCCAGGCCCACTTTTTGTAGCCCGAGATGGTGAGCACTTTTTTCAGGTGGTTTGTCTCCTTGTCTTTTGCCTCTTGGGTACTGCATATGGTGTTAGCTCTGTGGGTAAGGGTTCGAATCACTCCCAGTTTGTGTTCAAGGGGCTGGTGGCTCTCGAACTGTAAATATTGGTCCGTATGAGTTGGTTTACGGTAGACCGAGAAGGATAGAATGCCATCAGTTCTGGTGATGAGGGTGTCCAGCATGGCTATGGAGTTGTTCTGTTCCACTTCCCTCGTGAATTTGATGGCTGGGTGTTGGTTGTTCAGATGTTCTGTGAACTGTTCGACCAGTTGCTGGGGGAGGATAGTCATGGTGTCGTCTACGTAGCGCCCCCAGTATCGTGGTGGGGAGTGGAAAGAAGCCAATGCTTTCTCTTCAAAATCCTCCATGAACAGGTTGGCTACTATTGGGCTTACTGGGGAGCCCATGGCTGCTCCTTCTTTTTGTTGGTAGAATTCACCTTGGAAGGTGAAGTAGGTGGTGGTGAGGCAGCAGGACAAGAGTTCACATACGTCGTCCACTGTGAGAGATGTACGTTGGTGGAGGGTTTGGTCGTTTTGTAACCTTCGGCGTATGATCTCTATGCTTTCTTTCACTGGTACGCTGGTAAATAGGGCAGAGACATCATATGACACAAGGAGTTCATCATGAGCGAGGGTGTAGTTGCTCAGTTTTTCCACTAGGTCAGCACTGTTGTGGATGTGATGATCTGTGTGTCCTACGAGAGGTGATAGGATGTCCGCCACAAATCTAGCCGTCTCATACATGATGGAACCTCTTGATGCGACTATGGGACGGAGGGGGACTTCTTTCTTGTGGACTTTGGGTAGACCATAGAACTTGGGGACGTCGGACACAGTAGGGTATAATTTCCTGTACTGTTCTAATGACAGGCGGTCCGTCTCTTTCAGGCGTTTCAGTGTGTCTTTCAGTTTGTTGGAAAACTTGGAAGTAGGATCTTTCTTGAGGCGTTCATATGTTGTAGTATCTTCCAGAAGTTTGCTTGCCTTCTCATAGTACATGGGTCTAGGCATGATGACTGTGGCACGACCTTTGTCAGCTGGTAGGATCTAACAAACTAAACAACTAACTCACTGACTGACTAACCAACCAACCATCCAACCAACCAACTAAGAACTTTTTTAAGTAACTAAGTAACTAAGAAACTAAGTAACTAAGTAACTAAGTAACTAAGTAACTAAGTAACTAAGAAACTAAGTAACTAAGTAACTAAGAAACTAAGTAACTAAGTAACTAAGTAACTAAGTAACTAAGTAACTAAGAAACTAAGTAACTAAGTAACTAAGTAACTAAGAAACTAAGAAACTAAGAAACTAAGTAACTAAGTAACTAAGGAACTAAGTAACTAAGTAACTAAGTAACTAACTAAGAAACTAAGAAACTAAGTAACTAAGTAACTAAGAAACTAAGTAACTAAGTAACTAAGTAGCTAAGTAACTAAGTAGCTAAGTAACTAACTAACTAAGTAACTAAGTAACTAAGTAACTAAGTAACTAACTAAGAAACTAAGTAACTAAGTAACTAAGTAACTAAGAAACTAAGCAACTAAGTAACTAAGAAACTAAGTAACTAAGTAACTAAGTAACTAAGTAACTAAGTAACTAAGTAACTAACTAAGTAACTAAGTAAGTAACTAAGTAACTAAGTAACTAAGTAACTAAGAAACTAAGTAACTAAGTAACTAAGTAACTAAGTAACTAAGTAACTAAGAAACTAAGTTACTAAGAAACTAAGTAACTAAGAAACTAAGTAACTAAGTAA
This sequence comes from Monoplex corrugatus, assembly GCA_030674185.1. NCBI lineage: Eukaryota > Metazoa > Mollusca > Gastropoda > Littorinimorpha > Ranellidae > Monoplex > Monoplex corrugatus. The sequence continues at coordinate 24,850,572 of JAPXFY010000016.1, read as the reverse complement.
CTAAGTAACTAAGTAACTAACTAAGTAACTAAGTAACTAACTAAGTAACTAAGAAACTAAGTATCTATCTAACTAACTAACGAACTAACTAACTAACTAACTACCAACTAACCACTGATTGACTGATTGATTGACTGACTGACTGACTAACTAACTACTAACTAACAAACTAAACAACTAACTCACTGACTGACTAACCAACCAACCATCCAACCAACCAACCAACCAACCAACCAACCAACCAACCAACCAACCAACCAACCAACCAACCAACCAACCAACCAACCAACCAACCAACCAACTGACCAGTTGATAAACTGACTGACTGACTGACTAACTAACTAACTAGAAAATATGTGAAAATAAAACAAACGCAAGCAAGCAAACGAGCAAAGAAAAACAAAATTTGTTCACCAGATTCTTCCAGATCTGTCGGTGGTGTGCCAAGGAACCTGGGTTTTTGTAATTTTCCCCGTTTCTTCTGCCTTCCCTTTGTCTCCCTCCTCAACAGTTCCCTGGGGGATTGACAACTGAGCAAGGCCATAGAATCTTGTTCCAAGGCTGTCATCATCATCATCATCATCAGGTGCCCTGCCGCATGGCGTTGGCGATCATGGACTTCCATTTGTCCCTATCTCTCGTTGCCCCTAGCATCTCCCCCACCCTCCTCGTCTCAGCCACTCTGCAAGTCCGTCCAGCATTTTCTCCCTGGGTCTACCTGGTGCTCTCTTTCCCTCCAGTTTTCCCGTTGTGACCAGGTGCTCCAAATCCCCTTCCTCATAAAATGGCCTATAAAAGTTGCCTGTCTTTTCCTAATCTTCCTTATGATGATCTACTTGTGTCTGCCTCCATCAAGACTGTCTCGTTTGTTTTCTTTGCTGTCCATGGAACTCTCAACATTTTTCTTAGAAACCACATCTCGGCTGCCTCAATCTTGTTCTGGCTTTGCTTGTTGACTGTCCCGCCTCACATACGTACAACAGTATTGGTTCTATATAACATTCAAGAACTCTCTTCCTGATGTTAATGTAGGCATTTGTTGGTAAGAATGCTTGTCATCTTCTTGAATGCTGTTTTGGCTTGGCCGATTGTGCCGGCTATTTCTGATGTGCATCTGCCGTCTGATGAAATGATCGTTCCCAGGTATCTGAATTTATCAACCTGTTCAAGGTTGTGCCATTTGCTGTTACTTTGCATGAGGGGATTTCATGTTTTTTACTGATCACCATGACTTCAGTCTTCCTGCTGTTTAGTTCCAGTCCCTTACCTTTGCTTTCTATTTCCAGTATATTCACCAGGTTTTGTAGGTCCCTTTAATTTTCTGCAATTAGCAGGTGTCACCTGCGTATCGAATGTTGTTTATCATTTTCCCTATCATTTTCCAAGGTTGTATAAATATAATTTTCTTTTCTCAACCGAAGTCGTCAGCAGATCTTCATAAGGTCCATTGCGCAGTTTGACGGTTTGGTCATTTGTTCATTGTTGTATATCTGGCACAAGGCAGGTCTATCAAATCTGATGGAGGAACCACGGCAAAAATATTATTTATGTACTAGTATGTCCGTTTAGAGTGTCAGGCTGCTACACAACCGTGGCATGTTTAAGTATATAAGTCTGCATGTAGGCATGTTTGTGAATGTAGTAACATGTGTATATACGTATGTGTGTATGGATGCATGCATGTATGTATGTATGCATGCATGTATGTATGTATGTATGTATGTATGTAGTATGTATGTATGTATGTATGTATGCATGCATTTATGTATGTATGTATGCATGTATGTATGTATGATGTATGTGTGTATGTTGGTGAGTGAGTGTGTGTGTGCGTGCGTGAGTGCGTGTGTGCGTGTATGTGTGTGTGTGTGTGTGCGTGTGTGTGTGTGTTGTGTGTGTGTGTGTTTGAATGTTATAAAAAACGAGAAAAAGAAAAAGAGAGAATGTGTGTGTGTGCATGTATGTGTAATAGAGAAGATGGCAATTTGGGTCAAGGGTCATTAATTGAACAGGTTTAAATGTACCAAAACTCAGCATCTTGTGTGTGTGTGTATTGTGTGTGTGTGTGTGTGTGTGTGTGTGTGTGTGTGAGAGAGAGAGAGAGAGAGAGAGAGGAGAGAGAAACAGACAGACAGAGACAGAAACAGAGACAGAGACAGATAGATAGGCAGGCATACAGAGAGAGAGAGAGAGAGAGAGAGAGAGAG
>JAPXFY010000016.1:24838365-24843365 GCA_030674185.1 Monoplex corrugatus | reverse complement strand
AAAAATAGACATCCCAACAAGGCAGAAGAATGAGCTGGGATGGTATCGTCTTGTGACAACAGCCGCTCGACTCTCAAAGACCTTTCAGGCAACAGTACCAGAGAAAAGGAGAATGAGCAATATACAGACAAACATGGACAGACAACATCTCATGAGAATGAGCAATGTGAAGAAAAACATGGACAAACAACATATATATCTGAGGAGAATGAACAAGAGGAAGAAAAGCGTGGACAGACAACAGATCAGGAGAATGAGCGACATGCTGAAAAGCGTGGATAGACAGCATCTATCTCAGGAGAATGAACAATATGAAGAAACGTGTGGACAGACAACATCAGGAGAATGAGCAATATGCTGAAAAGCGTCGACAGACAGCATCTGTCTCAGGAAAATAAGCAATAAGAAGAAAAGTGTGGACAGACAACATCAGGAGAATTAGCAATATGAAGAAAAACGTGGACAGACAGCATCTATCTCAGGAGAATGAAAAATATGAACACAAGCGTGGACAGACATCATCTCATGACAATAAGCAATATGAAGAACAGAATGGACAGACAACATCTCAGGAGAATGAGCAATATGAAGAAAAAACGTGGACAGACAACATCTCAGAGAATGAGCAATATGAAGACAAACGTGGACAGACAACATCTCAGGAACAATAGGAAGACAAACGTGGACAGACAACATCTCAGGAACAATAGGAAGACAAACGTGGACAGACAACATCTCAGGAACAATAGGAAGACAAACGTGGACAGACAACATCTCAGGAGCAATATGAAGACAAGCGTGGACAGACAACATCTCAGGAACAATATGAAGACAAACGTGGACAGACAACATCTCAGGAGCAATATGAAGACAAGCGTGGACAGACAACATCTCAGGAACAATATGAAGACAAGCGTGGACAGACAACATATCAGGAGAATGAGCAATACGAAGAAAAACGGGAATGGGAATGAGTAATATGAAATAAATAGTGGAAAAACAACATCTTTCTCAGGAGAATGAGCAATATGAAGAAAAACGTGGACAGACAACATCTCAGGAGCAATATGAAGACAAACGTAGACAGACAACATATCAGGAGAATGAGCAATATGAAGAAAAACGTGGACAGACAACATCTCAGGAAAATGATCAATATGAAGACAACCTTGGACAGACAATATCTCAAAATAGACCAGAGACAGGGGTCTGGTAACCCAGATACTCGCCCACAACCATGACAAACAGAGAAAGCTAATGAAAGCGTTCATCTATACAGCTCGCTTACAATGTGGTGAGGTTGCAGGATCCATAAGCCTTAAGCCTTAATATGTTTTTTTTTTTTATACTGGTAGAGGATAGATTCTAAAGGAAAGGATTTTTTTTGGGGGGGTGAGGGGGTTCTTGTCGCTTTGGTCGTCATGGCAACATGAGCCAAGTGTTTCCGATTTGATATCATAGCTACGCATAATCTTTTGAGATATTCTTGCTTTTTGTTTTTATTTTTTTTATCTGTTTATTTATTTTTTTGAGATGGGGTTAGGGATAACACACAGGCAAAATGTGCCGTTCTTGTGGAGATGGATCCACAGCCTTTGTTACTGTGCTTTCTCTCCTTTCTTTCTTTCTTTCTCTTTCTTTCTTTCTTTCTTTCTTTCTTTCTTTCTTTCTTTCTTTCTTTCTATCTATCTTTCTTTCTTTCTTTCTTTCCTTCATTCTTTCTTTCTTTCTATCTTTCTATCTTTCTTTCTTTCCTTCCTTCTTTCTTTCCATCTTTCTTTCTTTCTTTATCTATCTATCGATCTATCTGTCTATCTATCTATCTATCTATCTATCTATCTATCTACCTATCTATCTGTCAGTCTGTCTGTCTGTCTATCTATCTATCTATCTGTCTGTCTGTCTATCTATCTACCTATCTATCTGTCAGTCTGTCTGTCTGTCTGTCTATCTATCTATATTGTCTGTCTGTCTGTCTGTCTATCTATCTATCTATCTATCTTCTGTCTGTCTGTCTATCTATCTATCTATCTGTCTGTCTGTCTGTCTATCTATCTATCTATCTATCTGTCTGTCTGTCTGTCTATCTATCTATCTGTCTGTCTGTATGTATGTCTATTTATTTCATTCTCATTTCATTCAATTCATTCATTCATTCATTCATTCATCATTCATTCATTTATATTACAGTGAATTTGCCTTGTGCATTTCAGGGAGCTCTCCCTTGTAAGAGCTATGTGCATGCTGCACACGCGGTGTCTGTTTATTGTCTCCCAAAGATTAGCGCCTAGATCACCACGTAAGACTTGGTGCAGCAAGTGGGGAAAGCCTCTGTCGATTCATATTCATATTCACGTTCAGTGTTCGTTCGTTCGTTCGTTCGTTCGTTCGTTCGTTCGTTCGTTGATTTAACGTCTTTTCACTATAAGTGATATTAGACGAGGTTCATGTTCATGTTTATGTCCTATGTTTCATATTCATGGATCATGTCCATGGGTCATGGTCATGGTCATGGGTCATGGTCATGGGTCATGGTCATTGTCATGGGTCATGGTCATGGTCATGGTCATGGTCATGGTCATGGGTCATACTGGGTCATGTCATGGTCATGGGTCATGTGTCATGTCCATGGGTTATGGTCATGGGTCATGGTCATGGTCATGGGTCATGGTCGTGGGTCATGGTCATGGGTCATGGGTCATGGTCATGGGTCATGGTCATGGGTCATGGGTCATGGGTCATGGGTCATGGTCGTGGGTCAGGTCATGGTCATGGTCATGGGTCATGGGTCATGGTCATGGTCATGGTCATGGGTCACGGTCATGGGTCATGGTCATGGGTCATGGTCATGGTCATGGCGGGTCATGGGTCATGGGTCATGTGTCATGTGTCATGTGTCATGTTCATGTTCATATTCATATTTCAAAATCATATTCATTTCTTTTTGTTATAGTGGATTTACCATGTGAAAATCGGGCTGCTCTCCCTTTTAAAAAGCGTCGCCGCAGTGCAGCGCCGCCAACTGTTTTTTAACCAAGATTCCAAACAAACAAGGGGGGTATTAGCCTTCAAGGGGAAAGATCTGGAAAATGAACCTATCTCTCCAATGTTTTATACCAGGGCAGTCGGGCGAACGTCCAGCTCTTTACAATTTTCACCTGCCTTGGAATCTTTAGCGTGCGCAGGCCAGAAGACACACGGGTCCAATTCATTTTTGGTCCCCTTCCGAAGGACTAGACGTTCAGTTTGATTTTCCGGTCAAACTGAGGAGAAAAGTCGAGTCCTCAACAAGAAACGAACACTGGAATTTCGAGTTAGTTTTTGGCAGCACGTCTGAACCATTCTGCTACTCTTCTCTTCGTTCTGAGTTTCTGATGTCCTAGGCGGAGGTTTTATCAATATGCCACACACTCTGGGAATGCATGGGTCTTTTTCAGTATAAATAGTATCCCCACCGTGTGGACTTTCTGTGCTAGAAATTTCCTCTTTTCTGTCACTCTTTGTTTCTGCCTTGTTCCTTTGCTTTCTGTCATTTCTTCCTATCGTTTTCTACCTTGCTGGTCCATTCTGCCTGTATGTGTTCGATAAAGTCTTACGTACTTTCTCTTCGGAGTGACAATTGGGTACACGTACTGAGTGCACTTTTGGCTCTAGGGACATGTGATATGAGGAAGCAATTTAAGGTAATTCAGGCCCGTATTTATATGTTTTGGTGTCCTTAGTTATGTTTCAATTTATTTTCAGTTTTTTTTCCTCAAAAATCCTCTGTGTGATAAAATGGACGGAGTTGTCAACGCCAGGAGCATCTCCTTAGATTATACGTTAGAATGCATTGATATGTATATTTAATTTTCTTTTCCTTTTTTACCCATCGAAGTGTTTATGTTTTGAAACGGTTATAGCCCTGTTGTGGCTCTAAGCAGTCGGCTGGGCTTGAAACAAAAACAACAATAACAGTAACAAGCCACACACTTGGAAGCCATTTCCTAAGGTATTTTGTTAACAACAATGACAGTAACAAGCCACACACCTGGAAGCCATTTCCTAAGGTATTTTGTTAACAACAATAACAGTAACAAGCCACACACTTGGAAGCCATTTCCTAAGGTATTTTGTTAACAACAATAACAGTAACAAGCCACACACTTGGAAGCCATTTCCTAAAGTATTTTGTTAACAACAATAACAGTAAAAAGCCACACACTTGGAAGCCATTTCCTAAGGTATTTTGTTAACAACAATAACAATAACAAGCCACACACTTGGAAGCCATTTCCTAAGGTATTTTCGGTCAATTCTTTATAGATATATAATTCTTTATTCTGTTTATTCATGTGGCGATTGGTGTCATTTGTACTCCTTTCCTCTAGCTCTCAAAGCAGTTTAGCCTGTTATATTCATCTGTCTGGATTCAGTGATAGATTCTTATTCATATTAAACAAAAATCATGATATCACCAAGGCTTTTGAACGGTTGTGTAGGTCGGTCAGTAGGTTGTGTTTTCTAGCATCAATATTATTGTTATGAATGTAGAACTTGGTTGATGGATGGACAGATGGATAGATAGATGGATGAATGGATGGATGTAAGGATGGATGGATAGATCGGTTGATGGATTGATCGATTGAATGATCGATTTGTCGATCGATCAATCAATCGAATGAGTGATTGATCGATTGATTTAAATGTGATTGATCGATTAATTGATTGATTGGTGATTGATTGAATGACTGATTGATTGGTGATTGATTGTTCAATCGATCGATTGATTGATTGTATATTTTTTCAGGACTATGTAAAGTTTGATTTTGGAAAGAAAACTTCTGCCTGGAAAGCCAGAAGTCCAGTGTTCGATTTTGGACAAGATCAGGACTTTTCTCTTCTTCTACTGGCTGTTCTGCAGCAGCAGTCTGGGTGGGATCATAAACCAAGCTACCGAGGGCTTCAAGTAGTCTCCATTCTTGGAACAACAGACGGCACGTACTATCAAGAGAACTTCC
>JAPXFY010000016.1:24828365-24833365 GCA_030674185.1 Monoplex corrugatus | reverse complement strand
GAGAAGAGAGAAGACGGAGAGAGAAGAGAGAAGAGGAGAGAGGGAGAAGAGAGAGAAGGACAGAGAAGAGAGAAGAAGAGAGAGAGAAGAGAGAGGAGAGGAGGATAAGCAGAGAGAGAGAGAGGACTAGAGGAGAAGCAGAGATGACGAAGAGAAACGACGACAGAGGACCGCAGAGAAGAGACATGGCAGAGACAGGAATAATCAGATACACAGGCACAACCACAAACAAAACAATACACATCCTCACAACACAATCAATATCACCTGAGCCTGTGCCCGCAATCGTCCTATGGCTCAAAGTCTCACGGCCAAAATCAATATCACACACACACACACACACACTCACAGACACGACACAAACACACACACACACACACACACACGACACACACACACACAACACAACAGCACGCAAAAACACAACCACACACACACACACACACACACACACACACACACACACACACACACACACACACACAAAGAGCAACAGAGACAAAAATCGATTTCTTCCATCTCCACACCCTCACACGCACCCCAAACCCCAGAACCTGCTAAATTGTCTCCCTAGAGGATGCTCTGGCATTTGAACTGTAGAGCTAAATGAGGGAGTGTTGAATGTATAAACACTGTATGTTGAGTGTGAATATTGTACTGTTAAGTCTACTGCAGATGCCAGGCCTATATACCAGCTCGGTAGCTATGTTGAATGAAATCATGTCACGTTTTACTAAACACAAACGTAATATTGTTTTTGTATGCTGAAACAAGGTTGTGTACAGTTATGTTGATTGTAAATAGCGCAGAATTTTGTTCGTTATAATTAGGTATACACACACACACACATACACAGGCACACACACACAGGCACATAACACACACACACACACACACACACACACACACACACACACACACACACACACACACAGACACAGACACACACACACACACACACACAATAATTATGAAAATTGTAAAACATATTATTATCCTGAACACCAAGAACGTGCTTCAATGCTGACAGAAAATACTATAATAATGCTGACTATGATCACTGCATAATTATATTTATCCTGTGTAGCAGTGCTGACTGTAAATTGTGTGTAGTTATGCTGACTGTAAATTGTGTGTAGTTATGCTGACTGTAAATTGTGTGTATTTATGCTGACTAAATTGTGTATAGTTATGCTGACTGTAAAATGTGTATAGTTATGCTGTCTGTTAAAATTGTGTATAGTTATGCTGACTGTAAATTGAGCGTATTTATGCTGACTGTAAATTGTGTATAGTTATGCTGACTGTAAACTGTGCATTGTTATGCTGACTGTAAATTGTGTATAGTTATGCTGACTGTAAATTGTGTATAGTTATGCTGACTGTAAATTGTGTATAGTTATGCTGACTGTAAATTGTGTATAGTTAAGCTGACTTTAAATTCTGTATAGTTATGCTGACACTAAATTCTGTATAATTATGCTGACTGTAAATTGTGTATAGTTACATTGATTGTAAATTGTGCATAGTTATGTTGAGTGTTAATTTGGTATAGTTATGCTGACTGTAAATTGTGTATAACCATGCTGACTGTAAATTGTGTATAGTTATTACGATTGTAAATTGTGTATAATTATGCTGTCAGTAAATTGTGTATAGTTATGCTGACTGTAAATTGTGTATAGTTATGCTGACTGTTAATTGTGTATAGTTATGGTGACTCTAGATTGTGTATAATTATACTGACTGTAAATTGTGTATAATCATGCTGACTGTAAGTTGTGTATAATCATACTGACTGTAAATTGTGTACAGTTATGTTGAGTGTAAATAGTGTATAGTTTTGCTGACTGTAAATTGTGTATAGTTATGCTGACTGTAAATTGTGTATAGTTACCTTGAGTGTAAATTGTGTGTAGTTATGCTGACTGTAAATTGTGTATAGTTACCTTGAGTGTAAATTGTGTATAGTTATGTTGACTGTAAATTGTGTAGTTACCTTGAGTGTAAATTGTGTATAGTTGCGTTCAGTTTAAATTGTGTATAGTTATGCTGAGTGTAAATTGTATATAGTTATGGTGACTCTAAATTGTGTACAGTTATGGTGACTGAATTGTGTATAGTTATGGTGACTGTAAATTGTGTATAGTTATGTGACTCTAGATTTTGTATGATTATGCTGACTGTAAATTGTGTATAGTCATGCTGACTGTAAACTGTGTGTAGTTATGCTGATTGTAAACTGTGTGTAGTTATGCTGATTGTAAATTGTGTGTAGTTATGCTGACTGTAAATTGTGTATAGTTATGCTGACTGTAAATTGTGTATAGTTATGCTGACTGTAAACGTGTATAGTTATGCTGAGTGTAATTATGTATAATTATGCTGATTGTAAATTGTGTATAGTTATGCTGGCTGTAAATTGTGTATAGTTATGCTGACTGTAAATTGTGCATAGTTATGCTGACTGTAAATTGTGCATAGTTATGCTGACTGTAAATGTGTAAATTATGCTGACTGTAAATTGAGTATAGTTATACTTACTGTAAATTGTGTATAGTTTTACTGACTGTAAATTGTGTATAGTATGCTGAGTGTACATTATGTATAATTATGCTGACTGTAAATTGTGTATAGTTATGCACACTGTAAATTGTGTATAGTTATGCTGACTGTAAACTGTGTATAGTTATGCTGACTGTAAATTGTGTATAGTTATGCTGACTGTAAATTGTGTATAGTTATGTTGACTGTAAATTGTGTATAGTTATGTTGACTGTTAATTGTGTATAGCAACGCTGACTGTAAACTGAGCATAGTTATGCTGACTGTAAATTGTGTATAGCAATACTCAGTGTAAATATTGTATAGTTATGCTGACTGTAAATTGTGCATAGTTATGCTCACTGTAAATTGTGTATAGCTATTCTGACTATAAATTGTGTATAGTTATGCTGGCTGTAAATTGTGTATAGCTATGCTGACTGTTAATTGTGTATAGCAATGCTGACTGTAAACTATGTATACTTATGCTGACTGTAAATTGTGTATAGCAATGCTGAGTGTAAATATCGTATAGCTATGCTGACTGTTAATTGTGTATAGCAATGCTGACTGTAAACTGTGTATAGTTATGCTGAGTGTAAATATCGTATAGCTATGCTGACTGTAAACTGTGAGTAGTTATGCTGAGTGTAAACAGTGAGTAGTTATGCTGACTGTAAACTGTGAGTAGTTATGCTGACTGTAAATTGTGAGTAGTTATGCTGACTGTAAATTGTGAGCAGTTATGCTGACTGTAAACTGTGAGTAGTTATGCTGACTGTAAACTGCAAGTAGTTATGCTGACTGTAAACTGTGAGTAGTTATGCTGACTGTAAACTGTGAGTAGATGTGCTGACTGTAAACTGAGATTAGTTATGCTGACTGTAAACTGTGAGTAGTTATGCTGACTGTAAACTGTGAGTAGTTGTGCTGACTGTAAACTGTGAGTAGTTATGCTGACTGTAAACTGAGATTAGTTATGCTGACTGTAAACTGAGATTAGTTATGCTGACTGTAAACAGTGAGTAGCTGTGCTGACTGTAAACTGTGAGTAGTTATGCTGACTGTAAACAGTGAGTAGTTGTGCTGACTGTAAACAGTGAGTAGTTATGCTGACTGTAAACAGTGAGTAGTTGTGCTGACTGTAAACTGTGAGTAGTTAGGCTGAGTGTAAACTGAGATTAGCTATGCTGACTGTAAACTATGAGTAGTTATGCTGACTGTAAACAGTGAGTAGTTGTGCTGACTGTAAACTGAGATTAGTTATGTTGACTGTAAACTGAGATTAGTTATGCTGACTGTAAACTGTGAGTAGTTGTGGTGACTGTAAACTGTGAGTAGTTTTGCTGACTGTAAACTGTGAGTAGTTATGTGACTGTAAACTGTGAGTAGTTTTGCTGACTGTAAACTGTGAGTAGTTATGTGACTGTAAACTGTGAGTAGTTATACTGACTGTAAACTGTGAGTAGTTATGCTGACTGTAAATATGTATAGTTATGCTGACTGTAAACTGTGAGTAGTTATGCTGACTGTAAACTGTGTATAGTTATGCTGACTGTATATTGTGTATAGTTATGCTGACTGCAAATTGTGTATAGCAATGTTGACTGTAAACTGAGTATAGTTATAATGATTGTAAATTGTGTATAGTTATGCTGACCGTAAAAAGTGTATAGTTATGTTGACTGTAAACTGTGTGTATTAATGATGACTGTAAACTGTGTATAGTTATGCTGACTGTAAACTGTGTATAATTATGCTGACTGTAAACTGTGAGTAGTTATGCTGACTGTAAACTGTGTATAGTTATGCTGACTGTAAACTGTGCATAGTTATGCTGACTGTAAACTGCAAGTAGTTATGCTAACTGTAAACTGCGAGTAGTTATGCTGACTGTAAACTGCAAGTAGTTATGCTGACTGTAAACTTCAAGTAGCTATGGTGATTGTAAATTGTGTATAGTTATGCTGAGTGTAAATATCGTATAGTTATGCTGACTGTAAATTGTGCATAGTTATGCTGACTGTAAACTGTGAGTAGGTATGCTGACTGTAAACTGTGAGTAGTTTTGCTGACTGTAACCTGTGAGTAGTTATGCTGACTGTAAATTGTGTAAGTTATGCTGACTGTAAATTGTTTATTTATTATGCTGAACTGTGAGTAGTTATTCTGACTGTAAACTGTGAGTAGTTTGCTGACTGTAAACTGTGAGTAGTTATGCTGACTGTAAACGTGAGTAGTTGTGCTGACTGTAAAACTGTGAGTAGTTATGCTGATTAAACTGAGATTAGTTATGCTGACTGTAAACATGGAGTAGTTGTGCTGACTGTAAACTGAGATAGTTATGCTGACTGTAAATGTGAGTAGTTATGCTGACTGTAAACAGTGAGTAGTTATGCTGACTGTAAACAGTGAGTAGTTGTGCTGACTGTAAACTGTGAGTAGTTATGCTGAGT
>JAPXFY010000016.1:24820865-24823365 GCA_030674185.1 Monoplex corrugatus | reverse complement strand
AGAGATACAGAGAGACAGAGACAGAGACAGAGAGAGACAGAGACATAGAGACATAGAGACAGAGAGACAGAGAGAGACAAAAGATGGATATATGAGGACATGTTACCGTATATACCTAATAGGAACATAGCCACACGACGGAAATCAATCAACAAAAGAGACCAAAAATAAAATGATACAAAACACACACGCAGGCACACACACATATCATTTTTGTGAATATGTAAGCAATGATCAAATTAGTACGCGCGCGCGCGCGCACACACACACACACATACACAAACACACAAATAAACACACACACACACACACACACACACACACACACCACACACACACACACACACACACACACACACACACAACATATAAAAAACAAAGCAAAAACAAACGGGGTACCGTCCGCAGCATATATCTATCACATGTGAAAGAAGCCATAGATATTATTCAGAAATTGTGATTGTCCAAATTTCGAGAAAAAAAATCCATACTGACCAACAAACAAAACCCAAACCAAAACAAATTCAAACAAATTGAAACAAAAGGCATATATATATGTACGGGAAACAGTGATAATGGATATTTTTTATTAGGCTGTTTCGTTTGTTTCTTTAAAACCCTGCCCAAGCAGTGAGGTTCTGCTTAGCGAACTGGCTGTATGTATATTCTTGTATCCATTGATTATTGTAACAACTCATATTATGTTACAGTGACATTTATCTCTTCATCTGCGATTCGTGTGTCTTTAAAAATAAGCAAAAGAAGAAGAACGTTCAGTGCTGATTCCAATGCTTCTTTGTAGATACTTGTTTCTGTTGTTTGTGCAACAATACAGAAAATGGGATTCGTCTTTTAGAACATCGAGGCAAAAGGGGCAGCTTTTCATTTCTAGCCTAATCACACGGTAAGAGATATTTTGTTAACCCCAGCTCTTTTTTTGCCTGATAAGGGAATTGTGAAACTTTTCAACTGCGATAGCGTTTGAATAATTCTCTGAGTCAAAACAAAAGTTATTTAAACTGGCATTCAAGAAGATGGAAAACATTCTTACCAAAAAATGCCTATCAATTAACATCAGGAAGAGAGTTGTTGAATGTTACATAGAACTGATAATGTTATTTGCTTGTGAGGCGTGGACAGTCAACAACAAGCAAAGCCAGAACAAGATTGAGGCAGCCGAGGTGTGGTTTCTAAGAAGAATGTTGAGAGTTCCATGGACAGCAAAGAAAACAAACGAGACAGTCTTGATGGAGGCAGACACAAGTAGATCATTCATAAGGAAGACTAGGAAAAGACAGGCAACATTTATGAGGAAAGGAGAATTGGAGCACCTGGTCACAACAGGAAAGCTGGAGGGAAAGAGAGCACCAGGTAGACCCAGGGAGAAAATATTGGACGGTCTTGCAGAGTGGCTGAAGATAGAGAGGGTGGAAGAGGTGCTTGCAGCAACAAGGAGTAGAAACAGATGGAAGGCCATGATCGCCAACGCCATGTGGCAAGGCAGTTGATGATGATGATGAATATGAAACAAACAACAACAACAATAACAACAACGACAACAACAACAACAAACACACACACACACACACACACACACACACACACACACACACACACACACACACACACACACACACACACACACACACACACACACACACACACACACACAAAAACAAAACAAAAAATACCTGTCGCTACCGAATATCTTTCTCTGCCATTCTTGTTTACATTTCATTATCTGTTTTGTTTTTGTTTTGTTTCCTTTAACCCTTTGATTCCCGTACTCTATTCACCAGCACATCCTGCATTGTCAACCACTCTAACACAGGAAAATCTTAACCCTTTGACTCCCTCACCCTATCGACTAGCTTCACGCAGGCAGTTGGTGGATAGGGTGCGGGAGCCAAAGTGTTAAAGGAAAATAAAAATACTGACTTTCCGATCATACCATTTGTCCATACTTCTTCAAATCCGTATGCTTCTAGACATTCTGTAACAATTCTTATCCAGTTCCTATTCCCCCTGTGGGGATGCCGGGGGCTCTTTCAGTATAAAATAGTATCCCCACCTTCTGGAAATTCTGTGCCAGAAGTTTCCTCTTTTCTGTCACTCTCTTTGTTTCTTTCTTCCTCCTTGGCTTTCTGTTATTTTTTCCTTTCATTTTTTGCCTTGCTGGTCCATTCATCTGTATGTGTTCGATAAAGTCTTACATACTTTCTCTTAGAATTGATAATTGGGTACATATATTAAGTGCATAGTTGACTTTAGAGAAATAAGACATGCTGAAGCCATTTTAGGCCATTTAGGCTCGTTTTTATATATGTTTTAGTGTCCTTAGTTATGTTAAATATGTGTTCAGGTATGATTTCTTTAAAATCCATGTGATAAATTGGACGGATTGGTCAACGCCAGGGGCATGTCCTTAGATTATGTACGCGAATGCATTGGTATGTGTACATACTTTGTCTTCCTTTCTTTTCCTGTTGAAGAATTGTGC
>JAPXFY010000016.1:24773365-24813365 GCA_030674185.1 Monoplex corrugatus | reverse complement strand
AAAGAGACCATCATATACTGTGGGGTGTAGAAATCACACGGTTGACTACAATATTCCAAAATGTGAAGAGAGAGAAAGAGAGAGAGAGAGAGAGAGAGAGAGAGAGAGAGAGAGCGGGAGAGAGAGAGCAGGAGAGAGAGAGAGAGACAGAGACGGCCAGCCAGCCAGACAGACAGACAGATGTTAGACGAACAGACAGACAGACAGAGAGAAAAAAAAAAGAGAGAGCGAAAGAGGATGAGAGAGAGACAGACAGTCAGGCAGACAGATAGGCAGACAGACAAACAGCCAGCCAGACAGACAGACAGACAGTGTGAAACTTCAAACTTCAAAACACTTTATTGACCAAGGATAATAGCAGTGGGCCTTATTCAGCGCTTAGATTTGATTTTATCAAGATTTTGCGCTATATAAATATTGTAATTATTAATTATTATTATTATTATTGAACCTGCCTCACAGGTAGTCCTTGCTACTAAACAAATGCAATGTATGTAAATGTATTAAAAATATAATGAACCACAACGGTACAACGGACAGAGAGACAGACAGACAGACAGACAGAGAGAGAGAGAGAGAGAGAAAGAAAGAGAAAAGAGAGAGAAAGAGAGAGAGAGAGAGAAAGAAGAAGAAAAGAGACAGAAAAAGACAGACAGACATAGAGAGACAGACAGACAGACAGAGAGAGAGAGAGAGACAGACAGACAGATAGACATACAGACAGAGACAGACAGAGACAGAAAGACAAAGACAGAGACAGAGACAGACATACAGACAGATAGACAGACAGACAGAGAAAGACAGACAGACATAGACAGACAGACAGACAGAGACAGAGAAAAGACAGACAGAGACAGAAAGACAGAAAGACAGAGACAGACATACAGACAGATAGACAGACAGACAGACAGACAGACAGAGAAGACAGACAGACATAGACAGACAGACAGACAGACAGAAAGACAGAAAGACAGAAAGACAGAAAGACAGAGACAGACAGACAGACAGAGACAGACAGACAGACAGACAGAGACAGACATAGACAGACAGACAGACAGAGACAGAGAAGAGACAGACAGATAGACAGACATAGACAGACAGACAGAGACAGAGAAGAGACAGACAGAGACAGACAGAGACAGACAGACAGAAAGACAGAGACAGACAGACAGATAGAGACAGAGAAGAGACAGACAGACAGACAGACAGACATAGACAGACAGACAGACAGAGACAGAGAAGAGACAGACAGACAGACAGAAACAGAACAAATAACAGGAAGTGGCAAACTGTAGGAAGAGCATTTTAGGGAAAACATGACAAAAAACAGATGCGGCAAGACAGGGGATCACATTGACAGAGACAGATAGCAAAGATAGACACATTCAAGCCATACGGCAAAGGATGTGATATCATGCAGACCATGACGGGCAACAGTGATGATATCATCAGAGCCAGACTGCAAAGTGTATGGATTCATGCAGAGCCATACAGCAAAAGTGTATTATCATCATTCAGAGCCATGCTGGCAAAGTGTATGTGATTATCATTGCAGAGCCATGTGGCAAAGGTATGTGATCATATCAAAGCCATGCGGCAAGTGTATGTGATCATCATTCCAGAGCCATATGGCAAAGTGTATGTGATTATCATTGCAGAGCCATGCTGGCAAAGTGTATGTGATCATCATTCAGAGCCATACTGGCAAAGTGTATGTATCATCATTCCAGAGCCATACTGGCAAAGTGTATGTGATTATCATTGCAGAGCCATGCTGGCAAAGTGTATGTGATCATAATTCCAGAGCCATACTGGCAAAGTGTATGTGTTTCATCATTCAGAGCCATGCTGGCAAAGTGTATGTGATCATCATTGCAAGCCATACTGGCAAAGTGTATGTGATCATCATTGCAGAGCCATACTGGCAAAGTGTATGTGATTATCATTCAGAGCCATGCTGGCAAAGTGTATGTGATCATCATTCCAGAGCCATGCTGGCAAAGTGTATGTGATCATCATTCCAGAGTCATGCTGGCAAAGTGTATGTGATCATCATTCAGAGCCATGCTGGCAAAGTGTATGTGATCATCATTGCAGAGCCATGCTGGCAAAGTGTATGTGATTCATCATTTCAGAGCCATGCTGGCAAAGTGTATGTGATCATCATTCAGAGCCATGCTGGCAAAGTGTATGTGATCATCATTCCAGAGCCATGCTGGCAAAGTGTATGTGATCATCATTCCAGAGCCATGCTGGCAAAGTGTATGTGATCATCATTGCAGAGCCATGCTGGCAAAGTGTATGTGATCATTATTCCAGAGCAATGCTGGCAAAGTGTATGTGATCATCATATCAGAGTCATGCTGGCAAAGTGTATGTGATCTTCATTCCAGAGCCATACTGGCAAAGTGTATGTGATCATCATTCCAGAGCCATGCTGGCAAAGTGTATGTGATCTTCATTCCAGAGCCATGCTGGCAATGTGTATGTGATCATCAATCCAGAGCCATGCTGGCAACGTGTATATCAATGTCCTGGAATGACACACACACACTTTGAGTGAGACACAGATATGGTTCGGGAGAGAAAGGGGTAGCAGAATGACCAGATTTTCTTTTCAGGTAACTTTGGATAAAGACAATTGGCCAAGTCTAAAACCGTAAGACGAAGAGAAAGCATTTAATAAGAGATAAACGGAGACAAGTTGTGCTACAGCTATACAATGACGATTTTTAGAACCACATCGGAACCAGCTGCAGATGCAAAACATGGAAATCCATTCCTGTGTCTTAAAGACGAAGCCAGTAGGCTACCTGCTAACATTCAACAACAATAACAGCAACAGCAACAAGGATGGTGACGACAACGACAACAATGGCGACATTGACAACACCGACAATAAAAGCAACAACGGCAGCAGCAGCAGCAGCAGCAACAACGGCAACAACAACAACAGAAACAAGAACAACGGCAACGATAACAACAACAAGGACAACAACGGTAACAAGGACGACAACAACAATAACAACGACGACAACAACAACAACAACAACAACAGCAACAAGAGCAACAACAGCATCAACAACTACAACAACAACAATTACAACAGCAACAAAAGCAACAACAACAACAACATGAGCAGCAGCACAGCAACAGCAAAGCAATGGCAACAACAACAATTCTTGTTGTTTCTGAACTTATGTCTGCGCGCAGCGGCGTGCGTGCGTGCTGCGTGTGTGCTGTGATGTGTGTGTGTGTGTGTATGCACGCGCGCCGCATGCGTTGGATGCATGTGTTCTTGTGGGCGCCTCTGTGTCTGTGTGTTTATGTGTGTATGAGTCTGTTTGAGTGTGTATGTGTGGATTTGTTTGTGTGTATGTATGTGTGAGTGTGTGTGTGTGTGTGTGTGTGTGTGTGTGTGTGTGTGTAAATGTGTGTGTGTGGGAATGTGTGTGTGTAAAAGTGTGTGTGTGTAAAATGTGTGTGTGTGTGTAAATGTGTGTGTGTGTGTAAATGTGTGTGTGTGTGTAAATGTGGTGGTGTGTAAATGTGTGTGTGTGTAAATGTGTGTGTGTGTAGTAAATGTGTGTGTGTGTAAATGTGTGTGTGTTTGTGTGTGTGTTGTGATGTGTGTGTGTGTGTGTGTGTGTGTGTGTGTGTGTGTGTGTGTGTGTGTGTGGTGTTGTGTGTGTGTGTGTGTTGTATGTGTGAATATCTATGTGAGTGTAAATTAAATGAAAATTAAAAAACTAAATTCCTTGGTACAATTTGGCCTCCCTATCCTGACCTACTTTTGGTTTCGTCTGCTTTTACAGCGAACGGTGCTACATTTTTTTGACACCCCCAAGAAATTATTCAAAACCATTTCATCATTTTGGTATTCAGTCCTATTTCAATCTAACGTGCTCTAAAGAAAATATCTCTTTTTAAAAAAAATTTCTTTTCTGTATGAGCAAGTTTGTGATGTTTCTAGAAATCCTTTTTTAATGTTCATAAAATGAATGTTCATAAAAACATAAAGAGGTATGTACTAATTTTTGCATGGCTATGCGCGCAGGCTAACCTTCTTCTTCTTCTTCTTTTTCTTCTTCTTCTTTTTCTTCTTCTTCTTCGCATTCTTCTTCTTCGCATTCTTCTTCTTCTTCGCATTCTTTTTCTTCTTCGCATTCTTCTTTTTCTTCTTCGCATTCTTCTTCTTCTTCGCATTCTTCTTCTTCTTCTTCGCATTCTTCTTCTTCTTCGCATTCTTCTTCTTCTTCTTCTCTTCTTCTTCTTCTTCTTCTTCTTCTTCTTCTTCTTCTTCTTTCTTCTTCTTCTTTCTTTCTCTTCTTCTTCGCATTCTTCTTCGCATTCTTCTTCGCATTCTTCTTCTTCTTTTGCATTCTTCTTCTTCTTCTTCTTCTTCTCCTTCTTCTTCTTCTTCTTCTTCTTCAGTGTTATTAACGTCCCATCGTGATAACGGTTAGGGACTGTCGTAAGACGAATCTTGTCATATAGTTAAAGAAGATAAGCGTTGTCCTATAATTTCCACGAGTGCTGGCTAACCACAGGCACCAGTGATGAAATACACGTAAAAGACCCGGTTGCCAATACTAAGTACTCCCGTGGAGGAGTTATTAGTAGGTAAGTTGTGGAAAAGACAGGCAACATTTATAGGCCATTTTATGAGGAAAGGGGATTTGGAGCACCTGGCCACAAAGGGAAAGCTGGAGGGAAAGAGAGCACCAGGTAGACCCAATGAGAAAATGCTAGACGGACTTGCAGAGTGGCTGAAGACGAGGAGGGTGGAGGAGATGCCTGAGGCAACAAGAGATAGAGACAGACGGAAGTCCATGATCGCCAACGCCATGCGGCAGGGCACCTGATGATGATGAAGTTGTGGAATGGAAAACACCTGCTTCCATGCCGAAAGGATTGAGTCTACCGATAGGGCTTTGTTTACCCGAGACGTTGTCACTGAGGCTCTTGAGACAATCGTTACTATCTTGGATCTGTTGGTTTATGTCGTGTTTCAAAATGCTGCCGGACGAAATGCATCACTTGATATGGGAGGCAACTGCAGCCACAAAGCAATATCGCAAAGTTTATGAAGGGTTGCTTCCCTTGTCAAATCTGGTTTGCTCTTCCCCCCCCCCCCCCCCCCACCCCGTTATCACTTTCTCAGGTTTTCTGAGGTGTTGGAGATTTTAAGCGGTTTGTTGTTGTTGTTGTTGTTCTTCTTCTTCTTCTTCTTCTTCTTGTTCTTGTTGTCATCGTTTTTCTTCTTTTCTTTCTGAGGTGTTGGAAATTTGAAGGATTTTGTTGTTGTTGTTGTTGTTGTTGTCGTCGTCGTCGTTGTTGTTGTTATTGTTGTTGTTGTTGTTCTTCTTCTTCTTTTCCTTCTCCTTTTTAAAAAAAAAAACTTTTTGTGGTTGTCGTTGTAGTTGTAGTTGTTGCAGCTTTGCCTTGTCAAAAACACGGAAAATTAAGCAAACACTGTTTTATTTGGTGATTGTCTTTACCATCGGAAAAGATAGACCATTAAATCTCTCTCTCTCTCTCTCTCTCTCTCGCTCGCTCGCTCGCTCTCTCTCTCCCTCCCTCCCCCCTCTCTCTCTCGCTCTCTCTCTCACTCTCTCGCTCTCTCTCTCCCTCCCTCCCCCCCCTCTCTCTTCTCTCTCGCTCTCTCTCGCTCTCGCTTCCTGTCTCTCCACCCATTTCTCTCTCTTTCTCACACACATATGCAAACACACACATGCGCATACACACATACTCACATACGCATTCACTCACTCACTCACTAACTCACTCACTCACTCACTCATTCACTCACTCACTCACTCACTTATTCACTCACATGTTCACTTACTCATTTTCTCACTCACTCACTCACTCACTCACTCACTCACGCACTCACTCATTTACTCACTCACTCACTGTCCATTACAGTCAGCCACCAAGAGCAGAATAAACTATGCACACGACCATGTAATAGGCACACAACAGGTTTAGTTTCATTTTTTCAACCAAACTTGGAGAGGCAAGAGCTGGATTCAGTTCAAGTAGCCTCCCATGTTATAGTCAGATCTGAGCTTGCTCTGATAGGATAATCAACATGAAAACTGATGTCTTACCTCCCCCATCACCCCCACACCCCACCCTGGGGATGCTGGGGGCTCTTTCAGTATAAATGGTATCCCTGCTTTCTGGAACTTCTGTTTTCCTGGGTCAGCCACTGGAACTTTCCCCTTTGACCGTTTTTTTTTTTTTTTTTTTGCTTCCCTCTGTGTTTTGCCACCTTTCTTTTTTATCGTAGTAATGGCTGTAAGTTGGAATGCACATTAGACTAAATTAAACTTCTTAATTCAAGTTTGGGCTGATAAGTCAGCCCAAAAGAAACTGGCTGTATCAGAAATGTGTACGTGTTTGCCAAAATAAGTCAAATTATAAAGGAGCAGCATGGCATAGAAAAAACATGGCGCTGTAATACCCTACTAAAATGAAAATCAAACACAAACAACAACAACAACAACAACAACAACAAAAGCCACGTGCAGTACAAAACAGTACCAGCACGGTACTTTCCTAGGCGGTGCCATGTGTGTTTCTGAAAGTAGATGTTTACAGCACTGCATCCCACACAAGTTTTCTCGGGTTATGCTCGGGGTCAGCACTGTGTCGGTACGTTTTTTATCACGCCAGTGTCAACAGAGTGAAACGGTCCACAACGGTTCTGATTTGTAACGGTCACGGAACGGTTACAGTCTTGATGGAGGCAGACACAAATAGATCACTCATAAGGAAGATTAGGAAAAGACAAGCAACATTTATAGGCCATTTTATGAGGAAGGGAGATTTGGAGCACCTGGTCACAACGGGAAAGCTGGAGGGAAAGAGAGCACCAGGTAGACCCAGGGAGATAATGCTGGACGGACTTGCAGAGTGGCTGGGGATGAGGAGGGTGGGGGAGATGCTAGGAGCAACGAGAGATAGAGATGGTTGGAAGTCCATGGTCGCCAACGCCATGCGGCAGGGCACCTGATGATGATGATGATGACGGAACGGTTCCCAAAGTGGTCCAGTGTAAAATAGCCCTATAAGTCACGCTATTCGTTTCAGTTTCAATTTCTCAAGATGACGTCTCTGCGCTCGGAATGAATTCCATATGCACTGACGTCACAGGTACAATGTGATGGAGAAGATCCAGAATGATCACGGCACAAGCCTTAATTAAGCCTGCACATAAACCCACGAACTGACCAGGTCCTGAGGTCCTACCTACACAGTTCCATAACCCTAGGGTCGTAGGGGAGTGAGGTCGCAGAGACCTCATTTTTTTCCCAGGGCCAGCACCACGAGGGCAGCGCCCATTCCCCTCTCCCTCGCTTCAAATTCATATTCATGTTCACATTTTTTAAAACCAAGACTTCAGAAAGCCAAGAAGGCTTATTGGTTTTCAAGGGGTGGGCCCTGGGAAATCAACCTACCTCTTCAATGTTTTATACCAAGGCAGCCAAGCAATGCCCTGCTCTTCACGATTTTCAACTGCCATGAGATCTTTAGTGTGTTCAGTCAGAAAGCACACGGGTCCCACTCGTTTTTCGTCCCCTTCCGAAGGACTAATGTCTGTTCCGGGCAAGCGCCTCCCGGGAAGCACGCATATAACAGATTTGACCTCCTTCCCCGCGAGGCAGAAAGGTGGAGGAGTCCATTATGGAGGGGGTGGACGGTTCACTTCATCTTTCCACGGTACGGCTGACATTTCTGCAAGTACACGTTGACAACGTATCTGAAAGAGTTCACACACTCCACTCGTGTTGAAATTAGACGATTTTACCACACACACCACACACACACACACACACACACACACACACACAACACACACACACACACACACCACACACACACACACATACATATACAGACATACACAGATACACACACACACGCGCGCGCGCGCACACACACACACACACAGACACACAGACATACACACACACAGACACACAGACACAGACACACACACACAAACACAGACACACTCACAGACACAGATACACACATACAGACACACACACACAGACATACAGTCACACACAGACACACACACACGCAAACACACACAATAAACACACACACAGACACACACAGACACACACAGCCCACACACACACACACACACACACACGCACACACACGCGCGCGTGCACACACAGACATACAGACACACACACACAGATACACAGACACAGACACACGCACACAGACACACACACACACACACAGATACAACTGACACACACATACAGTCACACACAGACACACACACACACATAAATACACACAGACATACACACAGACACACACAGACACACAGACATACACATACACGTACACACACACACAGATACACAGACATAGACACACACAGACACACACACACACACACACACACACACACACACACGCATGCGCACACACACAGAGGCTCACACACAGAGCCTCACTCACACACACAGCCACCCCCCCCACACACACACAGCCTCACACGCACATACACACACACACACACACACACACACACACACACAGAGTAAACACACATACACACTCATACATATACACACAAACATATACACACACACACTCTCTCTCTCTCCCCCTATCTCTCAAAAACTCACACACATAGTGCACACAGACATGCACACACACACACACACACACACACACACACACACACACACACACACACACACACACACACACACACATACGCTCACACACACACGCAGAACAAACACACGTACACACCCGCACATATGCTCAAAAACAGAAACACACACACTCTCTCTCTCCCCCTCTCTCTCACACACTCACACACATAGTGCACACACACATGCACACAAAACATACACTCAACACACCACACCACACACAGACACACATACACACGCGCACGCGCGCGCACGCGCTCACACACACGCTCACACACACAGTATACACTCCAAACAAACACAAAACATGCACTCCATACACACACACATGCGCCCGCGCGCACGCACACGCACCTGCACATGCACATGCACACACACACACAACATACACTCCAGAAACACAGAACCACACGCGCGCACAAACACAACACACACACACACACACACACACACACACACACACACACACACACACACACACACACACACACGCACACGAACGCGCACACTCATACAAGACTTACACACACAGGCGCGCGCACATCCACACCCACACACCCACACACCCACACACACACCCACACACAGTACAAACACGTACACACACACACACACACACACACACACACACACACACACACACAGACTGTACACAAACAGTACAAACACACACACAGAGTACACAGACACAGAGTACACACACACACAGTACACACACACACACACACACACACACAGAGTACACACACACACAGTACACACACACACAGTACACACACACACACAGTACACACGCACACACACACAGAGCATACACACACACACACACACACACACACACACAGAGTACACACACACACGGTACACACACACAGTACACACACACACACAGTACACACACACACACATACACACACACAGTACACACACACACACATACACACACACACACATACAGGATATACACACGCGCGTGGTTACATACACAACATACAGCCATGAGCAATCTGTTAAAGCCTGATAGTTCTAATGATTGCTTTTCTATTGTCCTATACCTTTTTTTTTTTAATGTTAATTGATATGTTAAACTGTCTTTATGATTTTTTTTTCGTCTAAAAGCACATATGTGAACAGACGTTAAAAGAAATAACGAACAGGACACACACACACACACAGTACACACACACACACAGAGTACACCACACACACACACACACACACACACACACACACACACACACACACACAGAGTACACACACACACACACACACACACACACACACACACACACACACACACGCGCGCGCGCGCGCACAGAGTACACACACACACACACAGAGTACACACACACACACACACACACACACACACACACACACAGGATACAGACACGTACTACGACTATAAGAACAGCATTGTTAAGCAACACGTTGCACGACATCGACAGTGCCCAAGTGACAGGAAAAAGGAGACAGCGCGGCAGACACACACTTTGTTAACCCTTAGACTCCCGTACCCTATCATCAACTGCAAAAATTTAACCCTTTGAAACTGGTAGATAGGGTGAGAGAGTCAGAGGGTTAAGTTTTTTGCTAGCATGGTTGACAATGCAGGATGCTGGTGGACAGGGTGTGGGAGTCAAGGAGTTAACCCTTTGCCTCCTGCACCCTATCCACCAACTGCAAAAAACTAAATCATTTGACTTCCTCTCCCCCTATCCACCAGCTTCCAGCAGACAGACAGAAGCTGGTGGATAGGGTGAGGGAGTCAAAGGGTTAAGTTGGTGCTTTGCTAGCAAGGTTGACAGTGTAGGATGCTGGTGGACAGAAGTGCGGGAGTCAAAAGGTTAAGTGTTGTACAACAATAGTTATTGTCAAGTGACACCACCAGCGCAAGTGTCAGGCGCCTTCCGTCAAATCATCGTCTGCATCGTCCACCCCTTGTCAAATTGTAAATACGTGCACCCATTTTAAAGTCAAAATTTAAACAGATAAACACACATACAAGCACGGACGCACGAGTGTGTGTGTGCGCGCACACACACACACACACACATACGCATACACATACACACATACACACGTACACTTATACACGTACGCACATACTTACATACGCACATACACACTCATGCTGGGCACACACACACACACTCGCGCGCGCGCTAACACGCACACACACACACACACACACAAACACACACACACACACACACACACACACACACGTGCAACGCAAGCAGACACATCTACACACGGTCAGCACTCACGCGCCCACATACGTGCGCACACACGTGCGCTCACACACACAAGCACACACACACACACACACACGCACGTACGCACACACACACACAAACACACACACACATAAAGTCACACATGCACACACACTCACACACAAACACACACACATACACACATACACACACACACACACACAGACACACACAAACACACGCATACACACAAATACACACACTGACACACATACACACACACACACATACACACACACACACATACACGCATTCACGTATACACACACACACACACACACACACACACACACACACACACACACACACATTTAAGCTCAAACTGTCTGTTAATGCAATTTACTCATCACCCTTTTATTCATGTGAACAGCGCATGGCAGATTATTGTCAACCGTAAACTTCACCTAGTTGATAGACATTTGGGCATTTACTGGGATGCGGGTGGGGGGTTCTGTCAAGTGGGACGAGTTTGTACAGAATGCCTAGTTGTGTTGTGATTCAGACCTTTAATGATTTACTTATTTAGTTTACATATATGTGACCCCCCCACCGCAAAATCAGTCTTAACTAGCATTTTGGGCATTTTGAGATATACATATCGCTGGAAAGTGTACATTCTGATGATTATTTTGGTACTTGAATAAAGCTTGTACTCAACAAAATGTAGAAGTTATGTATGTTTAAAGTCATTTAGTTGTATTTGAGAAAACGGCCTCTAAAAACTTTTGTGTGCTCTCCTACACATTTTCCTTTAATTTCTTTATTTGGTGGCTTTGACCAGTTTGTTTCTGATTTTCGCTGTCAATATCTGAAAGGTGCACCAAAGAGCTTTCCATCAGTATATTACATGTGCGGGTACTGTACAGGTTACGGTTCATAATAAGAGATATGGCTCCTCTAAGGATAAGCTTCCTCCTCAGATCTGTATATGACCTGCTCCCCTCGAATGCAAACTTAGTGAAATGGGGGAAAGCAGACGACCCAGCATGTCCGCTCTGTCAGAAGAAAACAAACAGTGGAACATGTCCTAAGCTCTTGCAAAGTAGCGCTAGCCCAAGGAAGGTATACATGGAGGCACAACCAAGTTCTGAAAGTGATCACAGATGTGGTTAGCGAAAAAACCATGACCCCAAACGCACCAATTGCTATGACAACGTTCTACAAAGCAGGAGGGAAACAGGTCTGGCCCGAAAGGGCTATGACAACCAGCACATTGCCAAAGGGTCTTCTGGATGGAGCAGTCGACTGGGAGTGTACAGCAGACCTCCCAGAGTGGAGAAATTACCCAGATGTCATCAGCAAGACAGGCATGAGACCAGACATCGCTCTCCACTCTGACTCCTCGAAACAAGTGATTCTGATAGAACTCACTGTGCCATACGAAAGCAGAATGGAAGAAGCACATATCTACAAGACCGAAAAATACGCCGGTCTTGCCAGCACCCTGAAGAAAGCAGGTCTGCGGGTCAAAATCTTCGCCATAGAGGTCGGGGCAAGAGGGTTTGTGGGCACCTCCGCTTATGATCTCATGAAACAACTCGCCATTTCTGGGAAGAAGAGGACTAGAGCCCTTAAAGCGATGGCAGAGGCAGCAGAAAGGAGCTCAAGCTGGATCTGGGCAAGGAGGAACCAAAAAAGTGAACTTCATAAGGATTAAATTCCCTACAGATGATGTGTGCCCCGTTAGCACATTGGTAAAACCGCGTACCGCAGTTCTGAAGCGCAGAATCGCCCAGGTTCGATCCCCGGCGTGGGAAAAAAAAAAAAAAAATAGACAACAGCAGAAGGGCATCCAGGAGTCATGACCTGGATGTGGCCCGGCCCCCCGAGAGTGTAAGGAATTCAGGGCCGAAACACTTGTCTAAAGGGGGTTACTTCTCTGAAGATCTTCTGTTGTCTAGCTCTCCCTAGAGTTTCTTTCTACCTGCACATGGTCAGTCCATTGACTTCCGGGAATAGTTCGGAGGACATTCGGGAAAGACCGAAGGACACTGGGAAAGACTAGATCTGCGGGCTCTGTGGGTTGGCTTCCCACCTTGCCTTTGATAACATGCCACGAGTTTTCCAAATGAAAGATGCTCCCAGGATTCACCGAAAGGGGGAGAGAATGATGAATCCATCGGCACTGACTCCATCACGACTGGAAACGCACAACGGACCATGATTAATGACCAGTTGGAATTTCCGTGTGCGTGTGGAAGGAGATTCACCACCAAACGCGGCATGAAGATCCACAGGACAAAAATGGGCTGTTTGAAGACACATACGAACCAGCAGCAGCGCACTGCGATAGCAGGTGAGACGTTGGATGACCAAGGCCAGGAATTAAACCATAGTGCCAAGGACATCCACGCTGACGGTTCTGATGCGGATTTTGCACAAGCTCTTAACGCCAAACGTGGAAAACTCAATTTGCCGCCTGCCGGTGCAAAAGAACAATGGGAGAAATTAGATGAGGAACTTGTCCTTAAGCTGAATGCGCTAATAGGGAACAGTACGCTGGAACACAAACTTGACACATACGGAGACATCATATACTCTATCTGCAGGGACACTTATGGAGTGAAGCAGCCAAAGACAAAAACGCCTCCCCAGAAATCCAGAAGACAGCAACAGATGGAGAGCATCCGGAGGGAGAAAAGGAAGCTTAAAAAGCGAATGAAAACTGCCTCAGAATTCGAGAAGCAAGGGCTCCTGGAACTCTGGAAAGATCTGAAGGCCAAACACAATGCTCTCAGCAAAGTGGAATCAGCAAGGCGAAGAAAGAGCAAAAAGAAGAAGACTCAAGATCGTTTCTTCAAAGATCCCTTTGACTTTGCAAGAAAGCTGTTTGAACAACCCAAATCAGGGACTCTCACAGTGGGCAAGGAAACCCTAGAGCAGCATCTCAGGGAAACATATTCCGATTCTCAGCGCGAGGCACCACTTGAAATCCAAAATCTGGTTTGGCCTGCAGCGCCAGAAGGAAAATTCAATAACAAACCACCAACACTGGATGAAGTGAAGAACGTAGTAAAGAAAGCCAGAGCCAAGTCAGCACCTGGACCAAACGGAATACCATACCTGCTCTACAAGAAATGCCCAAAAGTGCTCGAGTGGCTCCACAAGATGATTCGATCAGCATGGAGGAACCAGAAGATCAGCGACCAATGGATGAGAGCTGAAGGAGTGTACATTCCGAAGGAGCAGAACTCCAGCAGCATCAATCAGTTCAGGCCAATATCACTTCTGAACGTCGAGGGGAAAATCTTCTTCTCTGTTATGGCAGCAAGATTGACAAAATACCTGACTGAAAACAAGTATCTGGATATGTCAGTCCAAGGGAAGGGGGCATACCAGGAATGCCTGGATGCTTGGAACATGCCACGTTGATTTGGGATGCCATCCAAAAAGCAAGAACAGAGAAGAGAGACATTGACGTAGTTTGGCTTGATCTGGCGAATGCATATGGATCAGTTCCACACGATATGATCCAGCTGGCTCTTGAAATGTATCACATCCCAGAAAACATCCGAACAATGCTGAGGAAGTATTTCCAAGGGTTCTCAATGCGGTTCTCTACCAAAGAATACACCACGGACTGGATAGACCTAGAGGTGGGCATTGCAATGGGCTGTGCAATCTCTCCCATACTGTTCGTGTTGGCAATGGAAGTCATCTTGAAAGCTGCAATGAAGAGTTCAGGTCCAGTGAATCTGGGAGATGGATACCAGATGCCTCCTCTGAAAGCTTTCATGGATGACACAACAGTCTTGTCCACGGATGAGGAAGAGACACACCAAATCTTAAAGCAGCTGGATGAGCTGGTGGCCTCTTCAAGAATGAGGTTCAAACCTAAGAAATCCCGAAGTCTCTCACTGCGAAAAGGAAAAGTGGCAGATTCAGTCAAATTCATGGTAGCCAACCAAGCCATCCCCACTGTCACAGAAGAGCCAGTAAAAAGTCTCGGAAGATGGTATGATGACTCCTGAAAGACACACAAAGGGGATGTGAAACCAAGCAAACAGCAGAAGAAGGCCTGAAGAAAATAGATGACTGCGGACTGCCAGGCAAATACAAAGTCTGGTGTCTACAGTTCATGCTGATACCAAAGCTGCTGTGGCCACTGCTAATCTATGACATTTGCACCAGCACAGTCGAAGCAATGGAAGCCAAAATCAACAAATACACAAGAAAATGGCTCGGTGTCCCACCTGGTCTCACTGATGTTGCATTCTACTGTCGTCAAGCAATGCTGAAGCTACCTCTGAAATCCATAGTGGAGGAATACAAAGTTGGAAAAGCAAGACTGTTGAGCATGCTGGAGGAATCGGAGGACAATATCGTGAGAGCAGTTCATCCAAAGCTGAGAACTGGCAGAAAGTGGAAAGTCCAAGAGGCTGTAAACAATGCCAAGAGAAACCTCAGCATCAAAGAAATAATTGGACACACGCAAACCAACAGACAGGGACTGGGAGCAACAAAAATGCAGTGGTGGTCCAAAGCCAAAGGGAAGGAAAAAAGAGACATGATCATACAGGAGTTGAAGGAAGAAGAAGATGTCAAAAGAGTGCAGAAGGCAGTCCAGCAAGGTCAACAGGGGCAATGGACAACATGGGACAGTGCACTCCAAAGAAGTCTCAGCTGGAACGATATGTGGCACATGGCTCCTCTAAGGATAAGCTTCCTCCTCAGATCTGTATATGACCTGCTCCCCTCGAATGCAAACTTAGTGAAATGGGGGAAAGCAGACGACCCAGCATGTCCGCTCTGTCAGAAGAAACAAACAGTGGAACATGTCCTAAGCTCTTGCAAAGTAGCGCTAGCCCAAGGAAGGTATACATGGAGGCACAACCAAGTTCTGAAAGTGATCACAGATGTGGTTAGCGAAAAAAACCATGACCCCAAACGCACCAATTGCTATGACAACGTTCTACAAAGCAGGAGGGAAACAGGTCTGGCCCGAAAGGGCTATGACAACCAGCACATTGCCAAAGGGTCTTCTGGATGGAGCAGTCGACTGGGAGTGTACAGCAGACCTCCCAGAGTGGAGAAATTACCCAGATGTCATCAGCAAGACAGGCATGAGACCAGACATCGCTCTCCACTCTGACTCCTCGAAACAAGTGATTCTGATAGAACTCACTGTGCCATACGAAAGCAGAATGGAAGAAGCACATATCTACAAGACCGAAAAATACGCCGGTCTTGCCAGCACCCTGAAGAAAGCAGGTCTGCGGGTCAAAATCTTCGCCATAGAGGTCGGGGCAAGAGGGTTTGTGGGCACCTCCGCTTATGATCTCATGAAACAACTCGCCATTTCTGGGAAGAAGAGGACTAGAGCCCTTAAAGCGATGGCAGAGGCAGCAGAAAGGAGCTCAAGCTGGATCTGGGCAAGGAGGAACCAAAACAGTGAACTTCATAAGGATTAAATTCCCTACAGATGATGTGTGCCCCGTTAGCACATTGGTAAAACCGCGTACCGCAGTTCTGAAGCGCAGAATCGCCCAGGTTCGATCCCCGGCGTGGGAAAAAAAAAAAAATAGACAACAGCAGAAGGGCATCCAGGAGTCATGACCTGGATGTGGCCCGGCCCCCCGAGAGTGTAAGGAATTCAGGGCCGAAACACTTGTCTAAAGGGGGTTACTTCTCTGAAGACCTTCTGTTGTCTAGCTCTCCCTAGAGTTTCTTTCTACCTTTCTACCTAAAAATAGATACTTTTGGTAGGAAATTGCGTTCTTTCTGCTGCGATGAGTGCATTGAAATACCGATTTAAATTGATTAATAATATTTTTTCAAGAAAAAAATTTCTGTGGGGGATAGATTATAGTCTACAGAAATCAATTTTGAAAAAAAGTCAAAACACCCCAGATAGACCCTCAGTCATCTTTTCAGCTCCTAGTGCTGTTTGACTGACTGCGAGTTAAGACTGATTTCGTGGTGGGAGGTCACATATGTTCCTTTTTTGAAGGTAATATACACAGATACACATGTCATTTACATGTAACCAAGATTATTCCAGTGGTAGACTGATAAGTTACCAGTATGAAATATAGACTAGGTAAAACATAGTCTAGGTAGGGCCTCAGGACCTGGCCAGCTCATGGGTTTATGTGCAGGCTTAAGGCTTGTGGCATGATCACCATACACATGGCACCAGTGGCGTTAGTGCATATGGAATTCGTTCATCTTGAGAAACTGAAACTGAAACTGTCAATTCTAAAGAGTTTTGTGAGAGTAGGCTTTTTCTCGTGGTTCTTCTCTGTTGAAGACAAAACTTTTGGAAGGTTAATATCACCCGTGATGTTTTGTACTTTTTGTCTGTTTTAGTTGGCAGTAGCTTGGGTATTTTATTGTTGTTATCGTTGTTGTTTTATGTAAACTAAGAGACACGTGATTCAGTTCACAGCAGTCTATTCATTTGTTGGTGTGAGGTCCATTCACCAGTGTATGTTCGATAAAGTCTTAAGTACGTTCTCTGAGGATTGATGATTGGGTACATGCATTAAGTGTATTATTGACTCCAGGGAAATGAGATGTTCAAGCAGTCTAAGGTTATTGAGGCCCTGTTCTACGCTCGTATATATGTTTTAGTGTCCGTAGTTAGGTTGACAATTGTATTCAGGTACAATTCTTTAATTCCCTGTGTGATAAATTGAATGGAGTGGTAAATGCCAGGGGCATCCTCTTAGATTACGTGAGCTAATGCATTGGTATGTATACTTGATTTTCTTTTCCTTTTTTTTCCTGTTGAAGTATTGTGTATGTTTTTTAAACTGTTATTGCCCTAAGCAGCTATATGCAGTCGGTTGGGCTTTAACCCTTTGATTCCCACATTCTATCCATCGACTGCAAAAACTTGACCCTTTGACTCCCTCACCCTGTCCACCAGCTTCCTGTAATAAGCTGGTGGATAGGGTAAGGGAGTCGAATGGTTACGGGTTTTGTAGTTATTGTAGTTGTTGTTTTTTTTGCTAGCATGGTTGACAATGCAGGATGCTGGTGGACAGGGTGCGGGAGTCAAAGGGTTAAACAATAATAACAATAACAGTAACGTCAGTTACTGTCATTTGTGGTAGCGTAAGATTATATATTATTGACTTTTCCTTTGCAACACAATTCCAGATTGTTTAACCCTTCGACTCCTTTGACTCTCACCCTATCCACCAGCTTTCTGCAGGAAGCTGGTGGAAGGGTAAATGAGTCAAAGTGTTAAGTTTTTGCTTTGTTAGCATGGTTGATAATGCAGGATGCCAGTAGACACGGTGCAGGAGCCAAAGGGTTAATTTTGATTGGTATTGTGGTAAAATGGGTAAATGGTCGTGTGGCGAAACACTGTTGGCTTGAATAGAGTGTGATGGAGGTTTGTTTGTTGATTGTTGGAAAGCTTTCCAGAATGAGTTAGTACTACGTTTAACCATTTCTCTCCCTCACGCTGTACACCAGCATCCTGCATTGTCAACCATACCGACAAAGCAAAAACTTAACCTTTTGATTCTCTCATCCTATCCAGCAGTTTCAGGGTGCAGGAGTTAAAGAGTGAAGAGAGACCAGACTTTCCAAGTGTTTTTCTTTGGGCGCGTGTTTTACAGATTCCAACAGATTTTTTTTGTTTTTCATAATTTTCATGATCGCCAGCTACTAAAATGTCGTCACTTGGTAAAGCTGCCATATTTTGGATTCTTCAGTTGTTCACTGAAGGGAAAGAGAGAGAGAGAGAGAGAGAGAGAGAGAGAGAGAGAGAGAGAGAGAAGAGAGAGAGAGAGAAAGAGAGAGAGAAGAGAGAGAGAGAGAAGAGAGAGAGAGAAAGAGAGAGAAGAGAGAGAAAGAGAAAGAGGAAAGAGAAAGAGAGAGAAGAGAGAGAAGAGAGCAGAGAAAGAGAGAAGAGAAGAGAGAGAGAGAGAGAAAGAGAGGAGAAAGAGAGAGAAGAGAGAGAAAAGAGAGAGAGAGAAGAGAGAAGGAGAAAGAGAGAAAGAGAAGAAGAAAAAGAGAGAGAGAGAAAGAGAGAAAGGGAGAAAGAGAGAGAGAGAGAGAAAGAAGAGAAAGAGAGAGAGAGAGAAAGAGAGAGAGAGAGAGAGAGAAAGAGAGAGAGAAAGAGAGAGAGAGAGAATATTACATTTCAAATTATCAAAAGATAACCGTTTGCTTGTAAATCCTACCCCCCCCCCACATACCCCTCAAAAAGTTATTATTGTGGATTTTGTGTATGTGCAGATCTTTCTATCTCTCTAACCACCTAAATCGTAACCTACTTTGCCTTGAACGTTCTAGGGGGTGTATCTTTCAGACTGTAATTTCGCCAATACGTGCTGTGTTTTCAGTCACTTAATGAAGAAGGAAAAGCAACGAGAACAGCGTCAAAAGTGGGTCATCATGACTGCCCTGTGCATTGCAAGATGTCCTGTGGTGTGGTAACGGCACAGCTTGGGTCTCTCCCACAACGGACGGATTACGCTGTGCCTGTACGTTAAAACAGACTGAATGTTCCAGACTGCGGCTACTCCTGTCAGGAATGTTTCGTCTCTGAGGAAATGATGATCATGATGAAGCAAGGTCAGGGAATTTCACGTCGTGCATTTCATTTCTGTTAAAAAAAAATCCTGAACTCAGTCCATTGGCCTCGGTTTTCAAAAAAAAAAAAAAAGAAACAAAAACACCCTTATCACTTGGATAGGGTGCGCGAGTCAAAGGGTTAAGTTTTTACAGTTGGTGGATAGGGTGCGCGAGTCAAAGAATTACTCTTTTTTTGCAGTAAGTGGATAGGGTGCGGGAGTCAAAGGGTTAAGTTTTTACAGTTGGTGGATAGTGTGCGGGAGTCAAAGGATTAATTTTTGCAGTTAGTGGATAGGGTGCGGGAGTCAAAGGGTTAAGATTTTACAGTTGGTGGATAGTGTGCGAGAGTCAAAGGGTTAAGTTTTTACAGTTGGTGGATAGTGTGCGGGAGTCAAAGGGTTAAGTTTTTACAGTTGGTGGATAGTGTGCGGGAGTCAAGGGATTAATTTTTGCAGTTAGTGGATAGGGTGCGGGAACCAAAAGGGTTAAACATCAGAAAGCAACTAACGCAAGAGAGATAGGTGGAAGAGGCAGGTAAATTTTTTAAAACATTTTTGTTTCACCCATTTCATACATACTGACAAACAAACGCAAACTCCATTATTTCAATCCAGGAAGACAAGCATAAGAATTATCTCACATACATATGAGACAGTCATTCCACAGAATTTTTCCCTGATCACCCTCAGCAATATCAAACTGTACAATAACTATTACAAGTTGACAACTTACATTACAAAAATATGAAGCCTATGATATTTTCCAACTAGAATACATCTTGATTCCCGTCTGATCTCACACCAAAGTACACGCATTTATGCATACTTATTTGCCTTCTCTCTCTCTCTCTCTCTCTCTCTCTCTCTCTCTCTCTCTCTCTCTCTCTCTCTCTCTCTCTCTCTCGCTCTCTCTTTAAACATTTCAAGTTTCCACTTAGTCTTCATAAAAAAGCCAATTCTTTGAAAACTTGTCAAGCTCATAATTGAAGATAGGGTGATGAATCAAAGGGTTGACATTTTATAGTCCAGTGAGAACTCGGGTATTTGATAAATCTCTACCTTTACCTGATGTCTCTGAACATAATTATACTGGTTGAAATGATTCATGATGCAGGTGGTAACACTTTTCGTTTCTGCTGTGTGTTTCAGCGTGAATCAAGTCGCAGTTGCCATTTCGTGACGTTGTTTTCCTGGCAAGTCAGCAGCGGTTATGTACGTTGATAGCAGCAGATTTATCATGAGCTACCTAGTCTGAGACGCCGCTTCAAAATCTACTCAATTAAGAAAGGGGAACAGAGGATAGATGACTGAATGGTCTTCTACAATGTCTAGTGACAATAATGACGAAGACTGGCCAATAGTGTTATGGTTAGACAGTATATTTCACCCTGAGAGACCCGTTCTAGCAATCGCCAAGCAACAACACGAAAGTACAGTGACCACTAAAAATAGTACTGAATCACATGGGAAACCAACCAATGTGGTAGAGGATGAGGACACAGTGTCAAGTGAAAACATTGATGATTCACGAAATACAAGATTGGAAGATACTATTTCCACGAAAAATGATGATTGTTGTCGACTACAACAAACAGAAGCATTAAGGGATGGAATGCAGTCTGATCAAGGCCTCAGGGTACAGTCACCAGATCTGACCACCTTTAGCGAGGAAGACACGCAGAGTGATGGCTCACAAAGCCCAACAAACAGAGCAACACCGAGGGTAGAATTTGTTCCTCCAGTAGATTACCATGCTGAGGAAATACTCAGTCAAGCCCAGTTAGGACACTGGTTGGTTGTTGTGGGACATTTTCGAAAAGCCCCTGAAATACCGGCTGACAAAGAGTCATTACTTCCAACACCACGCAGTGAGGTATTCAGCAACTTGAATCGGATATCACAACATGAAAGGGTGTATAGGTCTGCCAGAAATCAAGTGGAGGAGTTATGGACCTCAGCCACATTACTGCAGTATGTAGACATACCACATCCCTTTCCATGTAGAATGAGTGACGCCTTTAGACGGATGATCGTGAAAGAAGCAGGGAGACAAGCGCACATCGTAGAGGCGCTTGATCTGGCTCGCTATTGCTCTGACGAAGAAAGGGATGTGATAGCATCAGAGGCTGTGAAGAGAGGACAATGGCGCTTAGTCTGCCTGCTGATTGCTGGTGGTTTTGCCAG
Organism: Monoplex corrugatus; assembly: GCA_030674185.1. Classification (NCBI taxonomy): domain Eukaryota; kingdom Metazoa; phylum Mollusca; class Gastropoda; order Littorinimorpha; family Ranellidae; genus Monoplex; species Monoplex corrugatus. The sequence goes on along the minus strand of JAPXFY010000016.1, from coordinate 24,791,675 downwards.
TGATCGCTTGCATCAGTGGGCTATTGAAGAGGCAATACGAAATGCTGATCCACTGGAATATAACGCTTTCATTCATCCTTGTTGCACGAGTGATACAGACAATGATTCTGTGGTAAAACTGCTCGTTGAGAAAGGGCGATACAACAGTGTTGACATCATGCTGCGGAGCAAACTGTGTCACGAAGAATGTCATGTTCAGGCATTAAAAGATGCAAGTCGGCTTGCAACGGAAAAAGACTTAAAGTGGTTGGTCTACAAAGACAACGTCAAAGGTTATACACTGGACTGTGTGCTGACTGAAGCGGCCACAAGGGGCATGTGGATTGTTGTTGTTCAGATGTTACGAGAAAATTGTGTGTCCGACAGTCTGACCAGAATGAAGGTCATCCAGCTAGCTTTAGCAAAGGCAAATATGCACGAGCTCCACAGTGTCATGCACGCCTGCACGCTTGAAGAATTGGATTGTCTTCTCCTTGGGATGATGGAGCAGGACACATGGTACTCAGTTCGCCATCTGCTTATGCGCGCGTGGTTTTTTGTAGAAAGAACGCAACATAATGATTTTGATGATCTCCACTGGAGGCTTTACACGGATATATCTGTCTGGCCACGTTTACTCCAACGTTTTGACTGTTTGGTCATCATGTCCTTGCTGGCGGAAGCCATTCAACAAAACTTGCTTGATCCTCTACAGTATCTCTTCACTCGTGAATGGTATTACGCTTCAAAACTGAACATTTCGTCAACGCTGTCCTTTCATGAAAGTGCACGTGAGACATTACAGTCCTATCCAATGTTGTGCGCACCATTCTTCCACCTGAGTTCAGTCCTGGATGAAATGTTTACAGCGTTTAAGATGTACGTCCCTGACGACCAGTCCGAGAGCTGGCAGGACTTTGTCACCTGTCTTCACCGATGGACCAGTGTTGTACTTGCTGCCCATGCACAGGTCGATCCACACCTGTTCACCGCGTGGCAGTCACTGCTCTTGCAGAACTTGTTTGAAAGGGTGGCTCAGGTCAAGGCCAGTTTCTTCAAGTACGAACATCTGCAGATAGTGCTGGGCCTAGTACCTGCCATTCCTCTAGTGCAGAACGCAGCAGTCAGATTTCTAGCCAGCACAGAAAAGTGGATCTACGTTCATCACGTGTGTTGGTATTTCGTCCAGGAAGAGGTAAAGTAACCTCCCTTAAAAAAATCAAAACATGTTGAATCACCCATTAAACGGATGTTTGCTCTTTTCTGTTTTTTGCTTTGTGTTCTCATTTTCAAATAAGTGTTAAAGTTGGGGTCTAAAATTGACAGTTTCCATGATTTTTTGTTGTTGCATTCTTGGCGGTCAAGTTCTTCTTTCAAATGAAAACATGACCTTATGAAAACCATAAAGTCCTTTTCTCACACTGGACGAAGCAGCAGGGAAGTCTTTTTCTCTAATCTTTGTATTTGGTGTTTGTTTGTAATCTTACGTTTGACAAAGGTCAGTTGGCCGAAAATGTGCGCCTGTTTCGTCTGGTTGTATTAAAGACGTGTTCTGATTCTTTTTTCGTGTTTTTTTTTCCTGATTTCTGTTTGCTTGAACGTAGACAATCACACTTGTTTTGGATTTCATAAATCAGTATCAAAATATGACAGTAGTTGAACATGCAACACTCATCATCATCATCATCATCATCATTCATCATAACCATCATCATCATCATCATCACCATCATCATCATCATCATCATCATCATCATCATCATCATCCCATCATCATCATCATCATCATCATCATCATCATATAACTTCTTGTTTACTACGGCTGTGCAGGTGAGACGCCGCATATTCCGGATAGCCGTGAAACAGAGAGAATGGAAGGTGGTAAATGAGTGGTCCCTCCATACCTTGTATGAGGACGAGAGGGCCTGGGCCATAGGACAAGCTATGCGGGACTCTCAGTGGCAGGTCGTCATCAGTCTGGTGCGTCATGGGCTGGATCAGATTGAGGTGCACAATGTCCAACGACAGGTAACGGTTTGTGTGTGTGTGTGTGTGTGTGTGTGTGTGTGTGTGTGTGTGTGTGTGTGTGTGTGTGTGTGTGTGTTTGTGTGTGTGTGTGTGTGCAAAAGTTTGAGGGAAAAAAATACGGTTTGTCACGAGGAGTTTTTTCTTTTTTTAAAATTTATTTTTATTGTTTTTATTTTACTACACCCTTACTGCACAGCCATCCGATGTGTTACATTCCATACACAATGGATACTTGAAACAAAGAATGCACAGACATGGTGACTAATTTCCTCCACTCGAGTTAACGCCCTTTGCTCTAGCTACTTCCTGTGTATAGCCGTCCCCTTCCTGTATATGGCGGCTCAGTTGTGTGTTATTTCTGTCTAGTGGAACGTGTGTGTAAGTTGTTTTTGTACCCTGTTGAAATTCGAAAGATCTAAACCAGTACGTTTTGCTTATTATTGTTATATCAAGTGATGAGTACAATACACATCTTTTTCATATCACTCTTATAGTTGTGTCTGTTTGTTTGGCCTTTGTTCTTTTGTTTTGTTTGTGTTTTGTTTTGTTTGTTCGTGTTTTGTTTAGCGTTCTTTTTTTCCGTATGACGCTGTTTTGCCCACACTGTGCAGGGTGGTATGTTGCTGCAAAGTCTGCATTCAATTGCATTTTAGACCTGCAAAGTTAACGGTGAGCATGGGTTTTATCTGTTGGCTTTTTACCTTAACCGGGTTGTCAGTTTTGACGTGATGTTAGCCCTGATATGGCTCTAGTAGTCGGCTGGGCTATAAGCAATATGAACTCTATGAACTCTTTGTCTTAAGCGGAGCATGCTTGCTTGGTAGTTCTGTATGTTTCTATAAGCAGCTGGACTCTGACATGACTTACGAGATTTTCATCACGCACATCTGATGTTTTGTTTTGTCTGGCCATGTCTGGCCTAGGTAGACCCAGGGAGAAAATACTGGACGGGCTTGCAAGGTGGCTGAGGACAGAGAGGAGGGATGGATAGGCCTACATATGGAGGGCCATGATCTCCAACGCCACGCGACAGGGCACATGATGATGATGATGACATATGAAGTTCTGCTTGCCCTAATACAAAAAAGGAGTTTTGGCACTAATCTGACGGCACACGTGTCCCACTGGGAGTTTGGAAAACACTTCTATCGTTCACTTATAGAGGCGGATAGGATCTTAGACAGCATCGAACTCAGTTCTTCCGATTGGAAATCCGAAGTCTTACCCAACTTAACTACCGTGATCGTCCTTCCAACAATAATTTACAGACTCTGTCTCGATTTTCCCCTTGACCTTGACCCCATGGCATTATGCAACAGGTGTGAAAAAAACTTTGCCGACGGGACTGATCGGGGAATTGTCCAGTTCAGGCCATAAAGTCACTTAACCCTCTGACCCCCTCACCCTGTCCACCAGCACCCTGCATTGTTAACCGTGCCTAGCAAAGCAAAAACTTAACCCTTTGACTCCCTCGCCCTATCCACCAGCTTCCTGCATGAAGCTGGTGGGTAGGGTGAGGGAGTCAAAGGGTTAAGTTTTTGCATTTGGTAGATAGGGTGCGGGAGTGAAAGGGTTGAAGGCTTCTAAAGAGTTTTTCTGGCTGAAGAACAGCATAGTCATTCAGAAATAAAGGGCGTTATTTTTTACACAAATAGAATAAGTAGGAAGTTCTTAAAACTCACTCGACGGAACTAAATTAGTGTTGTGCGGAACCGACAATCTGCGCAATCTTGGTAGTGTGAATTGGTGTGAATCAGAATGAAAATTCTAACTACAGAATTAACTATTCGCACGTGTGTGTGGTGTGTGTGTGTGTGTGTGTGTGTGTGTGTGTGTGTGTGTGATGGAGAGAGAGAGAGAGAGGAGGGGGGGGGGGCGTGTATGTACTTTTGCATTATTTGAAATGGTTTCAGTTAGAAACCAGACATACACGTGTGTTTTGAAACGGTTACAGCCCTGATATGGCTCTACGCAGTCGGCTGGGCTTAAAACAACAATAGAATAACAACAAAGATAACAGTGCTGTATTATTTTCATGACCTGATCAGGTTGCCCTGCATGCTGACTGGGAGGTAGTGGAGGAGATGGTTGAACAAGGAACAGACGTGGTTCCAATCCTTGAAGATCTGCAAGAGATTGCCAGGACCAGGCTGAGCAAGGTACGAGTATTTACCCATAACTTGCATTTGTGTTTGTTTGTTTATTTGTTGTTTTCTGTTGTTGTCACTGATAGTGTGTCATACTCTTTATCCTGTCTTTTTGTTTGTTTTGTTTCGGTTATGTTTGTTTTATTTTGATTTTACCTTTGGTTTGGTTTTGCCAGACTGCCTCTGCAAAAAAAATATATCGGGGCATTATTCCATATTGATCATATGGAGGACGTGTGTACGAATGCGTGCGATGGCACATGTGTGTGTGTGTGTGTGTGTGTGTGTGTGTGTGTGTGTGTGTGTGTGTGTGTGTGTTTGTTTGTTTGTTGTTGTGATTGGCTTTGTGTGTGTTTGTCTTTTTGTGTATGTTTGTGTTTGTGTGTGTGTGTGTTTGTGTGTGTGCACGCGTGCGCGTGTGTGTGTTTGTTTGTTTGTGTATGTGATTGTTTTGAGTGTGTTTGTGTTTTTGTGTATGTGTTTGTGTTTGTGTGTGTGTGTGTGTGTGTGTGTGTGTGTTGTGTTTGTGTGTGTGTGTGTGTGTGTGTGTGTGTGTGTGTGTGTGTGTGTGCTCTGTGTGTTGTGTGATTATGTGGTGTGTGTGTGTGTGTGTGTGTGCGCGTGTGTGTGTGTGTGTGTGATTATGTGTGTGTGTGTGTGTGTGCGCGCGCGCGCGTGCATGTGTTCGCTTGCTGGTGTGCATAGTGTATATCGCGCCGTCACCACCCCTCCCAAATGTATTTACGACATTCTGACAGTTTCTTGTGTACATCATTTATTAGTTTCAGTTTCAGTTTCAGTTTCAGTTTCAGTTTCTCAAGGTGACGTCTCCTCGCTCGGAACGAATTCCATATGCACTAACGTCACAGGTGCCATGTGTATGGTGATCACGACACAGACACATAAACCAATGAGCTGGCCAGGTCCTGAGGCCCTACCTAGACTATGTTTTGCATTGTCTATATTTTGTACTGGTGCTTTATCAGCCTTCAACTGGGATAATCTTGCTTGCATTTAAACGACATGTGTATCTTACCTTCAAAAAAAAAAAAAAAAAGAAAAAAAAAAAAAGAGAAAAGGAAAGAAAAGAGGAACATACATATAAAGTAAAATAAAAAAAAGATCAGCTCGTGGGTTTATGTGCAGGCTTAAATTAAAAAAGGCTTGTGCCGAGATCACTCTGGATCTTCTCCATCACATGGCACCTGTGACGTCAGTGCATATGGAATTCATTCCTAGCACGGAGACGTCATCTTGAGAAGTTGAAACTAAAAGTGAAAGTAGCGTTTTATTGGTCACGTTCCCCTCGCCGTTTCAAGACCTTGCCTGCGCTTAGGGTTTTATGGTGGCTTAACCCTTCGACTCCCGCAACCCATCCACCAAATGCAAAAACTTAACCCTTTGACTCCCTCACCCTATCCACCAGCTTCCTGCAGGAAGCTGGTGGATAGGGTGAGGGAGTCAAAGGGTTAAGTTTTTTGTTTTGCTAGCATGACTGACAATGCACGATACTGGTGGATAGGGTGCGGGTGTCAAAGAGTTAAGGAGATATCCGCCATCTAGTTGCTGATAGACCTGGAGAGCGCGTATGGGATTGTTTTAAGTGCGATGAATCCCCCTGGAACTGACTCCAGGATCCAGCTGACCAACAAACTAAATAACCAGTCAACCCCTTGGGGATGCGGAGAGCTCTTTCAGTACAAAACAGTATCCCCCACCTTGTACAATTTCTGTGCTAGAAATTTCCTCTTGTCTTTTTGACCTCTACGTTTTTGCCTCGCTCCTTTTGCTTTCTGTCATCTCTTCCTATCATCTTCTGTTTTGCTGGTCCTTTCACCTGTATGTGTTCGATAAAGTCTTAAGCACTTTCTCTTAGGATTGATAATTGGGTACCTGCACTGACTGCCTGTTTGGCTGCGAAGAAATGCGACGTGCAGAAGCAGTTTTAGGTAATTTAAGCACGTTTTCTTGTATGTGTTAGTATCCTTATTTATGTTTAAATTTGTATTCAGGTATGTTTGTTTTTAATCCCCTGTGTGATAAATGGGACGGAGTGATCAACGCCAGGGGCATCTCCTTAGATTATGTGCGCGAATGCATTGACCATATATACTTAATTTTCTTTTCCATAGTGAGATTGTGTACGCCTTTTTAGGTGGTTGTAAGCCTGATGTGGCTGTATGCAGTCGGCTGGGCTTTAAACACAAATAACAATAACAGTCTGATCAAATAACAAACTTAACTTGCTTATCTTTCTTCTCGCAGGTGCCAGAACGTCAGTTGACGTCACGGTTGGATCAGCTGACAGAGTTGAAGGATCGTCTGCTTCGAAATTCATTGGATTTTGATTTGGCCTTGTGGAGGTGTGACTGGCCTGCAGTTTTGTACAAGGTAGACATGTAGTTAATGCTCTCGTCTCATTCACCTGCATGTGTTCGTTAAAGTCTTAGTATTTTTTCTTAGGAGTTATCGTCTCATTCACCTGCATGTGTTCGATAAAGTCTTTTGTACTTTTTTCTTAGAAGTGATTGTCTCATTCACCTGTATGTGTTCGATAAAGTCTTTTGTACTTTTTCCTTAGAAGTGATCGTCTCATTCACCTGTATGTGTTCGATAAAGTCTTTTGTACTTTTTCCTTAGAAGTGATCGTCTCATTCACCTGTATGTGTTCGATAAAGTCTTTTGTACTTTTTCCTTAGAAGTGATCGTCTCATTAACCTGTTTGTGTTCGATAAAGTCTTTTGTACTTTTTCCTTAGAAGTGATCGTCTCATTAACCTGTTTGTGTTCGATAAAGTCTTTTGTACTTTTTCCTTAGAAGTGATCGTCTCATTCACCTGTTTGTGTTCGATAAAGTCTTTTGTACTTTTTTCTTAGAAGTGATCGTCTCATTCACCTGTATGTGTTCGATAAAGTCTTAGTATTTTTTCTTAGGAGCAATCGTTTCATTCACCTGTTTGTGTTCGATAAAGTTTTAGTACTTCCTCTTAGGAGTTATAATTGAGAAAATGTATTAAGTGCAATTTTGGCTCTAGGGAAATGTAATATGCGGAAGCAAGTTTAGGTAATTGAGGCTTGTTTTTGGAAATGTTTTAGTGTCCTCAGTTATGTTTACATTTGTATTCAGGGATGTTTTATTATCCCCTGTGTGATGAATTGGACACAGTGGTAAAAGCCAGAGGCATTTTCTTAGATTATGTGTGCAAATACATTAAAATGTATCCTTAATTTTCTTTTCCTTTTTTCTCCTGTTGAAATATTTTGTATGTTTTCAAATAGTTAAAACCCTGATATTGCTCTACGTAGTTGGGTGGGCTTTAAACAAAATTATTAAACAATGAAAATAATTATTCTCTGTCTGACCCTCTCTCTCTCTCTCTCTGTCTGTCTGTCTTGCTCTCTATCCTCTTGTTTCCCGCATGTGTGTTATATGTATGTAATGATAGTAATATTAACATTTGTAAGGCACCAAATCTTGACACAAAGAAGGGCTGAAAGATTTTCAGGCAATATCGTATTATAGAGCCGGGAGTCATCACCACAGAAATGGTATTTAATGTTGTGCTGACGAAGAGGCCAGATTGATCGAAACTCTTTGTTTTCTCTGCAAGGTCCGACACACGAAGAGCACGGCCAGGGACATAGAACAGGCAGTGACAACAGCCTTGCAGGTAGGAGCCTGGCATGTGGTAGAACAACTGGTGAAGTGTGGCAGTAGCGCTGCTGGTGGTGTTGGCGCTGATGGTGGGAAGAGGCGGAGGAGGAGGAAAGAGCGGCAGCTACAGGAGCAGAGGGACGGCCTGTTCCAGATGGCCCTTGAGGGACAGCAGTGGTCCCTGGTCAGGACTCTCCTGGAGAGAGGAGTCAGCTTCAACGTGAGCTTCAGGTGAGTGTGTCAATGAGTAACTTTTCCGTGGTAACACCTCTTGCTTAAAACTCCTATAAAGTCAAAAGGATCGACTGGGTGATAAAAATGACGTTTGCATCGCTCATTCGTGGGGGAGATAAGCACGCCTCCTCTATCTGATGTGCATTTCCAATAATCTCCCCTGGCAAGAGATGACCGCTTAATAATTCCATTTGTGTAGAGCTAAACCAGTCCTTGTCAAACGATGCTCTGTGCGCGTTACATTAAAGAGTGGGGGAAAGGGAGGGAGTAGAGTTGCCATGTCAGTACATCAATGAAATGTAAACTTAGTTGTGTACACACACCAGTACACCAGTTCAGCAGTAAATATAGTACATCAAGACTTAAAACAAATCGTTACATGAAACTACAAATAATAGTAGTGATACTGGTCAACAAATATATATTTGACCACGCTGCTGCTGCTACATCACACATTAAGCAACAACTCCAGTGCCTCATAGATATATTTCCCCAAGCCTGCAAAGATCTTGGTCTGACCATCAGCCTGAAAAAGACGAACGTGCTGAGCCAAGACGTGGACACTCCACCTGTGATCACCATCGACAAATACGAACTTGTCATCCACAGTTCACATACCTCGGGTCCATCATCATCAACAATCTGTCCCTCGATGGCGAGATCAACAATCGCATTGGCATGGCTGCAGCCACCTCAGGCCGACTTACTGAGAGAACCCAAAGTTGACAACTCCGACCAAGATGGCGGTGTATAATGCCTGTATCATCAGTACTCTACCGTATGGCAGCGAAATGTGGACAACATATGGCAAACAAGAGCGAAAGCTGAACAGCTTTCACATGCGCTGCCTTCGCCGCGTCCTCAGCATCAAGTGGAGTGACAAAATACAAAACACCCAGGTCCTAGTATGGTTTGGTCTCCCCACCATGCACACACTGCACAGAGAACGCAGACTGCATATGTTTGGCCATGTGCGTCGGATGGAAGATAGATGTATCTCAAAGGATATCCTTTACGGTGAACTAGACTCTGGCAAGAGATCTGTTGGCCGCCCCCAGCTACGATATAAAGACGTCTGCAAGCGCGATATGAAAGCTCTGGACATCAACACACAGAGCTGGGAAGACACAGCAGCCGACCGCAACAGATGGCGTAGTGTGTTCCAAAAACAACTCAGGTCGGAAAAAAGAGGATCCAGAACTTAGCTGAAGAACAGACAGCCATACAAAAATCAAGCTTCTGTGAAGGCAACCGCAGGGCCAGCATCCATACTTAAATCCAATGTCGCAGAGACTGCCTTTCCCGTAATGGGCTTCACCAACCACAGCCGACGCTGCTCCAGAGGCATCAAGTCGACTCGACACGACACTATAGGGCGCATCATCCATAGTCGACGCCGACTGACGGAGGCCTATTTCTGTATTGTATTGTATTGTATTGCATTGTATTGTATTGTATTGTATTGCATTATATAATTTTGTATTGCATTGTGTTGTATTGTACTCTTCTCTTCTCTTCTCTTCTTTTCTTTTCTCTCTCTTCTCTTCTGTTCTATCTCTTCTCTTCTATTGATATACACAGTATCTTCCACTACTTCTCCCTTAGTTTTGCCGTGTTCCTTAGTAACTATGATGATATACACCGTGACTTCCACTTACCGTTAGTTTTTCCACTTTGAGTCAATCTTTTCTTCTTTATTTGTGGTTTCGTTTGTTTTGTTTCTTGTCGTTTTTCTTTTCTCTTTCACTTGTTTTACGTTTAATCCTTTGACTTCCGCACCCTATCCATCAGCTTTCTGCAGGAAGATGATGAATAGGGGGAGGGAGTCAGAAGGTTAAGTTTTTGCAATTGGTAGATAGGGTGCAGAAGTCAAAGGGTTAATCTTGGCCTATTTCATGTACGATGGTGTGACTGTGCACAGTGCCTTATCCTTCTTACTGGAGGCTCACGAATGGCTGCTGGTGGCCCGCGTGATGGAAGATCCAGAGCTTGCTGACAGCTGCAGACGACAGATTCTGCACCACGCCTTGGAGCATGGGGAAGGCAGTCTGGGTGTTCACTGTATCACCTGTCTACACCATCCCCTCACCCACCCTGAACGTCAACAGGTGTTTGAACTGGCCTTGAAGGGAGGGCTGTGTCAGCTGGTCAACCACTTGCTACAAGAACAGGACAGTCTGGCGCGGGCTCAGCGGGACACAGCCCTGGCAGCGGCCATGAGACGACGACAGTGGAGCATCATTGATCGTTGTTTTGAGCAGGGAGCTGAGGTGGATCCTGAGCAAGGCAACACCTTGGCTCACCTGTGTGCCCAGTACGGGAAGTGGTGGGAAGTGGAGAAGCTTGTGCATCATGGTGCTGACCCCCACATCCCTGACTCTGAAGGATGCACCTTGCTGAGCAGAGCCATGCTGAGAAGTTCCATTCTGCCCTTTGCAGAGGATCAGTACCAGAAGATGTTGTTGGAGTTTCACTGCGACATCAACCATGTGTCTATTTTTCATACTCACAGTCCGCATTACAATCTCATCCGCAACGAAGGAGTGGATCACGTCGACACCGCTCTGTTATGGGGACACGATCTGACTAGAGACGTCAGACATGAGGGAGACACTGTTCTTCATCTGGTCTGCAAAAAAGGACGATGTGACACCATGCGCCTTCTGGTGGCAAGGGGATGTAATCCGTTGGTCAAACCAACAACGGGAAGACAATCCTCTGTGTCGCGACCGAAGACCCACAACTTGCACACAAGATGGTGGCTGAATGTCTCAAGCTAGGCGTTGGAACTTTCCAACCAGAAATCACGGATAGTTACAGCAAGAAGAAGAAGCTCACTTTACTTGAACGAACTCCTTTCGGGTGCAAACCATTGAAGCTGTTTCTCCCTTCCAGAGAGCAGCGGCACTTGGCGACATGGAACTGATGAACGTCCTGTATGAGGCCGGAGCTTGTTCCAGTGCAGAGCTGTGTAGATTTAGCGCAGCTCTGAAGGCACGTAAGGTATCACCTAAATCCCGTGGGTGGCAGAAGGCGGAAGAGTTGTCATCGTATGTAGAGCACCTGGCCACAACACCCCGAACTCTCTTTTCGTGTTGTCGCCTGGTGATCTCACACAATTTGGGTGTTCAGTGGAAAAGAGAGAGGCGGGCCGCGCACCTCGACCAAATGGACAAGTCCATGAAAGATTACGTTCTTTTTCAGACTTAGCATCCTGGATCTGAAAGAGCAGAATACTTCTTCAGACCTGTGTCACTTTGGTCAACATTTGTATTGTATTGTATTGTGTTGTGCTGTATTATATTGGTTGTATAGTATTGGACTCGCTTGATAATTGGATACACGTATTAAGCACATTTTTGGCTCTAGGGAGGTGAGATATGCGGAAGCAATTTTATGTAATTAATGCCCGTAAAGTGAAAACAGATCTGGTGACAAAACACAACCTTGTCTGACTCCTCTTTTGATGATTTTGGAAAGAGCTTATATCGTTTTCTATTCTCGTTGCAGCTGTTTGTTCCCAATACATATTTCTGATTGTTCGTAGATCATTTCCATCATTATATATGTTTTGATGTCCTTAGTTATGCTTAACACTGTCTTCAGGTGTGTTTTTTTTTAAATCCCCCGTGCGATAAATTGGACGGAATGTTAAATGCCAGGGGCATGTCCTTAGATTATGTGTGAGAATGCATTGATATAATAATAATCATCATCATCAGGTGCCTTGCCACAAGTCCGTCCAATATCTTCTCCCTGAATCTACCTGGTGCTCTCTTTCCCTCCAGCTTTCCTGTTGTGACCAGGTGCTCCAATTCCCCTTTCCTCATAAATGGCCTGTAAATGTTGCCTGTCTTTTCCTAATCTTCCTTATGAATGATCTTCTTGTGTCTGCCTCCATCAAAACTGTCACGTTTGTTTTCTTTTGCTGTCCATGGAACTCTCAACATTCTTCTTCAAAACCACATCTCGGCTGTCTCAATCTTGTTCTGGCTTTGCTTGTTGACTGTCCACGCCTCACAAGCGTATAACAGTATTGGTTCTATACAACATTCAAGAACTCTCTTCCTGATGTTAACTGATACGCATTTGTTGGAAAGAATGCTTTTTATCTTCTTGAATGCTGTTTTGTCTTGGCCGATTCTGCTGGCTATTTCTGACGTGCATCTGCCGTCTGGTGAAATGATCATTCCCAGGTATTTAAACTTATCAACCTGTCTCAAGGTTGTGCTGTTTGCTGTTATTTTGCATGAGGGGGTTTCATGTTTTTTACTGATCACCATGACTTCAGTCTTCCTGCTGTTTAGTTCCAAGCCCATACCTTTGATTTGTATTTCTAGTATATTCACAAGGTTTTGTAGGTCCCTTTCATTTTCTGCAATTAGCACGGTGTCATCTGCATATCGAATGTTGTTTATCATTTTTCCTCCAACCTTTAATCCAGGGTCGTTGTCTAGGCTTCTCATGATGTTTTCGCTGTAAAGTGAAAACAGATCTGGTGACAAAACACAACCTTGTCTGACTCCTCTTTTGATGATTTTGATGATTTTGGAAAGAGCTTATATCGTTTTCTATTCTCGTTGCAGCTGTTTGTTCCCAATACATATTTCTGATTGTTCGTAGATCATTTCCATCAATACTGAGTCTTTCTAGTTGGTTGATCAATTCTTCATGTCATACCCGATCGAAAGCCTTGGTATAATCAAGAAAGCATAAATATAAATCCTTATTCATCTCGATTGACCTCTGTATGATAGTTCTTAGGATGTATATGGCATTAATAGTTCCTTTCCCTTCCACAAATCCACACTGTTCTTCTATTTCTCTTGTGATTCTATTCCTTGTCCTCATCATGGTTATTCTTGATAGGATTTTTGTTACATGACTCTTCAAACTGATTGTGCGATGGAGTTCGCATTCTATAGCTCCTGTCTTTTTTGGAAGTGCAATGAAAATTGATTTTGACACATCTTTGGGGATTGTTTTTACATTTAGGAGGACTGTTATTTTTTCAATACCAAATTCCTTCAGGGCTTCAATCATTTCTGTAGTAATGTTGTCTGATCCTGGGGCTTTTCCTGGCTTGATCTTTTTCAGTGCTGCTCTAACTTCATCTTCCATCATGGGTGGTCCTTCAACGTTCTTTCTTATAATGTGTTATTCGTTTCTGTCATCTTCAAATAGGCCTTTAATGTACTCTCCGCCTCTGCCTAATATTTTGTTTTAATAATTTTCTTTTCTTTTTTTTTAAAAAAGAAAAGAAAATGAAGTACACATATCAATGCATTGGATTGTTATGGCCAGACAATCCAATGCATTGATATGTGTACTTCATTTTATTTTAGATTATGTGTGCGAATGCATTGGTATGTGTACTTAATTTTATTTTAGATTATGTGTGCGAATGCATTGGTATGTGTACTTAATTTTTTTTCTGTTTTTTCCTGTTGAAGTCGTGTATGTTTTGAAGCGTTTATAGCATTGATATGACTCTACGCAGTCGGCTGGGCTTTAATAATGATAACAGTTTATTTTCGTATGGACGTTTTTGTCTCTTATGCTTGTGTAAAGCGCATAAGCCATTGGTGCTTACGTAAAGTAACATTTTGTAACAACTCATGTTATGACTTGTTTGACATGAATTTTTTCTTTGTGTGATTTTTGTTATTATTATTATTATTTATTATTGTTATTTGTTTTATTATTGTTATGATTTATTACTGTATTATTATATATAATTCATTATCATTGTTGTTGTTGTTGTTGTTATCATTTTTATGATTATTAATGTTATTATTGTTGTTACTATTTTCATTGTTATCATCATTATCATTATTGCTGTTATGATTGTTATTATTGTTATTGTTATCAATATCATTATTAATGCTGAGCATGGTTTTTAACTGTTGTCTTTTATCTTAACCGGATTGTCGCTTTTGGCGTGGTGTCAGCCCTGATATGGCTCTCGTAGTCGGCTGGGCAATAAGCAACATGAACTTGAACTACTATCATTATTATTTTATTTTCTATTTTTGGTATTGTCATGGTTTGTGTGTAGAGCAGCATGGACTAGCTGTACGATAGGTCCAGTGGGACCTTATGCTGCTGTCCTTGAGTAATGAAGTTGTGTACCCCCACCTCCACCCCCCACCCCCACTCCCCACCGTGGGGATGCTGGTGACTCTTTTAGTATAAATATTAACCCCACCTTCAGGAAATTCTCTTTTCTGTCACTCTCTTTGTTTCTTGACTCTTTTAGTATTTAACATTAAATTCAACCCCATACCCTTCAGGAAATTCTCTTTTCTGTCACTCTCTTTGTTTCTTGACTCTTTTAGTATAAATATTAACCCCACCTTCAGGAAATTCTCTTTTCTGTCACTCTCTTTGTTTCTTGACTCTTTTAGTATAAATATTAACCCCACCTTCAGGAAATTCTCTTTTCTGTCACTCTCTTTGTTTCTTTCTTCCTCTTTTGCTTTCTGTCATTTCTTCCTAGCATTTTCTGCCTTGATGGTCCATTCACCTGTATGTGTTCGAAAAAAAGTCTTACGTAGTTTTTCTTGGGATTGATAATTGGGTACATGTATTAAGTGCATTTTTGGCTCCAGGTAGGTGAAGTATGCGAAAGCCATTTTAGGTAATCTATGCATGTTTTTATATATGTTTTGTTGTCCTTAAATTTGTATTTAGGTGGGTTTTTTTTAAATCCCGTTTGTGATAAATTGGACGGAATTATCAACGCCGGGGGTATGTCCTAAGATTATGTGCGCGAATGCATTGATGTGTGAACTTTAATGTCTTTTTTTTTTCTTCCTGTTGAAGTTTTGTATATTTTGAAGCGGTTGTAGCCCTGATATGGCTCTACGCAGTTGGAATGGGCTTTAAACAACAATAACAACAAGCTTTTCTAAAGTCTGAAGTCTCATGGTTCTCCTGTCTCTCTCAGACAGAGGCTCTCTGCGTTCAAAAACAATGTTACGTCAACCAGGGTATCAGTGACGCGAAACTCTCAATGGAACGTGACGTGACGTCAGTCTCACAGCGACGGTCAGTCGCGAGCGAAACACCCAGAGCAAGGTGGGATGAAGGGAGGGGGGGGGGGGGGGAGGGGGAGGGAGGAAGAACAAGAAATACCCCTTTCATTTTCAGTTTCTCAAGACGACGTCTCCGCGCTCGGAACGAATTCCATAGGCACTAACGTCACAGGTGCCGTGTCTATGGTGATCAATGCACAAGCCTTAATTAAGCCTGCACATAAACCCATGAGCTGGCCAGGTCCTGAGGCCCTACCTAGCCTATGTTTTACCTCGTCTATCTCTTATAAACCCCTGCAAACCTGGCATGCTTTTCATAACCATCTCCCCTTCCTTGTTTGTTTGCTTATTTTATTTTCATCTTTTGGTTCATTGCATAGCTTATAAGTTACATTGTTTATATGAATATCAATAGATATATGTATCATATTTATACATACATATACATATATATATATATATACATGTATGTATATATCTACACACACACATATATATATATATATATATTATATATATATAAGATATGTATATATATATATATATATATATATATATATATATAGAGAGGAGAGAGAGAGAGAGAGAAGGAGAGAGAGATAGATATACATATATACACATATATATCTATACGCATATGTATGTTTGTACATGCATATATATATATATATATATATATATATGTGTGTGTGTGTGTGTGTGTGTATACATACATGCACACACACACACATATATATAATCTGTATCTATCTGTGTATCTATCTGTCTGTCTGTCTCTCTATCTATCTATCTATATATGGAGAGAGAGAGAGAGAGAGAGAGAGAGAGAGAGAGAGAGAGAGAGAGAGAGAGAGAGAGAGTCAGACCCGTGTAACTTCTGGCCTGCGCACATTAAATATCCCACGGCATTTGAAAATCGTGAAGAGCAGGGCATTGCTGAGCTACCTTGATATAATACATTGGAGACAGGTTGATTTCCCAGGTCCCTTCCGCTGGCCTTGAAGACCAATTAGTCTTAACATCGGAGAGATAGGCTAATTTTTTCCAGGCCCCTTTCCTTTGAAGAAATTTGCCTGTTTGCCTTTTAGAAATCTTGGTTAAAAAAACGGGGGTGGCGCTTCATTGTGGTGACGCGCTCTCAAAAGAAAAAGCTGTCAGCGTTTCACGTGGTAAATCCTCTGTGGCAAAAGAAATGAATATGAATATAAACTACTGTTGCTATTATTGTCATTATTTTTGTTGTTATTATTGGGTGATGATGTTTTTATTTCGTGTGTACTTGCCTGCGTGTCTTTTGCTTTTGTGAAGGGTTTGACCAAATGACATAAGGAAGTCAATGTTTTGAAATGATTCATTCTGATAACTTCTTTGATTCTGAGTACATGTGTGTCATGGCTCAGCTGTTTTTATCATAGCGTTGGAATTTACATGTGTCCCCAATCATTGTTGCTCTTAATAATGTTTTCTTTTCTTATATTCCTGTCTTTTCCTTTGTTTCTCTGTTTGTCTTGCAAGTGGTTTTTGTCTGTATGTGTGTGTTTTGAAACATTCAGTTATATTTGATTTGCTCAGTTTCCATGAATGTACTTCACTTTTATCTTCTTCATGCATATGTTATATGCAAGGACTGGCTGTAACTGGGACGTGATATTATAATCTTGAGTAATAAAGCTTTCTAAAGTATTGAAGATTATGTTTTTTTCGCTTTTTTATTCATTCACGTATATTTTCGCACACATTTGGTCATTCATATGTGTATAGATGTTTTCCTTTTTTTTTTTATTAAATTGAAAAGTTTCCATTAAATCTTCATACAAATACCAATCCATATGCAAAATGATTTAAAGCAATGTATTTTCTGGTTTCAGGTTCATACTTTGCTTTTCTGATATTTTTGAAAAGATGCTAAGACAGGTAAACTTTTGTGAAGTATGCATTTATAAGTAACAAATTTGCTTGCATTTATAGATAGTTTTGCAAGTCATCATCATCATGTGCCTTGCTGCGTGGCGTTGGTAATCATGACCCTCCGTACGAATCTATCTTCTGTCGCTGCAAGATATATCTCTTATACCTTTTTGTTCCCACCCACTCTGCAGAACTGTGTCATATTTTCTCTCTGGGTCTACCTGGTGCTTTTTTCCTGTAACTTTCTTGTTGTGACTAGGTGCTCAATCTTCTCTTGCTCATGAAATGCCTTATGAATGTTGCTTGTCTTTTCCTAATCTCCATTTTGTGTGTGTGTGTTTGCCTCTTTCAAGCCATCATGACCCGAAATATGGATACAGTTTTTGCGAGTAACAAAATAAAGGGTTTTCCAGACTTCTTGTTTGTATCATGTCCAAAGTGTGTGTATGTGATTGATTCATTTCATTAATGTAGAAATGTCTGCACCTCTGTTGATGACTGCTTGGTGTGTATCTAGAAATGTTTAACATGCACACAGTTCCAATTGTGTGAAGCATTTTGTGTTACAAGATATAAATGGAAAATATTGCATTACAACTGCATCCTTTTTTTTATCGCCCTGAACTTTACTGTACAGCAGTAATGTTCAAACACGGTTATAACAATTCTAATGGCACATGACATAACCATATCTTCTTCGTGCATAAACTCAATTAATACGAGATACCATACTAACCACAAATCACTCGACCGGTGATGGAAAGAAATCGGTGAAAAGACGTCCACCGCCAGGTGGCACTGTCGAGCCCACCACTACCCTGATTCCCAGTTCCGGTCTGAGTGATGATCGTCCTCTATATCTCAGTACACCAAAGCGACAACAACGTACTCTCTGTGCTCCGCTCAGCCTTCTTTGTGTACCCGGTGTTTCCTCCTGGCTCAGTCTCTCAGTGCTTTCCCTGTTTCGATCAAAATCTTTACCACTTATTCTTCAAGAACCAGAAAAATACGAAAACAGAATCAGAACGCGCGTTTAGTTCCAGTTTTTCATTTCTCAGTTTCTCAAGATGACGTCTCCGCGCTCGGAATAATTCCATATGCACTAATGTCACAGGTGCCACATGTATGGTGATCATGGCACAAACCTTAAGCCTGCACATAAACCCATGAGCTGGCCAGGTCCTGAGGCCCTACCTAGACTATGTTTTATCAGCATACACATGCGACCGCTGCGACAGGAACTGCCTCTCTCGCATTGGTCTCTACAGTCACAGGCGACGCTGCTTGGACCAGACAGCCCATCTAGACATTAGAATAGATGTA
>JAPXFY010000016.1:24758365-24763365 GCA_030674185.1 Monoplex corrugatus | reverse complement strand
TCAACCAGAGACCTCTAGCAAACCGGCACAGACACGCCATTCAGAGACGATTACTGACTTCAGGGAAACAAACCTGGTGATCGCAGAGTAAGACCTGCTGGCTGCTCGGAAAGACGGCAAAATTTGGTTCCCGTTTAAGGGCATGTCAGACTTTGCTGAACATCAACATGGGCTGTGTCTGGAGCATCATGCCTGGCCACTTTCGTGGCCGTTCAAACAACCCTTGTGGTTGAAGTAAGACAACGTTGGGAGCTTCCGACTGCTTAGTGTCGAGACTATAGTAAGACTATCATTATCATCATCAAGTGCCCTGCCGCATGGCGTTGGCGATCATGGCCCTCCATATGTATTTGTCCCTTGCTGCCGCAAGCACATCTTCTACCCTTTCCTATAATTTAGACTATAGTAAGACGATACTGTTGTACGGATGCGAGGCGTGGACAGTCAGCAAGCAAAGCCAGAGCAAGATTGAGGCAGCCGAGATGTGGTTTCTCAGAAGAATGTTGTGAGTTCCATGGACAGCAAAGAAAACAAACGAGACAGTCTTGATGGAGGCACACACAAGTAGATCACTCATAAGGATGATTAGGAAAAGACAAGCAACATTTATAGGCTATTTTATAAGGAAGGGGGTTTTGGAGCACCTGGTCACAACGGGAAAGCTGGAAGGAAAGAGAGCACCAGGTAGACCCAGGGAGAGAATGCTGGACGGACTTGCAGAGTGGTTGGGGATGAGGAGGGTGGGGTAGATGCTGGGGGCAACGAGAGATAGAGATGGTTGGAAGTCCATGGTCGCCAACGCCATGCGGCAGGGCACCTGATGATGATGATGATGATGATGATGATGATGATGATGATGATGATGATAGTAAGACGACAGGTGCCGACAGCTATGCCAGCTGGTGGCAGGGCGGACTGCCCGAAAGAGAGATGAAGGCCAGTGTGGGGTGAAAGAGGGGTCTTCCATTCTCTCTTCATTCTGAGGCTGGTCTGGACCTGGTTGGTGAGCGTGGTGTGGCTAGGTTCTGGGGTTTGTCATCTCCCCACCTTGCCATTCGGTTTGTAAAAAGGTAACTGATGACTGGGTCCGAATGGGTCATGCAACGCATGGACAGCCCCCCTTTGCTTGAAGAAATGACTGTCGATTGGCGTCGGGAGCTTGAGAGGTGAGTGCCCGGGAGAGTGGTGAGGCATTGGTTCTCCAGGTCCCATCCACACCTGTGTGTTTCTTGTTAACAATAGCATCGTCAATAACAGTGATGAAAAACCCACTCATTGATGAAGCAGTATGAAAAACTGATGGGAGGACTACTCAACTAGTCAGAGAAAATTGCAGCAATATTTCCAGACAACTCTCCCACAAAAAGAAAAAAAAACAATCCTGAGAACAGATAACCAGCAGGTTATTACGGATCAGCCTTACAAACAAAGCCGCCAAAACAGATGGAATGACAACAGGAGCCATCTTACCATGCGACAATCACAAGACTGACAACACAATTTTAGAAAGAGTGAAGAGAGAGATAGATAGATAGAGAGAGAGAGAGAGAGAGAGAGAGAAGAGAGAGAGAAGACAGACAGATAGACAGACAGACAGAACAGACACAGACACAGACAGACACACAGACAAAGACAGACAGACAAAGACAGACAATGCCAATGATGCTTTATTTTTCCAACCACAAAAGTTTCTGACTAAAAGCTATTTTCAAACTTGCTATTGGAAATCTACACTATACATACCTTGCTTGCAACGACAAACAAAACACAAAAAAATACTTCCAGTTTCAGGACATATTAACGAAGCATTGCTATGGGATATCACACTGTATATTCAAATGTAATGCTTTCTAAAATCCACCCTAGCCTTCTGTTTACCATTCTAGATCTCCCTTCTCCTTGCTTTCTTTCATTGATTTGCTTGTATCTTATATAAATCTACAGTAAATCTACAGTATATATAAGATACAAGCAAATCAATGAAAGAAAGCAAGGGAAAAAAAGAGGATCTAGAATGGTAAGAAGGTTAGGGTGGATTTTAGAAAGCATTACATTTGAGTATACATGGTGATATCTCATAGCAATGTTTCGTTAATATGTCCTGAAACTGGAATTGTTCACACCGTCACCGCAAGTTAAACTCTTTACAAAACTCCAACATTCCGTATATCGTTTTCAACCGGATAATATTGACTTTTAACCCTTTGATTCCCTCACCCTATCTGCCAGCATCCTGCATTGTCTCCTATGACAGCGAAGCAAAAACTTAACCCTTTGACTCCCTTACCCTATCCACCAGCTTCCTGCAGGAATCTGGTAGTGAAAGGGTTAAGTGCTGTGCTCAGTAATTCAAAATAAGTCAGTCAGGATTGACAACAAAAAACAACAACATTCATTGTGTAGCTACTTAGGAAAACCTGACAGTGAATGTTCTCAATTTGTTTTCCATTTTAATTAAACAAAAAGGATTACGCACATGGGACATTACAATTGGCAACAACCATTTCAGTTTAGTCTACAGAGTTCATTTACAACTTGTTCTTACCAGATGTTGACATATGTCAGTCTTTGTGAAAACGGGTCGTGTTTGATTTCCAAACAATGCACATCCTTTTTTCTACTTGCTCAAGTTTACACCGAAGTTTAGTCAACATTTAGTCTAGTGTTGACTGACTTACACAAAATATGATTTTTCGAAAGTGGAATATTATTTCACAGAATCAGATTCGCACGAATCTTGTAACACATCACTGTATACTTTTTCTCCAAACACAAAAATGTGGCCAACAAATATAAAAGACAACAACAACCCAACTAGTACTTTGAAGGATCAGAGGACCTCTGACAATGTGGCAAATATTGGAATATATATATATACGGTAGACGTGGAGGTGTATGCTCGTGCGCGCACGCGTGAGTGTGTGAGGATAGTTGGGTGAGTGGGTGGGTGTGTAGGCGTGTATGTGTGCACGTATGCATCCCGTACAATTTTCCGAATTGGTCGTTGCGTGTTAAGAAATGTAAACCTAGTGTGTGGAGTCGAGTGGGTGGATAAATGAGTAGGCGTGTATGTGTGCATGTATGTATGCCGGTTTTAAGTTCCAATTTGATCATTGCATTAAGAGATATGTAAACATATTTATCAAGTTTTGTTCCAAATGTGGTTGTTTCAGTAATTATCAACTTCAGTTTTGTATGTTTTTATAGAGACAACATAACCTTTATGTTAATATGATAACAAACACTTTCTGATGATGATGATGATGATGATGTGCGCGTGCAAGTTTACTTATGTATACTTGGAAGGAATCATTATGACAGACCCAGGCTTCAGCACACAATCGACAGAGCTGGAAGAATCTGGTGAAAAGTTCGATAGTGCAGCTCACCAGTGATTCTCAATGGAGTTAAGGGAGAGGAAGATGGAGCATTTGAATGTGTATATGCCCCAGTAAATAATTTTCCCTTAAGTTTTGTATGTGTGCCAATATACACAGCTCACGCGTATGAAACACGTACGCACTGTATAGAGACACACATATACAGACTGACAAAGACACACACACGCCCATGCACGCGCGCGCGCGCACACACACACATACACACACACCACACACACACGCACCACACACACACACACACACACACACACACACACACACACACACACTGAGAGACACAGACACGTACACACAGACCCACAACCCACACACGCACAACCACAAACACACGCATCTATATATGTTTGTATAAACATTCATGCACACACACACACACACACACACACACACACACACACACACACACACACACACACACACACACACACACATACACAGCACGCACGCACACACACACACACATACACAGCACGCACGCACACACATTGACACACATACACACACATACACACTCACATCACACACACACACATACACACGCACGCACACACACACGCACACACACACACATATATATATATATGTATATATGTATATATATATGTATATAAATATGTATGTATGTATATATATATATGTATGTATACATATATACATATATATATGTGTGTGTGTATGTGCATGATATGTACATAGATAGACATATAGATATATGTATATATATGTATATATATACAGCTTAATGACGACAAAACAGAAGCTATCCTCATTGGCACCCGTCAGAAACTTTCTCAGCTGCCTCCTCTTTCTCTCCCATTATGTAACACATCAGTCCCAATTTCTGATTCAGCTAAAAACCTTGGTGTCTGCATTGACTCTACCCTCTCCATGAACAACTTTGTTTCTCAAACTGCCAGATCCTGCTACTATCATCTCCATCGTATAAAGCTGATCAGGAAGTACCTCTCTGTCGAAACAACTGCAAAACTCGTTCTCTCCTTCATAATGTCTCGCATTGACTATTGCAATTCACTCCTGTCTGGTCTTCCTGCCTCCACCATTCACATCCTACAGCGCATTCAAAACAATGCTGAACGCCTTGTACTCAAAAAGAAAAAAGCTGACCACATATCTCCTCTCCTGGCACAACTTCACTGGCTCCCTGTATCAAAGCGCATACAGTACAAACTAGACACCATGTGCTACAAAAGCCTCAATAACGCAGCCCCCGATTACCTGTCAAGCCTACTTGAGATCTATGTTCCCTCACGTACACTCCGCTCTGCCTCTGATCCTCTGACTCTTCGCTTTCCACGCACTAAGCTCAATACCTATGGTCCACGAGCCTTCTCTGTTTCTGGTCCACTCTCCTGGAACAAACTTCCTCTCTCAGTCCGTCAGCAACCTACTTTTGTCTCCTTCAAGTCCGCTCTCAAAACTCACCTTTTCTCTCCTGCATAAAATCCTAACCTCACTCAACCCTCCCCTCTGCAGCCTGTCTCCGCTCGGAGGGAATCACATGGTTATAATATATAATTGTATGCTATGCTCTCTATAATTTTCCATTGCTTTTATTCTTGCTTTTATTGCTTTTATTCT
>JAPXFY010000016.1:24730865-24755865 GCA_030674185.1 Monoplex corrugatus | reverse complement strand
GTATCAAAATGTGGGAATGGAGCCACATTTTGTGTGCTCATAATCATCATCATCATCATATGCCTTGCCTTATGGCGTTTACTATCATGATCATCCATACAAATCTATCTTTTGCCGGAGTAAATATTTCTCCTACACTTTCTACCCTCTTCCACTCTGCAAAGCAATCCAATATTTTCTCCCTTAGTCTATCCTGTCCTCTTTTTTCCTCCAGTTTTCCTGTTGTGACTAGGTGCTCAAATTTCTCTTGCCTCATAAAATGTCCTATAAATGCTGCTTGTCTTTTCTTTATATTCTTTATTAATGTTATTTGCCTCTTTCATGACTTTTTTGTTTTTGCTATCCATGGAACTCAACATTCTTTCTTGTTAGAAACAACAGTCAACTACCTCAATCGTATTCTGATTTTGCTTGTTGATTGTCCACGCCTAGCACCAATGCAGCAGTGATGGTTCTACATAGCAGTGAAGGACTCTCTTCCTAATGTTAATTGATAGGCATTTGTTGGTAAGAACGCTTTTCATTTTCTTGAATGCTGTTTTAGCTTAGCCAATTCTGCTGGATATTTCTAATTTGTATCTGCCGTCTGGTGAAATGATTGTCATCCTTACTGAACTCAACTGATCTTTCTATGAGAGTTCTTAGGATGCATATAGCATTAAAAGTTCCTTTCTCTTCAACAAATCCACATTGCACATTGTTCTTCTGCTGTTTCTTTTTTGATTTGTTTCTTGTCCTCTCCATTATCATTTTTATAGAATCTTTGTCTCGTGACGCATCCAGGTGATAGTGAGAAGAAGTTTGCATTCTATAGCCCCTTCCTTCTTTGAAAGTGCAATAAATTGATTTTGACATATCTTTAGGGATGTTTCTGGTGTCATAAATTTCATTTAGGAGGACAGTTATTTTTAGAATACCAAATTCATCTAGAACCTCAATCATTTCAGTAGTAACATTGTCTGTTAGTTTATGCTTGTCTGACGTTATAATGCCCTCTCCCTTCTGTCTCACCTGCCCTGTCCTAAAATATTGATGTTTAATCTTTCCATTTCTATCTTGACATTTTCTAATTTTCTTTTTTTGGAGCGTTGTTCTAACATTTGAAGTTGTCAATTATTGTATTGTTAAATCTGATCACATAACTTGACGATGATCTGGTGTCATCTGTTCAGCATGACATCCCATGCCGGATGAAGGTGCTCCAGTAGTGCCCGTATTTACGTCGTTTATGCGTATTTTCGTGTGTTTTGGCCATGGTTTACTTGGGGTGATATGATGGTTTCCCATTGCCTTCCATTAGTTTTGGTATGGAATCTCCAATAGTCTTTGACGTTCCCACGACTACCCACAAGGGAGAGATGATTTTCTGTCAGGATTTGCTCCCTTAGCCTTGGTCTCTCCTAAGTTACCCACAAAGCAGTGGTGCTATCTTACCATAGCTGGGAATTTGGTTCTTGATCACTAGGGCATGTCCGCTCGCCAGTGGGCCGGTATGCTGCAAGTCTGGGGGCCTGGCCTCCTCCAACTCCCTTGAGTTTAGCCTGAGTCTGTGAGGTGCTCAGTAATGGTGTGTTACCATAGGGAGGAACAACGTAGGTCTTTGTGATAGAGAGGCCATGTATTGGCAGAGAGTGATTTACGCACTCTGCTCTCCTTTTTGCAGAACTACAAGCAGTAGTGCTCGCCAGCGATGCAGACTGAAAGTGAGAGGTGACAAGCATGCAGTCACTAGTCAGCACATTACACGTGTCACATCAGCCAGTAAGACACACCGTTAGGTCTTAAGTGTAGGATTTTGGAATAAAATGATCAGGGCTGTGTACCTTTACTGATTAATTAATCAACGGATGGCCTTTCTGGCATGCGGAAGAGAACAGTATTTGTACATTAAACCATGTGAACAGTGTAGTAGAGTATTTTCTGGTGTCAATAGAAATAGTAATAGAGTAAAAAATAATAAGAAACTCTGGGAGAAATCCCCGTCAAGCAAGTATGTTGGCCATTACCTTCTGACACTGTATGGGGGCCAGGCTGCATTCAGGTCATGACTCCTACACGTACATGCCTTCTTGCCGCCATCATTTTTTTTTGGAGAAATGTGTACTTCTCTTTGAATCAAGCCCGCGCATTCGAGGTGGTCAGGATTCTTTAGGCCAAATCGGCAAGGCAACGGATGTCTTAAACACCTAACTATCAGTCATCAGCAACACATGGGGAAATTCTAAGCCTTATGAAGTTCACTTTTGTTCCTCCTGGTCCAGATCCACATGGAAGTCTTTCCGCTGCTTCTGCCATTGCCTTTAGGGATCTGGTCCTCTCTCTCCTAGAAATCGAGAGCTGTTTCGTGAAGGCTATTAGAGGGGACAATTTATATCCTTTTCCGAAG
Organism: Monoplex corrugatus; assembly: GCA_030674185.1. NCBI lineage: Eukaryota > Metazoa > Mollusca > Gastropoda > Littorinimorpha > Ranellidae > Monoplex > Monoplex corrugatus. The sequence continues at coordinate 24,753,479 of JAPXFY010000016.1, read as the reverse complement.
TTAGCTGGGCCTGAAACCCTCACTGTTGCTTTCAAAATGACTTCCACTGCTAACGCAAACGGTATCAGAGAAATTGCACAGCCCATGGCTATGCCTACTTCCATATTGATCCAATCTGTATTGTATTCTTTTGTGGAGAACTGCATTAAGAAGCCATGAAAATACTCCTTCAGCATTTCTCAGATATTCATTCATTCATTCATAATTCCTTCCTTCATTCCTTCATTCCTTCCTTCCGTCATTGATTGATTGATTGATTCATTCATTTTTCATTCATTCACTCATTCATAATTCCTTCCTTCATTCCTTCATTCATGCATACATTAATTAATTCATTCATTCATTTACCAATTTATTCATAGATTTATTTATTTATTTATCTATTTATTTATTCATTGGTCACGTTTGATTTACCATGTGGTATTTGGGGTGCTGTACTGGGCAAAATGAGAAAAATGTGTCTACCCACGAAAGTCGATTTCGCTGTAGAATTTTGTCAGGGACAACTTCAGTGTCACGCATACTTTGATATGCGCTGACGGCGCGCCGCACACATGACTTTTTTTTTTAATCTACAGAGTCTACACCTTGACTATCACTTTAATTCTGGTGCGGAGGGGAGATGAATATGTCCGATCCACGTTTTGAACCTGGGTTTCTCGCGTCCAAGGAAACGCTTTAACCACCAGACTAAACAGTACCGGTACAGAAAATTAAAAAAAAATGTCTACAGCAGAATCAGCTGCAATCGTCTCTTGTGAGCTTTCCAAAGCTTACGGGAGGCAATTATAGTGGACTCTACTGTATTTTCAATGCAAGACAAAAAACAAACAAACAAACAAACAAACAAACATACAAACAAACAAACAAACAAACAAAACCAAAACAGATTTGAAAACATAGCACAGTATCATACGGGTTGTGTAGAGTCTCCTCTCTGGTATCATCGTCATCATGTGCCCTGCTGCATGGTGTTGGCGATCATGGCCTTCCATACGAACCGATACTTTGTCGCTGCAAATCTTTCTTTCCTGGTGTGATCCGGTGCTCTAATTCCCCTTTGCTCATAAAATGGCTTATGAATGTTACTTACCTTTTCCTAATCTTCTTTATCAATGATCTTCTTGTGTCTGCCTCCATCAAGAATGTCTCGTTTGTTTTCTTTCCTGTCCATGGAACTCTCAACATTTTCTTAGAAACCACATTTCGGCTGCCTCAATCTTGTTCTGGCTTTGCATGTTGATGTCCACACTTCACACCCATATATCAGTATTACAACTCTATTCCTGGTGTTAATTGATTGGCATTTGTTGGTAAGAATGCTTTTCCTCTTCTTGAATGCTGTTTTGGCTTGCCTTCATCTTCTGTCCCGTCGATGCTGCCTTCATCTTCTGTCCCGCTGGTGCTGCCTTCATCTTCTGTTCCGCTGGTGCTGCCTTCGTCTTCTGTCCCGTCGGTTCCGCCTTCATCTTCACCTCAGCCACTGCCATGTGACTCCGACAAACTGAAAATATGCCTATTTAACGCTCAGTCAATATGCAAAGATGGCAATATGCAAAGATGGCAAAGATGGCAAAGCGGATGTCATTGCTGACTTCATCACAGATGAGCATGTTGACATTACATTTATCACTGAAACATGGCTTAACCCCCTTGGACATGAACCCATACATGCAAGTCTCACTCCGAGTGGTTACAGGCTTGCTTCTTTCCATCGCTCATCCCGAGGTGGTGGTATCGCCATCCTCTACAACGACTCACTCCATTTCCGCCTATCTTTCTCGCAGTCTCTGCCTTTCTCCCATCCTTCTTTTGAGCACATTGAAGTATCCTTCCAATCCACCCCTCACCCCATCACCTTCTCCTGTGTCTATCGACCTCCACCTAGCTCTACGAACAAGCTCACCACATCCATGTTTCTCTCTGACTTTGACCAACTATTTGACCACTACTGCCTCTTACCTGGAAATCTCATCATTCTAGGTGACATCAATGTCCACTATGACAACACTCACCGTTATGACACAAGACATATCATCAACTCTCTGTCCAATCACAATATGACTCAACACATTTCTGAACCAACCCATCAAAAAGGTCACATTCTTGACTGGATCATTTCTCGTGATCACCACAATTCAGCTCTGACAACTGCTTAGTTCTTTCTACCCGTCTAACTTCAGCCCTTCCATCTGACCACTGTGCAGTTCTCTGTTCTCTTGACATTTCTCCTCCTTCCCGTACCACGCGCACAGTGACTCGACGCAATCTCAAATCTATCGACCTCTCCACATTTTCATCTGATGCCTTCCGTCTCCTTTCTGAAAAGTCACATAACCTTGCCGATGAATTCTATACTACTCTCCACCATCTTCTGGACACTCATGCTCCAGCCACAACCCGTCTTTTACCTGACAGCCCTTCTACCCCCTGGCTCACTCATGAGATTGCCTGTGCAAAACGTGCCCACCGCAGAGCAGAGCGCCGCAGGTGCAAATCCACACTCACTGTTCATAGGCAACTTTTCCAAGCCTCTAAAACAAAAGTATCCACCCTCATTGCATCCGCAAAAACAAGCTTTTTCCAAACCAAAATCCTGAATGCCTTTTCTTCAAAAGAACTCTTTACAACCATGAATCATCTCCATGGCATACGAAAAGATTTACCTCTCCCAACAAAACACACTAATGAAGAACTCCCATCTGTATTCTCCAAGTATTTCACCACCAAAATACAAACTCTTCGTGACAAGCTTGACAGGACACCCTGTCAACCATGCCCACCTGACCCTTCCTTCTCCGGCATACCTCTTATTACTTTTACCCCAGTCTCACAAGAAGAAATTCTCAACACAATCATATCCATATCGTTCAAAACCTGCGAACTGGATCCTCTTCCAGGTTCTCTCTACTCTGACTGTCTCCCTATTCTCCTCCCATTCATCACTGACCTGATCAACACTTCTCTTCAAACTGGAAATGTTCCGGATTCTTTCAAGTCTGCTATCGTTCACCCTCTCCTCAAGAAATACAATTTAGACCCAAATGAACTGAAAAACTACCGGCCTATCTCTAATCTCTCTTTCTTGTCAAAACTCCTTGAAAAAGTTGTCCTCAACCATCTGAACTCTCGCCTGTCTGCCAACAATCTCCTCGATCCTTTCCAGTCAGCCTACCGCCAGTGCCATAGCACTGAAACTGCCCTACTTTATATTGTCAACAATCTCCTCCTTGCTACTGATACTGGCAAAGTCTCTCTTCTCACACTCCTTGATCTGTCTGCAGCCTTTGATACCATTGATCATGGTATTCTCCTTTCTAGACTCCATCATACTTTTGGCATCTCTGACACTTTTCTCTCCTGGTTCACTTCATATCTATCAAACAGAAAACAAACTGTTCTCATCAATGGCACTTACTCTCAACCTGCATACCTGACCTGTGGTGTTCCACAAGGATCTGTCATTGTCCCTGTTCTTTTCACTATTTACACCTCCCCCCTGTCCACCATCATCAACTTCCACTCTATAAAACACCACTTCTATGCTGATGACACCCAACTTCAAGACAGTGACTCACCTGACAATGTACAGCGCCTCTTGATTCGCACCACTGAGTGTTACTCGGATATTAAGAACTGGATGACATACAATAAACTTCAGTTTAACGACGACAAGACAGAAGCTATCCTCATTGGCACCCGTCAGAAACTTTTTCAGCTGCCTCCTCTTTCTCCCCCATTATGTAACACATCAGTCCCAATTTCTGATTCAGCTAAAAACCTTGGTGTCTGCATTGACTCTACCCTCTCCATGAACAACTTTGTTTCTCAAACTGCCAGATCTTGCTACTATCACCTCCATCGTATAAGCCCTGATCAGGAAGTATCTCTCTGTCGAAACAACTGCAAAACTCGTTCTCTCCTTCATAATGTCTTGCATTGACTATTGCAATTCACTCCTGTCTGGTCTTCCTGCATCCACCATTCACATCCTACAGCGCATTCAAAACAATGCTGAACGCCTTGTACTCAAAAATAAAAAAGCTGACCACATATCTCCTCTCCTGGCACAACTTCACTGGCTTCCTGTATCAAAGCGCATACAATACAAACTAGACATCATGTGCTACAAAAGCCTCAATAACGCAGCCCCCGATTACCTGTCAAGCCTACTTGAGATCTATGTTCCCTCACGTACCCTCCGCTCTGCCTCCGATCCTCTGATATTTCGCTTTCCACGCACTAAGCTCAATACCTATGGTCCACGAGCCTTCTCTGTTTCTGGTCCACTATCCTGGAACAAACTTCCTCTCTCAGTCCGTCAGCAACCTACTTTTGTCTCCTTCAAGTCCGCTCTCAAAACTCACCTTTTCTCCTCTGCATAAAATTCCTGACCTCACTCAACCCCCTCTGCAGCCTGTCTCCGCTCAGAGTGGAATCACATTGTAATATATATTTGTATACAATATGCTCTCTATAATTTTCCATTGCATTTCTTCTTTTTCCCCATTTATAGCCATTTTGTGTGTTGTGTGTGTGTGTGGTGTGTGTGTGTGTGTGTGTGTGTGTGTGTGTGTGTGTGTGTGTGTGTAGGTGTGTGCGCATGCGTGCGTATGTGTCTGTTCAGCGCTTAGATTTGATTTCTATCAAGATTTTGCGCTATATAAATATTGTAATTATATTATATACATTATGATGATGTTTACGCTTGACAAAGGCCAGTTTGCCGAAAAATTGCGCATTTCTTGCTTCGATAAATTGAATACGCGTTTTGATTCAATTTTTGTGTTGTTCTGGTCCCTCTTTGCTTGAACGCAGATGTTCGCACATGTTTTGGATTTCAGACGTGACATGATCACAAACTTCAAGATCAGAAAATGAAGGGAATAATATCAGTCTCCCTTAATGTTCGTCAGCAGAGAATTAAGTGGTCTGGTCATCTAGCATGAATGCAACCCTACCAGCTTCTTTAACAACCCCACAGTACAAAGACATTTGGATTTAGAGCAAGAGACAGACCAAGGTTCAACAGGCATGTAACAAAAAGACATGTGGATTTAAAGAGAGAAGCAGACCAAAGAAAACCTGGCTTGATAATGTGAAAGATACCTTGACGTCACATGTCATTGCACACCTTCAAGCTCATTGCTAATTGTCATCTTTTGATCCCCATGACAACCACAATGGTACAAGCGAACAGATCAAGGAAAGAAGACAAAGACGGTGCACAATACATATCTAACAAAATACATTGTTGTCATCATTGCAGGGTCTGAAGGATCGAATAAACTTGTGTCTGTTCTGGCTCTCCCTGTCTGACCTGTGTTACCTATTGTCAATGGCTACCTTTGCTGCCAACGTCTTCGTTGCTCTTGTGGATCCTGCTTATGCCCAGAAATACCAGGCCTATGCTGAGTATTATATGTCAGGTAAGGAAAAAAGTGAGAGACGAAGAGAAATAATGAATTAATGATTGAATTAACGATTCAGCCTCGTGGATTTGTTGGTTCTTTTTAATAGAGCCATGGACTTGGGGTCTGATATGTTGAGGTCAGTCCCAACCTTTAACGTTAAAACACGGCCTGCTTGCCATCCATTTGAATGTTTCCATCATTCTGGCGGTGTCAGCTTAGTGCTTGAAAATTTTCACCCCCCCCTCCCTCTCCCTTTCCGCTTCTCAGTTCAAGACCTTGCCAGTGCCTAGGGTTTTGTGCAGGCACAGGAAATAATTGCTGGCAGATTTTGGTGGAGCACATATTGAATTGTCTGAGTGCGATGAATCTCTCTTAAACAAACCCCAGCTCCATCATCACAATTCAATGAATGGTTGGATGTATACAGCATGAGCATGGGCAAGGCCCCCTCCCCCTTTTTGTTTGTTCTTTTAAGCATTCCAAAACAAATGTGACTCTCCTCGTTTAAGCGATTAGGAACTAAAGAAAAAAAAAAAAAAAAAAACAAGCAAAAGAAAAGTGGGATCAGAAGATAACGGGAACTTCTGATAACATGATTTTTTCCCTGGCGGTACTGATTACTGGTGTGATATCTTTTAGCACTTGAATGTGTCTGCATGTGCATCTTCCTTGGGATAGTGATGCTTTGCATGAGCTTAGGATGTCTTACACATATTCCAATGATTTGTTTATCCTGGCCCAGTGGGTATGCAGGTTCATCTGACATCCCCCTCTTCACCAGATTTGCCTTTGAGGAGAATAGGTCATTTGAAGATTTGATGATGAAACTGAGGTTCACGCGTCATTCCAGCTGAGACTTCCTCAGGATGCACTTTCCCACGTTGTCCACTGCCCATTGTGGCTTTACTGGACTGCCTTATAGATCTATTTCATATTCTTTTGTTTCTTAATCTCTTTTATAACGAAGTATATCTTTGCTTTTCCTTTAACCTTCGATCACCATCCCATTTGTGTTGATCCTAATCTCTGCCTATTGGTTTGCATGTGACCTATTTGTAATCTGACTTTGAGACTTTCCTTTGTTGCTTCCACTGCCTCCCGGATTTTTGTCAGTCTTCAGCTTGTGTTTGACTGATCTCATAAGCTTATCTCCTGAGTTCTCAAGCATGCTTAGAGGTCTGACCTTTCCCAACTTGTACTTCTTGACAGGGAATGATAAGGGTAGCTTCAGCTTTTCCTGATGACAATAAAGAGCAAGGTCAGTGAGACTTGGTGGGACACCAAGCCATATCCTTGTGTATTTGTTGATTTTGGCCTCCACTGATTCTACAATGTAAATGCTGATATCGTATTGAAAAGGAGTTAGATGAGGTCTGGGATGAGCTTGGACTACAGGTATCAGAATCTGTATTTATCAAGAAGGACACACTGGTCTATCACATACAGGCTTTTTTCTTGTATTTGCTTGGTTTCTTATCCCTCTTTGCATATTCATGGGACTTATCATTCCAACTTCCAAAACTCTTGGCTAGTTTTTCTGTGACTAACGGGATGGTATGGTTGGCTACAGTATATTTATTGTTTTATCTATTTTCGCTTTCCTCTGTGAGAGGTTCTGTGATTACTTTGGTCTGAAATACATCCTGGATGACGCTTCTAACTAATCTAACTGCTTCAGTATTGTGTGCGTGTCCTCGGTCTTTATAGAAAGCACTATTGTGTCATTGATAAAAGCTTTTAGATGATGCGCTGGTATCTATTTCTCAGATCTGCTGGGCCTGACGTACTCGTTCATCATCATCATCACCAGGTGCCCTGCCGCATGGCGTTGGCGACCATGGACTTCCATCCATTTCTATCTCTCGTTGCCCCTAGCATCTCCCCCACCCTCCTCATTCCCAGCAACTCTGCAAGTCCGTCCAGCATTCTCCCCTGGGTCTACCTGGTGCTTTTCTTCCCTCCAGCTTTCCCGTTGTGACCAGGTGCTCCAAATCCCTCTTCCTCATAAAATGGCCTATAAATGTTGCCTGTCTTTTCCTTATCTACGTACTCGTTACTATCTTTAAAATGACCTCTATCGCAAGCCATGTTTTTCGACTTCTGAGGCAGTCTTCATTTGTTTCTTGAGATTCTATTTTTTTCTGAATATTCTTCCCCAGTGTGTTGACGTCATGATTTGTGGTGAGGTGTTTTCACTCTTGGCTGTTTTATCCCACAAGAGGCCCTACATGTTGCTTTAATGTGTGGTCAGTTTGTGTCCCTGCGTACTTTTCCCTGTCGGCGCAATTTGTTTGTGGTCTCTGTCTTCACCCAGCCTCTCTGATTCCTCTATTGTACTTGTGAGCAGTCAATTGAGTTCCTGTCATTTTGCATCAAAAGCCTGTAAATGTTCCTCCTCTGAATCATCAGCATGGATGTTCTTGGCACTGCGTTTGGATTCCTGGTCCTGGTTTTCCTTAATGCTGGAGAAACCATTACTTTGTGGACTTGCAACTGGAATAACTCACCATTCAAGCCTATGGATCATATACATGTACTAATAGAGAGAAATACATGTCTTGAAGATATTAAGAATATAGTTTGCTACTGAGCTGAGAAATATGTGAGATAACTATTTACTCAAAAAGTTCAATTGATAATGTTTTTAAAAAAAAATTATTTTCTCCAATCTAAAATTATAGTTTTGAAATTACAAATTAATACAATGTATCAAACGGAAATGTTTTTGTACTCATGAGTGTAAAGAATTACATCACTGTTTCGTTTTCCAGAACTAAGACAGAAAAGCTTACACATTCAAGAGATGCATACAATTACAGCCATTTTGGCTATGACGGCAAACAACTATCAACATGATATTACTTATTTAGTTTTCTTCCTTATAAACGTATACTTGAAAAACAGTATGACTCAGAAACATGCATTGTTTTGGTAAACATTATGTCATATGTTTTTTTTTATTGTTTTATATACAAACCATTTTTAATCAGTGTACGTAACACCCTGATAATTTGGGGTATTATTTTCAATGTCTTAACTCTAGTGAGGATTTTCTACATGTGGCTAATCATACCTTATCATAACAGAAATTTGATGATTTTGACATGTGTACATGCATATTTGTCTTTTTGTTTTCCTGATAAAAATGTAAAAATGTGTATACAGGTAGACACTGCATGCTAATTCCAAGGAGCTGCCGGATGAAACTGATTTTTAATCCCACCTTGAAAAGACCTCATATGCGTGTAGATCAAGATCAACACCTTCATAGGCCCACAATAGTAACAGAGGAAATTTCATGACAAGCTTGTTTGCTTTGACTTCTTGATTCATCACGAAACACTGTTAAAGACCATCATTAAAGATATCCTGTATAGAAAGACACGTTGACAGGAAAGAACAAACGTGACCGTGCATGGGCCATTAGTCTAAAGTGCAAATTTTTCACTTTTGAGTTTTTACCTATTTAGAATATTATTGCTAAGTTTATTAATCAAAATTCAAAACAGAGTGAGTTAGTTTATCTCTTAAAGTTTTCTTTTTAGATCATTTGAACTTTGTAAATATAATTTTTGACAGGGGATGTCGTACACGCATAAGATTACGTAAAATGAAACTTGCATTTAAGCTGCCATCAGTTACAAAATATGATAAAATTTTGGGAAATTCAAGATTAGATGGTAAAGACTGACAATCTAGAAAGAGCTCTGTTTACCTCATTTTGATCCAATCCAACTATTTTTAGTCACTGGTCTTTACCAAATTTAGAAAAACGTAGACCACTGAACATTCACACACGGGTAAGTTTGAAAGATACGGCACCAAGATTAAGGTCTCACACAGCCCCTCCCCCCACCAAATGCCTACAATAAGCGCTTTTTGAAGGTATCTGAACAGCATTTTCCTAGAAACTTCTGAAAAATTATATAAAATTTGTTTACTATTGCCCTCAATTTCACATAGAGCTTTTTGAAAGGCACAGCGACTGATATTTTCAATTATCTACATCTTCGTAACTACACTGTTTGAAACAAAAAATGTCTCAAGTACAAAGGATCGATTTTCTGTATCTGGTTGAGAATAAAAGTGGTTTTCTACAGTCATATCTATTTTTTAGAGTGTCCACTGATGTGCAAAGGTTTCACTGTCAGTGGTGAAGAGAACATCACCACAGTCCAACAAAAGTTTGGTTTTGAGCATTTTCCACTTTTGACAAAATTTGAACTTTAAGTGAGAAATTGATAAAACACATATTGAAAGTAAAGATAGCTATCACGGTACTAAACAACGTTTAAATAAATATTGAAAAAGCTTCGTTTTCAACACTTGGGATGTGTAATCCTAAAGATGGAGCCAAGGTGTGTTTGACGTAAAGATTGCTGATTTCTTGAGTACCAGAAACATGGCAGCTGTCTGAGTCCTCATTTCTTAGCAAGATAACGAATCATAAAGTCTTGCTGTTTTGAGGATTCATTGCACTGTTGTTATGAAACGTTTACATTTGAGCAACAGTACTTTATTTTCTTCCATGATGAGATGGAAACTGAACTTACTTAGACAAACTTAGGCTATTTGAAGCTGTCTTTCTACAAACAAATCTGTTTATATTTCTTTAGTTTAGGTAAGTGTAGATCTAGTTCTATTTATGTCTTGAGAGTATTAAAACTTGATTTTGATACAACTTGTAGATAACTGTATATATATATATATATAACATATATATATATATATATATATCTTTGTATGTATATGTACATCTTTGTATATATACATATGGATATATATGTGTATAAATATATATATATATATATATATTTGCAGATACCCCCTCCCCCCAAAAATAAAAAAAAGAGATTCAAAACAAGACAACAAACCAGAATTTTTATTCTGGTATCTAAGCCTGTGTGGCCTTACTCAGGGGACTATTTAAACGAACAGACGAAGCACAAGTTTTCCGAAAAAAGCACTGTTCACAAAGTAATGCAATGTTTTTTTCAATTAAACGAGCTATTTGTCCCAACCTTCGCTCTTCCACACGGACAACGTTAAATCCCCAGCCAACCCTTCCCTGACCCCAACAATCTTTCCTACTTCCTCTACCCTGCACGCGTTATCCAACGCTTTATTTTGTGTCCCCGTCTGACATGACTACAAGAAATAGAATTATGCAATCCTAGAGCTGTTTAACTTTTTCACCTGCACAGAGATTGCAACGAGCAATGATTGTCTGAGAAACAAATGTTTCTTTATTTGAAGTGGATTTACCACGTGAAGGAATCTGGAAATAAAGAATCTCATATTTTAAGCTACTGGTGACCATCTTACTATTAGATCTATTGAATGAAATTTACTTTGCGTGATGTTTTCCAGGTATAATCATGGCTTTCATACCGACGTCTGGCTGTGTGACAGCTGTGATTGCCATTGAGCGATGTTTGTGTGTGACGTTTCCACTCAAAGCACAGTCCATCCTGTCAACCAGAACCATGGCCATCATTCTTATAACCATTTCTGTAGGTCTTCAAGTCTCCTTTTGCACATTTTTACTGAGAAATGAAGTGAAAGAAGTGCGGGATGAAAGTACTGGGAAATCAAAATGGACAGTGGAAACTACAGAGTGGGGAAAGCAGGAAATCATCTACATTCTGAATTACATCTTCTTTGACCTTGTACAGTTTCTGTTTCCTATCATCACCATGACTATCGTCGTTATCTGCACCATCGTCACAGCTTGGAAGTTAAGGATGGCTTTAGCCTGGCGTCTGACCACGTCCAGTTCTAACACCTCTAGCGTCCAAGGCCAGCAGGTGGCCCTGACCAAGATGTTGATTATCATTTCCTGCATCTTCATAACATGCACAATTCCTTGGTGTATTTTGTCTCTGGTGCGTCGAATTGAGCCTGAATTCACACCTACAGGACTCTATTCCAATCTATATTATCTTACACACACGATTAGCTACCAGGTTATCTGTTCATTTAACAGTTCCGTTAACTTTTGTGTATATTGCTGGAGGTCTTCCAGATACATGAGTGAAATGAATATTCTCTGTTGCTGTCAAACTGTGACTAATACCAAAAGGAAGCACTAGAGCCAAACAAACAGCAATGAAGAAAAAGAATTTAAAAAATAGCTGAAATACTTAAAAGAAACTCAAGTTATATAAAGGCATTGTTTGTTTAATCTCTTTGTTTGCTTTTTTGTTTGTTTGCTTTGTACGTTTGTTTTGGTTTTCTGTTTGTTTATTTGTTTGTGTGATAAACAACAGACACATTTCAGAAATTGTAAAACGAAGCTTGTGAAGAAATCCCTAGGGTTGAAAGAATTGCAAAGAAGAACTGGATGACAACAGAAATTTTAGGCATGAAGGATGAATGGAGAAGGGTGAAGGGAAAAGAGGAAGAATAGAAAAAGATATATAAGGAAATCAGAAATAGGTGCACCGAAGCTAAGACAGCTTGGCTAGAAACAAAGTGCAAAAAAAAAAAAAAATACAAAACGAACACAAAACAGACCATAGTTTATACACAAAACCAATGAACAAATTGCCCACAAGGAAAAGACGTGCACATCACCTTGTTGCTTAAAATCTAAAGATGGTATAATGACTATGGAAACAGACAAAATATTAGAAAGATGGGGAGAGTATATGCAAGACCTTTTTGACGATGACAGAAAGGACCACCAATAATGAAATTAAGATTGAGCAGTATTGGAAAAGATGAAAGCGGGAAAAGCCCTAGGAACAGACAGTGTTACTATATCAATGATTAAGGCTCTAGATGAATTTGATATTGAACATGGAAAAGTCTTCCTAAATGAAATTTATGATACTAGTAAAATAAAATCCTAAAGATACGTTAATAGCAATTTGCATTGCACTAAACAAAACGACAAAAAACAAACAAACAAACAAACAAACAAACAAACAAACAAAAAACAGGGGCTATGGAATGCTAACGCCATCATGCGATCAGCTAGATGAGTCATGTCATTAAGATTCCATTAGGAATAATCATGATGAAGACAAAAAACAAACTTGAAAAGAGAAACAGCAGATCAATGTGGACTTGTGAAAGGAAAGGAACTATGAATGCCATATACATCATACGAATCCTCAAAAAAGATCGATTGAGTTGAATGACTTATATTTATGTTTTGTTGATTATATCAAGGATTTTGATCGGGTAAGACACAATGAATAGATCAACCAATTGAAAAAGCTCAATATTAATGGAAAAGGTCTAAGACTAATTAGGAATATGTAATAGAAACAAACAATAGTATTGAGAGCAAATAACGATATACCCTCTTTCGAAAATATCAGAAGAGGAAAATATGCAAGGATGTGTTCAGTCACCAGAGTTGTTTTTACTTTAAGCAGAACCATCATGAGAACCCTAGCCAGAATGCCTTGGGGTAAAGTTTTGGGGGAAAATTATAAACAATCTTCGTTATGCTGACGGCATAGTTCTAATTGCAAAAAATGAAAATAACTAAAAAACCTTGTGAATGTAACAGAAAGCAGAAATAAAGGGCTAAATCCAAATAGTCACGGTAGTCGGTAAAAAACATCCTCATATAAAACAAAGCAAATGGCACAACACTGAGACAAATTGATAAGTTTGAATATCTGGGAACATTCATCTTACCAGACGGCAGATACACATTAGAAATAGCCAACAGAATTGGCCAAACTAAAACAGCATTCGAGAAAATGAACAATTTTTTTTCGAACAAATGCCTATCAGTTAACATCACAAAGGGAGTTCTTCAGTGTTACATAGAACCAATACTCTTGTACCGATGAGAAGCATAGACACGCAAGGTCACAACAAGATTGAGGCAACTGAAATGTGGTTTCAAAGAAGAATATTAAGAGTTATATGGACACCAAAGAAAACAAACGAGACCGTCTGGAAAGACACAAACGCAAGAAGAACATTAAAGAAAAAGATTAGGAAAAGAGAAACTACGTTTATAGGACATTTTTGAGGCAAACGAAAATTTGGCACCTAGTCACAGCAAGAAGCTGGAGGGAAAAAGAGCACAGATAGACCCAGGGATTAAATACTGGACGGATTTGGGGAGCAGATGAAGACAGAATTGTGGGAGATGTAGGCCTACTTGCAGCGACAAAAGATGGACTAGTTTGGCAGACCACGATCGCCAACACCATGCGGCAGGGTCATCATGGAGATAGTGTTTGTGTCATTTTTTTTTGGTCTGAATGTAAGTTGACTTTTTCAGATCGATAATAGGTAGTAAGTAATAAACTAAACTTCCATTCACACGTTCAGAAAGCAATCTTTTTAGCTTCTAGATTTACAGCTTCACAATTCACAACCTCTAAATTCGCAAGTCAGTTTCAGTCAGTTTCATATGATAGCGTCTCTGCATAAGTGATGAATTCTGTATGCACTGATGCTACAGATGCAATTTGATGTAGGCCAGTCTAGCCAGTAACCTGACGAAATTTGATATCCAAGTCAAAGTCCTCGCTATAGAGGTTGGAGCTCAAAGGTTGTCAGGCACATCTGTTTATGGCCTCATGAAACACCTTCAATTTCTGAGAAAGAGAGGACCAGAGCCGTAAAGGCCATGGCAGAAGCAACTAAAGAGAGTTCCAAGTGGACCTGGTCGAAGAAGAAAAAACGTGAACATTATAAGGCTTAAAATGTTCTTAGACAGTGCCGGCGTATGATAGATAAGTGGTTAAGACATCTGTTGCAAGTATGGCTAGGCCTTAAGACGCCTAACCACTTTCGAGGCTGGGGTTCGAACCCAGATAGCGAACAAAAATGACGACAACAGAAGAGCGTCAAGGAGTCACGGCGTGCACGTGGCACAGCCCTCTCAGAGTGTAAGAAATTTCAGGGCCAAAACACTTGCTAGAAGTTGGCTTCTCTTTTGAGGACCTTCTGCTGTCAAGCTCTCCTCAGAGATTTTTTGCTACTCATGAAGAAGTTCCAAAATGATATGGTATAAGTTTGCGCTTAAACCCTATAAACTGGCAAGGTCTTGAGGTCTTACCTACCATATGGGCTCTGGAAGATAGGTCTAATGAGACTTAATAATGCCACTATCTTTGAGCAATAAAGTGTTTTGAATTTTGAAGTTCATCTTTTTACAACTCAGTCACTGACACAACTCAGGCTATCATCATCATCATCATCATCAGGTGCCCTGCCGCATGGCGTTGGCGACCATGGACTTCCAACCATCTCTATCTCTCTTGCCCCCAGCATCTCCCCCACCCTCTTCATCCCCAGCCACTCTGCAAGTCCGTCCAGCATTCTCTCCCTGGGTCTACCTGGTGCTCTCTTTCCCTCCAGCTTTCCCGTTGTGACCAGGTGCTCCAAATCCCCCTTCCTCATAAAATGGCCTATAAATGTTGCTTGTCTTTTCCTAATCTTCCTTATGGGTGATCTATTTGTGTCTGCCTCCATCAAGACTGTCTCGTTTGTCTCAGGCTATGTCGTAGCGAAATGGCCTGTTCCCTAGTTCCCATTGACCACACACCTCCTACGCAACCCACGTCATAGAAACATACTCACAGACAACACAATACACAGCCCTTCATTTCCTAACCCCTACATTGTATCGTTCCCATCACCTTAACTCAATTAGCTCATCGCTTCATTGCCGATCAAAAAACAAATAAAAACGTTTACAACTTCATTGTCCTGTTCTTAAACAATGTACAATATACAAGATACTACATCACAAAGTTCAGAAAACAGGAATTTTGTTTGGCGACATCATGCTAACTCCACTCACAATCACATCTCGCTCACTCACATCTTCACACATGACACGGCAACTCTACTCTCCCTCCCGCAATCTCTTACTGCAAGATGCTTATTGAAATCATAAGACAAAACTGCATATACGCATACATATTCATACGCATAAATAACGGTACATAACGTGTAAGGTTATAGCACATCGCAATCATAAGCCAGTACTGCAATTTAACACACACACACACACACACACACACACACACACACACACACACACACACACACACACACACACACACACATACAAACATACATAATGCACGCACACACGCATACCCACGCACACGCACACGCACCGCACGCGCACGCAACGTGCAAACACACACACTGAAAAGCTACAATTGAAAAATACAGAAGGTGTAAACATACTTGAACACTAAAATACCAGGTGGTTATACGAGAATACTAGACACACACATACACATACACACACACACACACACACACACACACACACACACACACACACACACACACACACACACACTCACACACACACGCACGCACACACACACACAGACACAGACAGACACACGCACCTACACACACACAACACACACATACACACACACACACACACACACACACACACACACACACACACACACACACACATACACACACACAAGCACTCACACATAAAGGTAAAGGGACAGATAAAAAGATAAGTTTCATCTCAATCCCTGTATCATGTTTTCAACTCTTTCCATTTTTATGTGAAACATTTTGAAATAATTCAGTAGTGACCAGTGTTGTACTTCTCTATCCCACAAAGTGTTTCACTGTTTTTCACTGTCTGTCAGTCTGTGTACCACTTGGTGACAACACATCCGTTGCTTTGTCCACGATAACGTGCTATATTACCTTGCTGTTGTGTATATCTTCATTAAATGTGGTCATGTTTCTTTAATTATTTGATATTGTTCTATCATTTTGCAGTTACTGACAACTCTGTCATTTTATTCATACACTTTTATTCAACTGGTGTCGTGTTCTATTTATATCACTAATTGCCATTGGCAGTACGATTGATTTCTTTTTGATTAATAACTAACCAACCAACCAACCAATCAAGCAAGCAAGCAAGCAAGAAAGCAAGAAAGCAAGCAAGCAAGCAGGCAAGCAAGCAAGCAAGCAAGCAGGCAAGCAAGCAAGCAAGCAAGCAAGCAAGCAAGCAACCAACCAACTAACAAAAGTCACTAACAGACAACTGTTTTCTAAACTAAACAAAACATCTGATTTGATTTGATTTGATGTCATTTCATTTGATTCGGTAAAATTGATTTAACTGCATTTTATTAAATCTAATCTTAAATAAAGTAATTTACTCATCTTATTTCATGAAAGTTATTTCAATCTGATATTACCTAAAGTTAACTTAAATCTGACTTGAAATACGTAATATGCTGTGAAGTATGGTATGAGATTGTCCAGTTTTCTTGGCCAGTATCTTTGCACGCTGAGCAACTTTATTTGTAGAAAATTAGTGTCCTCAAAGCTCTAGGCAAACGCTGCTTCTGAGACTGTCATTTAGCTATCTGTTTTTAATTTAAGGGAGCAGACCTACCCAGATTTGGGTACCAAGATTGTGATGTTCAGTGTTTCAGTTCTAATTAACCAATCACCATGATATTTGGCAAGAAGATACCTCAGACAGAATTCTTTGGATTGAATATCTTCGTTGGGGTCTGTGAGTTATGAAAAGTTGACAAAAATTAATTAATTAAAAAATGTTCCCGCGAAAATGAAAAAAATATAGTACATACTGTGACATTTATAACTAAACATATATTCATGTTAGGAATTTGATATTTAGTGAGCAAACACATCTGTATAGTGCGTCTGGCATGTAGCAAAATCTTAGCTCTACTATTATTATTTTCTGTACAATCATCACACCAATTTTTAGAATGATTTTAATAAAAAAAAAATTATAATACAACTTTTGATAAAAATGTTTTTTTCAAGCAGAACTGCAAAATTTTACTACCGGCTATAGGTACCTGTCCCTGCTATATGTGTGCCAAATATCAAGGAATTCGGACGAAAACTTTTGAACATATTATGTCTGATGTATACAATCTCGCTAAAAATCACAAACTTTCGCAGACTAAAACATAAACTCAATTTCCTACTCACAGACCCCAACAAAGATATTCAATCTAAAGAATACTGTCTGATGTATCTTCTTGCCAAATATCATGGTGATAGGTTAATTAGAACTGAAACACTGAACATCACAATCTTGGTACCCAAATCTTGGTAGGTCTGTCCCCTTAAATAACACGCACTTTCGTGATTATTTTAAATATGTTGAACGTATTTCAACAGTACAGATAAAAATATGACGTGCACTGCTGTAGCAGAATGCTTTTTTTCTCCAAGTTATCACTTGCAGATAATATTGCACCTAAACTAGCACACTGGGTTTTTTTCGCGTGTTCTTGTTTATGTATTTGTCTGCTGGGCGTTGTTATTATAAATAAAAAAGTGACTTATTCTGTCAACACGTCTTCTTGGAAATCGATTTTTACGAATGATTTCGTCTGTGCAGTAGCTGGACAATGTTAACACTTGAGAGAGGTTTTTTTTTTTATTGTATGTTGCTTAGTTGGTGTGTTTTTGTCCAAACCTTATGATGGTTTGACAGGGAGAAACAAGCAGAAACAGACTGAAAAACAATCAAACACAGAGACAGACGAACAAACAAAAACAAGAACAGACAGAGAAACAGAAACAGGGACAGACAAACAGAAACAGCAAGAGACAAAGAAGCAAAAACAGGTACAGACAGACAAACAGAAACAAAGACAGACAAACAAAGAGAAACAGAGATATGCAAACAAAGAGAAACAGCAACAGACAAACAAACAAAAACAGGTACAGACAATCCGGGACAACAAAACAAAACAGCAACAGAGGAAAAAAAAAACCAACAACAACAAAACAGGAAAAGACAAACAAACAGGGACAAACAAACAAAATCAGCAATAGACAGACAAATAAAGAAAAACAGGAACAAACAACCAGAAACAGAGACAGACGAGCAAACAGAAACAGCAAGAGATAGAGAAGCAAAACAGAGACAAACAAACAGAAAAGTCTGTTTACAGGTATAATGGAAAACCTTAGCACTGCATCATTAAACTGGCAAGGTCTTCGAAATCCCCCAAAAAGAGAGATAGTTTCAATATCTCAAACAAAAAAATCAATGTATTTATCTCTTACAAGATACACGCTTTGAATTGAAGCTACAACCGTACATTAAATCGGAATGGGGATATGCATTCTATTTTTCTTCTTACAGTTCTCATTCCGGAGGAGTAGCAGTAATGATATAAAAATAACTTTGAATTCAAAATAAAAAAGTCTACAAGGATACAGAGGTAATTTTATATTAATTTTGTTACCCTCACCGTAATTTTATGAATCGTTAGAACAACATATCAAAGGGGTTGTGTTTTCACACGTAATCATAGGGGGTGACTGGAACCTAATACTTGATACCAACAAGGATTGTCACAATTATAAACACATGGAATAATCCAAACACAAGACAAAAGGTTGAAGGAATTGCCATAAACTTGGACTTAACTGATGTTTGGAGAGAGATAAATCCAGACACAAGAAGTTATATTTGGCTCAGACCAACGCAACTTCGGCAAAGCCATCTGGATTTCTTTCTCAAGTCTGAAAATATGATACAATATGTAAGGAAACCTGAACTTGGTTATGTTCATCGTCCAGACCTTTCAGTGATTACATACATGTATGTGTGTATGTATGTATATATGTATGTATGTATGTAATGTATGTATGTATGTATTATGTATTGTATGTATGTATGTATATGTATGTATGTACGTACGTACGTACGTATATGTATGTATGTATGACTAGGAATCCTTTTGCTGTCATAAAAACCATCAAGGAATTATGGTTTGTGGCAAGTCTGTATACACGTGTGTTTACAGATCTTTGGAAAGAAAATTTTCCTCGTAGAGGTGACAGCCACCTTGGCGTGGTCAGGAGGGTTGAGGTCTCAATAATCCCTTGAGTTATACCGACAAGGGCTGCTGCTTGGAAAACTTTTTATCTTTTGTCATTGTCCTGATAACCAATGAACTTAAGTGGACTTTACTTCACATTTCAGATTGATGTCCCTGTCAGGGTTACCCGTGTTGGACAGGTCAAGGGGGAGGGATGAGACGAAGCAGGGTCCCATCTTGATCCCCATTGCCATCATCTTCATCTTCACAATTACGAGTAGTTGCTGGAAACAACTCGTAAACCTAAACTCGAGTCACTTGGCTATGAGATGGATGGTTTTATGTTAAACAGTCATTCGTGAAAGTGCACTGCCTGGATTCACGCGGGACGGTTTCAGGCAGCTGGACACCCCGTGAATGACCATCCACTGTCCCTTCCGCAGCATGGCAGCCCTTCTGGGGTGATCAACTTAATTTTGCCATCATTTAGCCCACGTCTCATGATTATAACAAACAAAACTAAATGGAAGAGCTATTTACAATGAAGGAGACTCAGACTTTGACTACCAGGTACAGGAAGGAACAGCATTTTGAGCTGCACTGGTAACGGTTGAGAGAAAAAATGAGTAAAAAATTTTTTTTCAGTCAGCCCTTCACACAAAAAGGCTTCCAGGGTCTCCTCGGCAATCCCAAACCAATTACAAGAAATAGATCATACGTGGTGAATTCAAGAACAACAAGCAGCTGGAGAGACTGCTTAAATAAGCAGTGTTAGTAGACTGTTGCATCAATGTCTTTATGCACAGGAGACTGAAGAGTAGCAAAAGGGTGATAAAATGCCCAGAGCTCACAGGAGTCCCTGAGGAGGAAATTAAGACAGAATTAAAATCTCAGGATGTTGTGGAGATACACAGAGCCATGTTCTGGAAGAGGTTCGACAGAATGCCGATTTCCATCTTCCTGACATTCTTCTTGTCCTGCATTATCACAATCGATAAAGTCTCCCTGTATGTTCCCTCGCCTATACGATGCTTCAAGTGCCAGAAGTTTGGACATGTAAGGGATACCTGTCCTAATACAAAAAATGTATGACATGTCTGTTTAAGGCGTTTATAAAGGAACATGTGACTAATCAGTTCTGTGCATAAACTGTGGAGAAAGTCACCTCCCACCTCCAAAAGCTGCCCCATACGACAAACTGACAGCAGATGCACATCGGAAATAGCTGGCAGAATCGGCCGAGCTAAAACAGCATTCAAGAAGATGACAAGCATTCTTACCAACAAATGCCTATCAATTAACACCAGAAAGAGAGTCCTATAAATGTTATATAGAACCAATACTGTTGCACGGATGCGAGGCGTGGAAAGTCAGCAAGCAAAGCCAGAGCAAGATTGAGGCAGCTGAGATGTGGTTTCCAAGAAGAATGTTGAGAGTTTCATGGACAGCAAAGAAAACAAACGAGACGGTCTGGGTGGAGGCAGACACAAGTAGATCACTCATAAGGAAGATTAGGAAAAGACAGGCAACATTTACAGGCCATTTTATGAGGAAAGGGGATTTAGAGCACCTGGTCACAACGGGAAAGATCGAGGGAAAGAGAGCACCGGGTAGACCCAGGGAGAGAATGCTGAACGGACTTGTAGAGTGGCTGGGGATGAGGAGGGTGGGGGAGATGCTAGGGGCAACGAGAGATAGAGATGGTTGGAAATCCATGGTTGCCAACGCCGTGCGGCAGGGCACCTGATGATGATGATGGTGATGACAAACTGAACAGAAAATACGAGTAAAAACTGAAAAAAATCCTGTCCAGGTGGCGAAACGACTGGTTCAAGGAAATAGTCCTCTGAATAAATTTACGTGGTAACCATAAAGAAAGCAAATCAAGTCTGCACTGCTTGTCAGACTGACATTACATGGACAAAAACTCATTCCAGACATTCCAAGAGGAAATAAAGCCCTTAGCGGGGGCGTCAAAGCTACTGTTTCTAATACTGCCCAGCGATCGAAACCGGTTACCCACTCCCTACCGCTTCGATCATCCGGGGCAGCTGCACTGCGAGTAAGAGAGACCAAAAACAGGACTTAAGCCCTCTCTCCCTGTTGGCAGGTCAGATAGGTGAGCCAGCAAGTCTGGCCATCTCAAAAGGGCAGAGAACAAAACTGGAGAACATTTGTTTTTAAATGGATAACGGTAAGACAGACATGGATTAAATTTACTGTTTCCATTGTCAGGGAACCGTAAGAAATAGACGGTGGTATGTGGGTTACGTACGGGTCACTCATCCTAGGTATCCAAGGTTGTCATAGCCGAGGGTGGCAATGGGGACAAGCTCCTATTGTCTATAAAATGCCCCTCACGGCGCGCGTCTCCAATAGCCTCTGACAACTAAGTCCAGCTCCTAGCCTGCTCGCGTGGCTTAGATATAAGCCCGGCGGAACTGCTACTACTGATAGGAGAAGGGGTGAAGGCGGGTTACTGGCGCCTGAAAACCAGTGCTTTGGGTAGATGGGGCTCATCAGTCTGGGAAGACAGCTCATCTAAGAGAAGGAAAACTCTGATTTCAAACCTCCGCTGCCTTGCGGCCATACCCACTCATAGGAAAGGCTTCGGGAGTCAACCCTGAGGAAAAATCCGGAGTCAGAGTCCCTAAGGCAGTTCGCCGTTGTCTACAACCTCGTTCTGGCAACTCCTGCGTCGCCCCTGGTATCAGGCGTACAGGCCTCCGTCTTTCCCCTGGATTCTACTAGTGGCGAGGAGAGGGGGGATCTGCTGCATGGGCAACAGCTCGTCCTCCATATTCACTTGCCCAGGCCTGCACCTGGAGAGGTCACTCCAGCTTCGCTGGTAACACAGCATCGACACAACACGGAGAGTAGCAGATACCGGTTTTAAGCCTAGGCTTTTTTGGCGTAAGTGCACGTCATGACCACAACGCCTCCTGGTGCAGACTATCATCTCCTGAGATGTAAAGAGGCCGACGACGATGATTCATCCTACACTCATTCCTACCTTTAAAAAAATGAAGAAGCACCATAATGTCTACCATGTGACGAACACCTGAGCATTAGACACCTTCTTTTCTTGAATGCTTGGACTTGAACCAAATAAAACATAAGCAGTACATGACGGACTCCTTAGAAAACCTCTTCATACATATTCGTCCGGATGCAATTTTCATGTTTTTGTAACAGATTAATAGATTTCATCTGATATGATTCTATTTATGGCAAAGATTTTTAATTGCGTTTTTGGATTTGAAAAGATAATCATGAACTTGAGTGTTGCCTCTTTACTTAAAGTTGGGCGTTGTTTTTAATATGATGTTAGCCCTGATATGGCTCTAATAGTCGGCTGGGCTGTAAGCAATATGAAACTGAAAAGAAACCTTATTCCCTTTCCA
>JAPXFY010000016.1:24720865-24728365 GCA_030674185.1 Monoplex corrugatus | reverse complement strand
TCTCTGAAGACCTTCTGTTGTCTAGCTCTCCCTAGAGTTTCTTTCTACCTGCACATGGTCAGTCCATTGACTTCCGGGAATAGTTCGGAGGACATTCGGGAAAGACCGAAGGACACTGGGAAAGACTAGATCTGCGGGCTTTGTGGGTTGGCTTCCCACCTTGCCTTTGATAACATGCCACGAGTTTTTCAAATGAAAGATGCTCCCAGGATTCACCGAAAGGGGGAGAGAATGATGAATCCATCGGCACTGACTCCATCACGACTGGAAACGCACAACGGACCATGATTAATGACCAGTTGGAATTTGCGTGTGGAAGGAGATTCACCACCAAACGCGGCATGAAGATCCACAGGACAAAAATGGGCTGTTTGAAGACACATACGAACCAGCAGCAGCGCACTGCGATAGCAGGTGAGACGTTGGATGACCAAGGCCAGGAATTAAACCATAGTGCCAAGGACATCCACGCTGACGGTTCTGATGCGGATTTTGCACAAGCTCTTAACGCCAAATGTGGAAAACTCAATTTGCCGCCTGCCGGTGCAAAAGAACAATGGGAGAAATTAGATGAGGAACTTGTCCTTAAGCTGAATGCGCTAATAGGGAACAGTACGCTGGAACACAAACTTGACACATACGGAGACATCATATACTCTATCTGCAGGGACACTTATGGAGTGAAGCAGCCAAAGACAAAAACGCCTCCCCAGAAATCCAGAAGACAGCAACAGATGGAGAGCATCCGGAGGGAGAAAAGGAAGCTTAAAAAGCGAATGAAAACTGCCTCAGAATTCGAGAAGCAAGGGCTCCTGGAACTCTGGAAAGATCTGAAGGCCAAACACAATGCTCTCAGCAAAGTGGAATCAGCAAGGCGAAGAAAGAGCAAAAAGAAGAAGACTCAAGATCGTTTCTTCAAAGATCCCTTTGACTTTTCAAGAAAGCTGTTTGAACAACCCAAATCAGGGACTCTCACAGTGGGCAAGGAAACCCTAGAGCAGCATCTCAGGGAAACATATTCCGATTCTCAGCGCGAGGCACCACTTGAAATCCAGAATCTGGTTTGGCCTGCAGCGCCAGAAGGAAAATTCAATAACAAACCACCAACACTGGATGAAGTGAAGAACGTAGTAAAGAAAGCCAGAGCCAAGTCAGCACCTGGACCAAACGGAATACCATACCTGCTCTACAAGAAATGCCCAAAAGTGCTCGAGTGGCTCCACAAGATGATTCGATCAGCATGGAGGAACCAGAAGATCAGCGACCAATGGATGAGAGCTGAAGGAGTGTACATTCCGAAGGAGCAGAACTCCAGCAGCATCAATCAGTTCAGGCCAATATCACTTCTGAACGTCGAGGGGAAAATCTTCTTCTCTGTTATGGCAGCAAGATTGACAAAATACCTGACTGAAAACAAGTATCTGGATATGTCAGTCCAAAAGGGAGGCATACCAGGAATGCCTGGATGCTTGGAACATGCCACGTTGATTTGGGATGCCATCCAAAAAGCAAGAACAGAGAAGAGAGACATTGACGTAGTTTGGCTTGATCTGGCGAATGCATATGGATCAGTTCCACACGATATGATCCAGCTGGCTCTTGAAATGTATCACATCCCAGAAAACATCCGAACAATGCTGAGGAAGTATTTCCAAGGGTTCTCAATGCGGTTCTCTACCAAAGAATACACCACGGACTGGATAGACCTAGAGGTGGGCATTGCAATGGGCTGTGCAATCTCTCCCATACTGTTCGTGTTGGCAATGGAAGTCATCTTGAAAGCTGCAATGAAGAGTTCAGGTCCGGTGAATCTGGGAGATGGATACCAGATGCCTCCTCTGAAAGCTTTCATGGATGACACAACAGTCTTGTCCACGGATGAGGAAGAGACACACCAAATCTTAAAGCAGCTGGATGAGCTGGTGGCCTCTTCAAGAATGAGGTTCAAACCTAAGAAATCCCGAAGTCTCTCACTGCGAAAAGGAAAAGTGGCAGATTCAGTCAAATTCATGGTAGCCAACCAAGCCATCCCCACTGTCACAGAAGAGCCAGTAAAAAGTCTCGGAAGATGGTATGATGACTCCCTGAAAGACACACAAAGGGGATGTGAAACCAAGCAAACAGCAGAAGAAGGCCTGAAGAAAATAGATAACTGCGGACTGCCAGGCAAATACAAAGTCTGGTGTCTACAGTTCATGCTGATACCAAAGCTGCTGTGGCCACTGCTAATCTATGACATTTGCACCAGCACAGTCGAAGCAATGGAAGCCAAAATCAACAAATACACAAGAAAATGGCTCGGTGTCCCACCTGGTCTCACTGATGTTGCATTCTACTGTCGTCAAGCAATGCTGAAGCTACCTCTCAAATCCATAGTGGAGGAATACAAAGTTGGAAAAGCAAGACTGTTGAGCATGCTGGAGGAATCGGAAGACAATATCGTGAGATCAGTTCATCCAAAGCTGAGAACTGGCAGAAAGTGGAAAGTCCAAGAGGCTGTAAACAATGCCAAGAGAAACCTCAGCATCAAAGAAATAATTGGACACACGCAAACCAACAGACAGGGACTGGGAGCAACAAAAATGCAGTGGTGGTCCAAAGCCAAAGGGAAGGAAAAAAGAGACATGATCATACAGGAGTTGAAGGAAGAAGAAGATGTCAAAAGAGTGCAGAAGGCAGTCCAGCAAGGTCAACAGGGGCAATGGACAACATGGGACAGTGCACTCCAAAGACGTCTCAGCTGGAACGATATGTGGCACATGGCTCCTCTAAGGATAAGCTTCCTCCTCAGATCTGTATATGACCTGCTCCCCTCGAATGCAAACTTAGTGAAATGGGGGAAAGCAGACGACCCAGCATGTCCGCTCTGTCAGAAGAAACAAACAGTGGAACATGTCCTAAGCTCTTGCAAAGTAGCGCTAGCCCAAGGAAGGTATACATGGAGGCACAACCAAGTTCTGAAAGTGATCACAGATGTGGTTAGCGAAAAAACCATGACCCCAAACGCACCAATTGCTATGACAACGTTTTACAAAGCAGGAGGGAAGCAGGTCTGGCCTGAAAGTGCTATGACAACCAGCACATTGCCAAAGGGTCTTCTGGATGGAGCAGTCGACTGGGAGTGTACAGCAGACCTCCCAGAGTGGAGAAATTACCCAGATGTCATCAGCAAGACAGGCATGAGACCAGACATCGCTCTCCACTCTGACTCCTCGAAACAAGTGATTCTGATAGAACTCACTGTGCCATACGAAAGCAGAATGGAAGAAGCACATATCTACAAGACCGAAAAATACGCCGGTCTTGCCAGCACCCTGAAGAAAGCAGGTCTGCGGGTCAAAATCTTCGCCATAGAGGTCGGGGCAAGAGGGTTTGTGGGCACCTCCGCTTATGATCTCATGAAACAACTCGCCATTTCTGGGAAGAAGAGGACTAGAGCCCTTAAAGCGATGGCAGAGGCAGCAGAAAGGAGCTCAAGCTGGATCTGGGCAAGGAGGAACGAAAAAAGTGAACTTCATAAGGATTAAATTCCCTACAGATGATGTGTGCCCCGTTAGCACATTGGTAAAACCGCGTACCGCAGTTCTGAAGCGCAGAATCGCCCAGGTTCGATCCCCGGCGTGGGAAAAAAAAAAAATAGACAACAGCAGAAGGGCATCCAGGAGTCATGACCTGGATGTGGCCCGGCCCCCGAGAGTGTAAGGAATTCAGGGCCGAAACACTTGTCTAAAGGGGGTTACTTCTCTGAAGACCTTCTGTTGTCTAGCTCTCCCTAGAGTTTCTTTCTACCTAGTCTACATTTAGTTCTGTATTGACTGACCTAGGCGAAATGTGGTTTTGTCAAAAGTACAATCTTATTTCACAGAATCAAGTCCACAGAGATCGTTATACCGCATCACTATATGCTTTTTCTCCCGCATCACTCTATATGCTTTTTTCTCTAAACACAAAATTGTTGCTGCAAACATAAAACAAACAGAAAACCTAGTACTTTGAAGGTTCAGAGTATATCTGACAATGTAGTGAATATGGCATATATATATACACAGTTAGGTGGGTGTGTACGCGTGTATGTGTGCACGTACAATTTCATTTTTGATCGTTACACATTAAGAAATGTAAACATAGTGTGTGGAGTTGAGTGGGTGAGTGAATGTGGAGGCGTTTATGTGTGCATCTACGTATACCGGTACACTTTTCGATTTGATCATTGCATTTTAATAAATTTAAACATATTTATCAAGCTGTGCTCTTAATGTGGTTGTTTCAATTAATACCAATTCGAATTTTGTTTGTTTTTCATAGAAGAGAAAAATAAGCTTAATGTTAATCTGATTGCAAATAATTTCTGATGATAGTGATGTTGCACCAGCGAGGTTATGTGTGTGTACTCGAAGATAATTATTATCATAGACCCAGCCTTTAGTACACAACTCTCAGAGCTGGGAGAATGTGGTGAACAGGTTGATATCGCAGCTCAACAGTGACTCTTCACGGAGTTATGGGAGAAGAAATTGAAGGGTCTGAAGGTATGTATGCGCTGGTATGTAATTTTTCTTTAAGTTTTCCATGCTTGCCAATACACATAATTCACATGTATGAAGTACGTACGCACCCTATGCAGTCACACACACACACACATATACAGACTGACAAATATACAGACATACACTCTGACAGACACAGACAGATGGACAGACAGACAGACAAATACACACACGCACGCACATATGTACACGCATCAATGGAAGTTTGTATAGACATTCATGCACAGACACACACACACACACACACACACACACACACACACACACACACACACACACACACACACACACACATCTACATATGTATGTACACACAAACACACACACACACACACACACACTCACACTCACACTACACACACACACACACACACACATATATATATATTATATATAATATATATATAAATACACAAACACACTTTTAAATATACATATATGTATATATGTATATATATATATGTATATATATACACACAAACACACACATGTATATGTATATCTGTATATACATATATATATAATATATAATATATATATATTTGTGAGTGTGTATGTGTGTGTGTGTGTGTGTGTGTGTGTGTGTGTGTGTGTGTGTGTGTGTGTGTGTGTGTGTGTGTGTGTGTGTATGTCAGTTCGCTCGTTCTTTGATTTAACGTCTTTTCACTATGAGTGATAATACATGTAGATGGGGGAAAAATGGAGGATGAGAGTTGGGCGGGTTGGATTGGGGGCAGTGTGTGTGAGTGTGTGTGTGTGTGTGTGTGTGTGTGTGTGTGTGTGTGTGTGTGTGAGTGTGTGTGTGTGTTTGTGTGTGTGTGGTGTATGTGCGTATGTGTATGTGTGTGTGTGTGATGTGTGTGTGTGTGTGTGTGTGTGTGTGTGTGTGTGTGTGTGTGGTGTGTGTATTCCATGTCTGGCCAGGGATTGAACCTATGACGTCTCATCTCATATACAGATGCCTTAACCCACTGGGCCAAAAAAAAACAAAAAAAACATCAGTTTGATACAAACAGAATAAAATGTGCAAACATGTAGGCGGCATACACAGAGTGCACTGATTTTAGTGTTTGCTCTACACAATTATCGTGTTTTAAAATGCTACACAATTACCATCTAGTTTTCCGTTTAGAAAAACAATGAGTAACCTGTGTGTACACAAAGGGGGAAACAACGAGAGATGCCATCAGCTAATATCTACTTTGTACCTATGTAAGAATAATTTACCTATATTTGCCCATGCCCACGCCTGTGGAACCACAGAATCACGTGCACGATCACACACACACACACACACACACACCACACACACACACACACACACACACACACACACACATACATTCAAACCACACACTACACACGCGAGCGCCACACACTACACAACAACTTTCACACACACACACACACACAGACACAGACACACCACACACACACACACACACACAAACACACACTTGTATATATACATGCGAACCTGCACGAACTCGCATCATATGCCTAAAAACATCGACATACACACACAGAGAGAATAACGTAGAAAAATCTATGCAGGCAATTCAAACGGAAAACAAACGCCCACCCCTCTCCTCCTTTTTTTGCGTTTATGTGTGTGTGTGTGTGAAAGCATACAAGTGTTTTTATTGGTTTCAACTTTTTTTTATCACGTATAACAAAAATCACGAACTGAAACAAACGTCAAAAATACATACATATATAAACAATATAAGCAGGAAAAATCTGTTGTCTTGAAGCGTCTTGTAGCTTTCAATATAAATCTCCATCATCAAAAATATACCTGCCGCCTGGTATTTGTAGTTTTTCAACGCATGCTGTCTTAGTGTAACAATAATTTTCTAAGAAGCTTTCAGAATTTTAAACAACAAATATACGATTGTTGTTTATTTTTCAGTTGACCAGCAATGCACCACACAGTCACACAGCTACTGATGGACAGTACTATGACTGGCGTCAACAACTCTCTGATCACATTTTCACAAAACAACCTTAATGTAACACAGAACACCTCTGTCATCGTACCAGGGAGAAATCCTTGTGCTGTCATCAGCTGCCAGATGACAATGACCATTATTCGAGTTGTGGGTCTGTACATTTTCCCCTGTATATTTCTGTTTGGAGTGTCTACCAACGTACTCAATTGCATTGTCTTCTATCGGCAGGTGACCACTCTCTCCTTCCCTCTCTCACGTCTCCCTCTGTTTCTGTCTGTCCTTCTCTCTACTGACAGAGTACCAATTGCAGCTTATGGCTGTAGTTATGTAATGGAAACTTTAATGCAAATTAAATGATTTTAATATGTTTATGTGTCAGGAAAGAAGCAGTGAAGGAAGAAATACATAGTATCCAAATGTGGGAATGGAATCAAATTGTGCCACATCCAACATGTAGTTGTTTACAATGAAATGATCAGGGCTGTGTACCTTTACTGATTAAATTAGTCAATGCATGTCTTTCCTGGGAAATGGAGGAAAAGCATCTGTGTACATCTTGCCATGCTAGCAGTGTAATAGACTATTTTCTGGTGTCAATAGAAATTGTATACTTTAGTTATAACCTAATTCAGGCGACACGAAACGAATCAAACCATGTTCCTGTTGAAATGCAATGCTAGCTGTTCAGTATATATGAATAATCACTGTTTGTGTACTGAACTGTTCTCCAAACATATTTGGACTCACTGAGTATTATACATATATTGTAGTGGTACAAGGAGAAAACAGAGCTGACCCATTCCATACTGTTGTTGCATAGTCTGCATCTTTGATGGGCGTGCATGCATGGTTTTAGTTTCCATAAGCCACTGGGCACTGACATGGCTTCAGAGATCTCTAATATGCATAGCTGGTATTTAGTTTGTACACAAAGATGGTTTTTGGCACTTGAAAATAGTAAAAGCCAACACAGTTTAAACAATTGATAACCCATCCCAATT
>JAPXFY010000016.1:24710865-24715865 GCA_030674185.1 Monoplex corrugatus | reverse complement strand
GAAGAGACGGAGGTGCCGACCCAGGAAATGCTCTGTAAGGAAGAGACGGAGGTGCCGACCCAGGAAATGCTCTGTTAGGAAGAGACGGAGCAAAAAGAAACAATAATTATCTACTGGTTCAGGAGATCTTGTCAAGTGTTGAAATTGCTGTCGCGCTGCAGTTAGCGCAATTGACTAACACTCAGTAGTAAGAAATTCTGGAGACAGCTGGACAACAGAAAGTTCTCAGAGTAGAAATCCTCATCAAGCAAGTGTATTGGCCCTTAACTTCTGACACTCTAAGGGGGCCGGGCCAAATCCAGGTCATGACTCATGGATGCTCTTTGGCTATCGCCATTTTCTTTTATAAATAGGAATTTGTTTTCGACCTGGAATCGAACCCGCACATCCTAGATGGTCAGGTGTGACGGATGTATTAACCACTTGGCTATCGGTCATCAGCAACATGTAGGGGAATTTTAAGCCTTGTGAAGTTCACTTTTGTTCCTCTTGGTCCAGATCCAGCTGAACTTCTTTTGTATTGCTTCTGCCATTGCTTTTAGGGCTCTGGCCCTCTCTCTCCCTGAAATCGATAGCTGCTTCATGAGATCATAGGCTGATGTGCCTACCCCCCCCCCCCCCCCTCTTGCTCCAACCTCTATGGCAAGGCTTGAAAGCGAGATGTCCTCAAGTTGCTGGCTAAACTGACGTTCTTTTCAGTCTTGTAGATATAAGCTTCCTCCATTCTATTTTCGTATGGTACAGTGAGCTCGATCAGAGTTACTTGTTTGGATCAATGGGAGTGAAGTATGTGTTGTACCATGTCACTCTTGCTGATGATTTCTCAGTGGTTTTTTTTCCATTGCGGGAGATATACTGTGCACTCCTAATCGTCCGCTTGATGCGGCACACCCCGCTACCATCTCAGAGTGTTACATCTTCTTTAGGCCACATTTTCCTGCCTCCTGCCGTGTAGAAGCATGTTTGAGCTTCTGGTGGCAAATTGGTTTCCTCCGGCAGTGCTGGTTGCGGTGTTGATTGTGCCTTCATGTGCACCTTCCTTGGGTTAGCGCTACTTGCATGAGATCAGGACAGGTTCCACTGTCTGTTTGCTTTGGTAGAGCAGGCATGCAGCGTTATCCAAATTCCCACAATTCATCAGATTAGCTTTCGACGGCAGGAGGTCATACACAGACCTCAGGATGAAACTGATTCTGAGAGACTCCATATGCTGCTAGTCATTCCACCTTAGACTTCTTTCAGGTGCATTTTCCCAAGCTTTCCACTGCCCCTGTTGGCCTTGCTAAAGTCTTCTTGCATCATCTTCTTTCTCCATCTCTTGTATTACCATATCTCGTTTTGCCTTCTCATTGGCCTTTGACCACCATTTATTTTTGTTAATCCCATCCATGCCTGTTGATCTGCATGTACCATGTTATTTCTCTGACCATGAAGTGTCCTTTCGCTGCGACAAGCACCTCCGGGAAAACCCATTTCTGTCTTCTACCAATTCTCAGCTTGGGCTGGACTGATCTAACAATGTTATCTCCTGAATCTTCAAGCTTGAACTTTCCTGCCTTGTACTCCTCAACAAAGGATTTTAGGGGTAACTTCCGCTTTGCCAGGTGACAATAACGTGCAACGTCAGTGAGACTGTGTTGGACACCAAGCCATTTCCTTGTGTATTTGTTGATTTTGGCCTCCATTGATTCCACTGTGCTAATGCAGATATCTTATATCAACAGAGGCCAGAAGAGCTTTGGAATCAGCATGAACTGCAGGCACCACACTTTGTATTTGCCGAGAAGGCCACAGCGGTCTATTACCTGCCAACTTTCGTCTGCCATTTGCTTGGTTTCCTTACCCCTCTGTATATCTTTCAGGGAGTCGTCATACCATCTTCTGAGGCTTTTCACTCGTTCTTCTGTCTGTATTGGGATGGGTTGATTGGCGACAGTAAACGTTACTGTTGCGTCTACTTTACCTTTCCTCAATGACAGGATCCGTGACTTATTTTTGTTTGAAATCCATACAAGATGAGGTGACGACTTTGTCCAGCTGCTTCAGGATCCGGTATGTCTCTTCTTTTGTGGAAAGCACCGTCTGTCATTCATGAAGGCCTTTAGAGGGGGCATTTGGTATCCATTTCTGAGGTTCCTGAGCCTGAAGTCTTTGCTGCTGTTTTCAAGGTGATCTCCATTGCTAACACAAATAGTATTGGAGAAATTGCATAACCTGCTTCTAAATTGATTCAATCTGAAATGTACTCTTTTGTGGAGCACCGCACTGAAAAGCCGTGGAAATATTTCTTCACCATTTCTTGGGTGCTTTTTGGTACATGATACATCTCCAGGGCCAGTGAATCATCCAGTGGGGGACTGATCCATACGCATTTGCCATAACAAACCATATCGCGCTGAGGTCTTTCTGCACTGTTTTAGCTCTTTGGGTTGCTTCCCAAATCATTGTGACAATCTCTGTACAACCTGTCGCTCATGGGATGCCGCCTTTTTGGACTGACAAATCCAGGTACTCATTTCTCATTAGGTGTTTGGTCAACCTTGCTGTCATGACGGAGAAGATTTTCCCTTCGATGTTCAGAAGTGATATTGACATGAATAGGCTGATATCACTTGAGTTCTGCTCGTTTGGAAATTTCACTTCATCAGCTATCATCCCTTTGTTGCTTATATTCATATTCCTCCATGCTGATCTTATTAGTTTGTGAAGTAACTTGAGGACACTGGGACACTTCTTGTACAATTGATAAGGTATTCCTCCGGGCACAGGTGATAATTTAGCTCTGGTTTTCCCCTTTCCTTTACTTCATCCAGTGTTGGTGCCTTGTTCTTAAACATTTTCTCTGGCATTGCAGGCTGAACCAGACCCTGGATTTCAAGGGGTGCCTCTCTCTGCAGGTCGGAATATGTTTTCCTGAGGTGCTGTTCCAGAGCTTCTTTGTCCACAGTGAATGTCCCGGATTTGGGCTGCTCAAACAACTTCCTGGCGAACTGGAGTGGGTCTTTAAATCTTGTGTCTACTTCCATTTGCTCTTTCTTCTTCTCGCTGACTCTGCTTTGTTAAGGTCGTATGTTTCGCTTCGTGGTTTTTCCATAGTTTCTCTAGCCCTTGTTCCTCAAATTCTGAAGCAGCCTTCATTTGTTTCTTCTGAATTCTTTACTTCCTTCTGATTTCCTTCAATTTGATGCTGGCGTCTGGATTTCTGGGGAGGAGTTTTCATTTCTTATTGCTTTACTCCATCGGTATTCCTACATGTTGCATATAGAAAATCTGCAGAAGTGGCCACTTTGTGTTCCAGCGTGCTTCTTTCCAGTAGTGAATCCAGTTTTCGGATAATTTCTCTATCCAGCCTCTCCCATTCCTCTATTGTGCATGCAGGTGGCAAGTTAAGTTTTTGGTGCTTAACATCAAGAGCCTGTACAAATTCCTTGTCTGAATGAACAGCGTGGATGTCTTCGATACTGTGGCTTGCTCTCTGGCCTGGGTTTTCTGACATCTTATCTGCTGGTGCAGTGCGCTGCTTTCTGTTCATCAGAGTGTGTTCACAACTCGTTTTCATTCTGTGGCTCTTCATGCCACGCTTGGTGGCTAATCTCCTTCCACAGACACATGGGAATTCCATTTGTCCAATACTCATTGTCCATTACCAGTCATGATTGGGTTAGCGTTGATTGATTCATTATTCTCTCCCCTTTTTGGTGAAAATGGGAGCAAATTTTCTTTGTTGAATTAGAGGCACGTTAAGGAAAGGCAAAATGGGGAGCCCGTCCACAAAGCCCATAAGTCTGGTCTTTTCCAGTGTCATCCGGTCTTTCCTGGTCGTCCAACGGATTGTTCCCAGCAGTCAATGGTCTAACCATGTGACAGTAGGATGAAACTCTGGGGAGTGCCAGACAGCAGAAAGTCCTCAGAGAAAAGCCCCCTATCAGGCATGCACTTCCACCCTCAACTCCTGACACTCTAAGGGGCCGGGCCGCATCCAGGTCATGACACTTAGATGCCCTTTTGCTGACAGCTTTCTTTCGTTTTTTTGTTTTGAATCTTTTTACCTTATCCAACTCGTTGTGGAGACTGGAATAAACCACGGTGTTGAATCTCATCTACTTTGCAGATGCATCATAAAGGATTATGCTTGATTTTTTTCATAGAACTGCAGGTGTCGGTATGTCTAGGGCCTGGTTAACACAGCGATGTAATATGAAAGAAAGCGTAAAGTAAATCTCTGTCATACAGTCTGAATTAGGGAATGGAAATCCACTTTCATGGCATTGTGTTGGTATAAGAGGACGGATAAAGTAAAGTAAGTAAGTAAGTGAAAGGTTGTCCCAGTGTCTGTGACCAGTAGATTGAAGAAGAAAACTGGGACAGAAAAAAAAACTAGGCCTCAAAATGATGATCTAAATATTGTTGATGTTTTCAACATAAGAAGAATGTAGTCCTAACAACCTTTTCATGCATTCTCATGTTAACTGTTTTTCCCATTAAAATGTGATTCCCTGACCATGAGATCTGCAGATCAACAGAATACCTGGCAACTTAGCATCAACATCGATGGCATTAAACTCAGACATGTGAGTGAATTTAACCATATAAGCAGCATTTTACAGGAACACGGAAGATTCAACAAAGAAATCGAATTCTGAAACTAAAGTGCAAACAATGACAGCTTTTAATTCTTTGTTGACGAGAATTTTCCAGACCGATTTTTCCCTGTGACGCACGTTATTAGCCTATTTAAAAAAAAAAAGCCCCCCCCCCACAAAAAAAAAAAAGAAAGATTTTTTTTAATTAGAAGGAAACAGTAAAGTGGAAATAATTATTCAAAGTCTGTACTTTTCAGAAATGCATACTGTGTATTTGTAATAGACATGCATCTTACCTTCAATTCCACATAAAATATGGTTGCAACAGGTCACACGAAAATAGTTTTTTTCTGATGGTAATCCAAGGCCCCTACACTTCCATGAATCATAGGCAGCGTTTACACAGGTCATAGGTGC
>JAPXFY010000016.1:24693365-24705865 GCA_030674185.1 Monoplex corrugatus | reverse complement strand
ACTGATGAGGAAGTTTCAAAATGATTACAGTGTCAGTATTAAGTTTGTGTTTAAACCATACGTGCTGCAAGGTCTTGAGAGCGTACCTACCACGTGGCTTCCGTAAGACAGGTCTAATGGGACTTATTGTTACAATCATTCAATAATAAAATGTTTCATAATTTTAAGTCAAGTTCGATATCCATCGTTTTTATCAATCAGTCAGTGACGCCAATCAGGCTACATTATGTTGCAGTGAAATGTACATTTCCATATCTTCATCTACAATGTTTCATAAATTAAAACAAAAATCCCATGGACATGGACGAATACCAGCCAGCTTCCTTGTAGTCACTGACCACACCAAGTCCCTACAAAAACCGCATCATAGAAACACACTCATGGACAACATAATATGCAACCCCTTATTTGCTTACCAATACATTGTATCGTCCCTATCACCCAAACTCAATCAGCTCATTGCTCTAGTCCCAATCAAAGATAAAAAAAATTATAGATTTGTTGTACTGTTCCTAAGATACAAGATACAAGATCCGATCTATTTCATCACCAAGTTCAGAGAACAGGAATTCTGTTTGGTGACATATCATGCTCACTCCATTCACACTCACATCACGCTCACACACATCCTCACAATGACACAACTCACACGCCTAGTGTTCTCTCCCTCCTGCAAACTGTTACTTTGACACAATCAAAAGCCTACCATCATTATCATATGTCCTGCCGCATGGCGTCGGCGATCATAGCCCTCAATACGAACGTATCCATTGCCGTTGCAAGTACACTCCCACCCTCCGTGTCCTCAGCCACCCTGCAAGTCCGTCCAATATTTTCTCCCTGGTATTCTCTTTCCCTCCAGCTTTCCTGTTGTAACCAGGTGCTGTAATTCCTCTTTCCTCATAAACTGTCTTATAAATGTTGCTTGTCTTTTCCTTATCTTCTTTACTAATGGTCTTTTTGTGTCTGCCTCCTTCAAGACTGTCTCATTTGTTTTCTATGCAGTCCATGAACTCTCAACATTCTTCTTAGAAACCTCATTTCAGTTGCCTTAATTTTTATTCTGATTTTGCGTGTTGACTGTCCACACCTCACAACAGTACAACAGTATGGGGTTTATATAACATTCAAGAACTCTCTTCCTGATGTTAATTGATAGGCATTTGTTGGTAAGAACGCTTTTCGTCTTCTTGAATGCTGTTTTGGTTTGGCCGATTCTGCTGACTATTTCTGATGTGTGTCTGCTGTCTGGTGAGATGACCGTTCCCAGATATTTAAACTTACCGACTTGTCTAAAAGTTGTGCCAATTGCTGTTATTTTGCGTGAGGGGATTTCTTGTTTTTATTAATTATCATGACTTCAATCTCCTTGCTATTTAGCTCCTGCCCTTTATGTTTGCTTTCTATTTCCATCACATTCATAAGGTTTTGTAGGCCTTTTTCATTTACTGTAATTAGCACGGTAGCATCCGCGTAACAAATGTTGTTCATCATCCTTTATAACAGGGCATTCATCTAAGTTTCTCATAATGGTTTTGCTGTAAAGTGAAAACAAATCTGTTAATAGAACACAACCATGCTTGACCCCTCTGTTTGATATTTTGAAAGAGCTTATGAAGTTTTCCATTCTCATTGGTGTTGTTTGTTCCCAATACATATTTCTGATTATTCTTTTCCATCCATATTGAGCCTTCTACTTGGTTGATTAATTCTTCGTGTCTTACCTGATCAAAAGTCTTGGTGTAATCAACAAAGCATAAATATAAATCCTAAATTCAACTTGACTGATCTCCGTATGATAGTTCTTAGGATGTATATGACATTAATAGTTCCTTTCCCTTCGACAAATTTACTACGTTCTTTTGCTACTTATCTTTTGATTCTGTTCCTTGTCCTCATCATGATTACACTTAACAGGATTTTTATTACTTGACTTATCAAACTGATTGTATGATGGAGTTCGCATTCTATCTATAGCCCCCCTCCCCTCTTTTTTTTGTTGTTTTTTTGTTTTTTTTTGAGGTGCAGTGGAAATTGATTTTACCCATCTTTGGAGTTTTTTTCCGAGTCATAAATTTCATTTAGGAGAAATGTTATTTTTCAATTTCAATACCGAATCCTTCTAGGGCTTCGATCATTTCTGTGGTAATATTGTCTGGTCCTGGGGCTTTTCCAATTTCATATTTCTCAGCACAGCTCTAACTTCATCTTTCATTATGGGTGCAAAAGCCTACAGCGCACTTGAAACTCCCACACTCGCCAAACACACCCCAACCACCACAACACACACACAGACAGACACACACACACACACACACAGACACACACCACAACACACACACACAACACACACAACACACACACACACACACACAGCGCGCGTGCACTGTGTACACAGATACGCTGAAATGATACATTGAAGAACACAAAACGACACACACATACATGAACTCTAATATACCAGGTGGATAATGACTGAGTGACGTGTCTAGTGTGTTGGCTAGTGACTGTGTGCTTGTCACCTTTCGCATTAAGCCTGCACTGGTGATTACACTGCTGCTTGCAGCTCTGCGAAAAAGAGAGCATAGTGCGTAAGTCTGTCTCTGTCAATACATAGCCTCTCCACCAGCAAGCCCTACATGTGCCTCTCCATGGCGACAATAATAACAGAGCACCTCACAGACTCAGGATAAATCCTCGAGGGACACGCAGGAGGTCTGGGCCCCAGACTGCAGCACACAAGACACACCAGCATATGGACATGCCCTGTGTCCACGAACCAGACCGCCAGCTATGGGTAAATAGCAAGCTACGGGTGCAAACCATGACAGAAAATCACCACTGCCTTGGGTTATCTCAGGAGAGACAGAAGCTTAGGGAGTAAACCCCTACAGAAACCCCACCTCCCACCCCCACCCCTCCACTGCCTTGTGGGCAATCGTTGGAACGACAAAGGCTAGCAGAGAGTCCGTAGAAAAACCAATGGAAAGGCAACGGGAAACCACCATCGTATTTTCCCACGTATCATGGCCAGCCAAAACAAAACAAAAACAAACAAACAAACAAACAAACAAAAAACCGAAAACAAAACAAACACACAAACAACAAATATGAATAGTAAACGAAGTAAGTTTGAGCAACCCACCAGATGAAAATGGACATGGATGAATCGAGGAGGCAGTCAAGAAATCAAATTGATTACAAACTGATAAATGAAAGATTTAGAAATTCTTCACTGATAGCAAAACATTACCAGGCGCAGACTGCAACAATGACCTCAATTCTGTAATAGGAAGATTTAGACTGAAACTAACGAGAAGAAAATAAACCAGAAATAACACCAAAGCAATCTTGAACTCTTAAAATGTAAAGACAGATGAGTTGACCCATGCAAACTTTCACGTACATGTTCAAAACGAATTCAGTGATCTGGAGGACGATGTCAAATGAGGAACAATAGAAAAGGTTGAGAAATTCGATAAAAGAAGCTTGTGAAGAAATCCCTGAGGCTGAAAGAAAAGTTAAGAAGAACTGGATGACAAAAGAAAATTTAGGCTTGATGGAAGATCGGAGGAGGGCAAAAGGAAAAGAGGAAGAATACAAAAAGATACATAAGGTGACTAGGAAAGCTGGAGGGAAAAGAGCACTAGGTAGATGTAGGGACAATATTTGACAGACTTCCGGAGTGGATGAAGTGGATTCATTGGAGGGTCATGACTGCCAACGCCATGCGTCAGGCACATGATGATAATGAATGCTCACACCACACACACACACACACACACACACACACACAGACACACCCATGCCACGCGCACGCACGCAAGCACGCACGCACGCACGCACACACACACAAGTAATGAGATATGAAACGACATAAAATTCCTGTATCATTTTTGCAACTCTTTCCATTTCAAGTTTAAAACTTTTAAAAGTAATAATTCAGTAGTGTCCAGTGTTGTACGTTTTCCTTACCAAAAATGTTACAGTGGTTTCACTGCCCATTAGTCTGTTTACCGCTTTGTTACAACATATACATTGCTTAGTCTACAATGATGTATTAATACATTGCTTTAGTGTATATCTTCATGAACTGTAGTAATGTTTATGTAATCATTCGATGTTGTTGTATCATTTTGCAGTCATTGACAATCCTGCCATTTTAGTTATCATAGCACTATTGCAACTGGTATTGTGTGCTGTTCGTACCGCTAACTGCCATTGACACTACAATTGTTTTCAGTGGTCACTGGATGTTTGAATTTCGTTGGATTTCTTTTTTATAATAGACAACCAAACAACCAACCAAACAACCAAGGACATCAAGAAAAGGCACATTGTTTTCCAAACGAAACAAAACATTCAATTTTATTTTATTTAATATAGTTGATCTAACTGGAATAAATCCAATGTGAAACAATATTATGTGAAATAATTTAATGGTGAAAGTTATTCCAAACCCTTCTTATCCAAGTTAATATAAGCTGCCTTGAAATAGGTACTATGTTGCAAAGTATATTATTTGACTGTCTGCAGTTTTCATGGACCAATAGATATGATATTTCCATACTGAGCTATCGACTTTCTACAAAATATGTTAAGACGACATTTTTGGCAAGGTCTGTTTCTGAGATTGTCATTCAGCTTCTGTTTTAAATTCAAATGAAACTCTTTTTTTAAATGTATTGAAGGTATTTCGATAAAGAAGACAAATGCACCACGTGCACAG
Organism: Monoplex corrugatus; assembly: GCA_030674185.1. Taxonomy (NCBI): domain Eukaryota; kingdom Metazoa; phylum Mollusca; class Gastropoda; order Littorinimorpha; family Ranellidae; genus Monoplex; species Monoplex corrugatus. The sequence continues at coordinate 24,701,136 of JAPXFY010000016.1, read as the reverse complement.
CAGCAGCAGAATAATTTTTTTCCAAGTTATCACTTCCAGATGATATCGTTTCAATATCTAAACATTGTTTTTATTCACACGTTGTTGATTATGTATTTGTCTGCTGGGTGTTGTTATTGTCAATAAAAAGTTACTTCATTTTGTCAACCAGTCTTCTTGGGACTTGATGTTTATAAGTTGTGTCTGTGCGGTAGCAGTGCAGAAATTAGTGCTAGGGAGAAATTTTGATTTGTTTGTTTGTTTGTTTCCTTTTTTTGTTTCGTTGGTTCGTTGGTTTTTGTTCAAACCTTATCCTGGTTTGACAGGGACAAACCAACAGAAATAGACAAACAAGTAGATAAAGAGACAGACAAATAAAAAAAAGAGACAAACACAAACACAAACAGACAAGCAAACGAAACGGGACAGGCAGAAACAGAGGCAGACAAGCTAATAGAAACATGGACAGCTGAACAGACACAGTACAGACAAACAGAAACAGGGACAGAAACACATATATAGGAACAGACAGACAAAGAAAGAACAGACAAACACACAGAAACAGAAAAAAACCCAGACAGATTGAAACAAACACACGGAAACAGACAGAGACAAGTAGAAACAGGGAGAGACAAAGAATCTGAAACATCGTGCAAACAAACAATATTAGGGACAGACAAACAGAAACAGGGACAGACATGCAACCAGAAACTGAGACAAATAAATAGACCGAAACAGAACACACAAACAGACACACAGATAACCAGATAAACAATTGAACAGAAACTGGGGCAGAGATAGAAATAGACAAGATAAACAAACACAAACAAGGAAAACAAACACAAACTGGGTCAAACCAGCAAAACAAAGCGGGCAAACAACAGAAACAGGAAAAGACAAACGGACACAGGGACAAACAAACAAATAGAGACATGGACAGGGAAGCAAACAGAATCAGGAACAAACAGAAGTAAGAAACAGACAAATAGAAACAGGAACAAACAAAGGGAACAGGGCAGACAGACAAACAAAACAAACAAACAGGGACAGATGGACAAACAATACAGGGACAAAGAGAAACAGGGACATACACACAGGCAAGAGCATGGAAAACAAAGAAAAGACAAACAAGAGAAACAGGACAAACAAAGAGAACAGGACAAAAGAGAAACAGACAAAAAAAAGGGACAAACAAAGAACAGGACAAAAGAAAACAGGACAACAAAGACAACAGAGACAACAAAGAGAAACAGGGACAACAAGACAAAGGGACAAAGGAAAGAGAAAAAGAAAAACAAAAAAACAGGGCAAACAGACAAACAGAGATAAAGGAAAAGGCAACAAAGAAACAGGAAAACAAAGACTAACGACTAAAAAGAAAAGGAAACAAAGACAAAGGACAAAGACCGAAACAAGAGAACAGGGCAACAAGAACAGGACAAACAAAGACAACAGAGACTAACAGAGAACAGGGACAACAAAGACAACAGCTAACAAAGAACAGGACTTAAAACAAGCTTGGACAAACAAAGGGAAACAGGGAAAAACAAACAAAAAGAAACAGGGACAAACAGACTAAAACAGGGACGAGATTGTGACCACACATCCTAAGAGTAAGATTGTTGTTAGCAAAACAGCACCAGTGAGAGACAGGTCCTTCAGATAAAAACGGATCTTTTGAACGCCCTGCTACAATCTGAGCTTAATGGTCATGACAACATCTTTCTTGGATCATGGCAATTTAAGGTCAAAGTTCAGCTCTACTTGTTAAGGACAAAGTGCATCCAAACTAGCTCGGCTCCTCCATCCTTGCCAGAAACATTGGCAAACATGTCAGCAGTGTCCTCTGGGAGAAGCCAAAACGTAAACCACATCATCATCAAAGCAAGGGTCTCAGTACGACCCATTCACCTCTATGACAATGGTTATAATAATTCTACTTTTCAAGACCACCCCCATTTCAAACAGCCCCAGTGTCCATGGTGGAATGGTGACAGCTCACATCGTATTTTCCATCCATTGAGAGATCTCTGTGACTTGGTGAACCTGCATTTATGTTGTTAATGCACCACCGTCAGCCTGAACATAGTAGCCACTTTTATATAATGATTTCTACTAACGCTTACAGGTCTTCACAGGTTGTGTTTACTTTCGCTATAGCTATCATCACCATTGATTTTATTTTAATGTAATGTTTTGTTATTTCCTATATATAGTTGTTTAGTACTGGGTTTGGTTAGTTATGCAAGACAAAAAGCATTATTAAACGGATTTTTCTGTTCTTCAGTGGAACAGTCGTTCTGTCAATATCAATTATCCTTATCTCCAGCAATACGTATCCGTAAATAGACATCATATTGTTGTCTCATTATCATCATCAGTCCCGTAGTCTGGTTGACCGTTGGGGCACCACTGAAGATTTTGCAACCAACTTCCTCCACTCCTCACGGTCCTCAGCTTTCCGCAGAATGATATTCCATTCAAGGCCAGTCCACTCTCTGATATTGTCTTCCCATCTTTTTCTCTGTCTGCCTCTTCGTCTCCCTCTCTGAACTGTTCCCTGCAAGACTGTCTTGGCCAGTGCAGATGATCGTGTGACGTGCCCGTACCACCTCAGTTTGCGTCTTTTCACTGAGGTCAGGAGGTCTTCATACGGCCCGATGGCATTTTCGATTCGGGTTTTCACTTCCTTATTGGTTATATGATCTTTGTACGAGATACCAAGGAGTTTGCGGAAGCATCTCATCTCCATTACCTGTATCCTTCTTTCAATGTCTGCTGTTATGGTCCATGTTTCGCATGCATACAAAAATATGGACATTGTTGTCTTACAGTCATCAAATGTGACGAAATGTAAATTGCCAAATATACACACAGTTTTATTATTCTCCTGTGACACACATCTGTGATAATAACTCAAAGATTGATGCAGCCATGTACATACATGTACGACCGTAGGTATGGATTATAAAATCATCCCGCCTCCTGTAACGGTATTTATTGTGTGGCTATGAGAATGAAAATTAATTCTGTGTCAACTATAAATAATTATCCACGTGACCCTGATGGAGAAAACAGTGACTGGCTACGGACTTCGGAAAATAATGAAAAGCAGCTGATCATGGGGATTTTATTGCCTATTCTCCATTCTGGGACAAGGATTGCCAATATGTACCTAACAATCATTTTGTTGAAAATGTCTGGTTTAGTATTGTTAAATGACGGTCGAGTAACTAGAATTTCAGATAATCCTAAACATAGGGCTCCTGCCATTGACTTAATTTGTTATCACCTGATCTCGTCTTTAAATGTATGTGGGATGTTACATCCAATTCCCTTGGAAGTGAACACCTGCCAGTTGTCACAGTTATAAATGAATCATTTGGTAATGTATCAGAACAAGACGATGTTATACCTAGATATGTGTACAACTGTGCGAACTGGGTAAAATACGGTAAAATTATCTTCCTAATATTTGGAACAAGGTCAAAGAAATGAAAAATGGTTTTCATTTACCACAGCTTCTAATTAAGATTACAGATTCACAATTTGTTTCTTCATCTGAGAAAGCTAAAGAATTTGTACACTTGTTTTCGAGAGCAAGTAATTTAAATAGCTTGTCTTAACAAATAAACCCATTCTAATCCAGGTAGTTACAGACCTATCTCGCTTACATCCCATGTTTTGAAACTGACGGAAAAATACATTGAATCAACTGACTTACTTTTTTGAGAAAACTAAAATAATACATATTAACCAATTTGAATTTCAAACAGGTAGATCAATAGCAGACCATTTAGTAAATTTAAGAATTTAGATAAAAATCAATTTGTTAAAAGAAAAAAAGTCTCAGCAACTTTTCTTAGTCTTAAAAAAGCATACGACAACATTTGGCTTGCGAGACTTTTGTTGAAATTAAAACGTATTGGTCTCAAAGGTAATATTTTATCATTTTATCAAACAAATTTACAATCGACCAAAGTATAATCACTAAAATAAGTAATACATACCCTTAAAAACGATGTGTAAACACAATAATTCAACAGGGTTCCATAACATCTCATCTATCATTTAATGTTTTGATCTATGACTGCCAACATAAGTCTCAAACTATGTAAACTTAGCTCAGTATGCTGATGATATAACGATTTGTATGAATATTACGTTGAAAAGGAAGACATCCTTTAAGAGAAATAAAATACATTATAAAGATCTATCAACATAAACTTGATCATATTTCAACTTATCTGACAGTTAACGGTCTAGAAATGTCCAATAAAAAGACATACATGATGCTTTTCCACAATGATCTCAGTCCTGAAGAGTTACCGTTGTTTAAAACTAACATAGAGGAACTGAAATATACAACTCAGGTGAAATTTCTGGGATTACACTTGACTTTTAGTTTGCAATAGAAAAAAGACATTGACACTTTGTAACATAAATCTATGAAAAGCTATAATTTACTATAATTAATTGGCAAACGGTCAGGGGGATAGGACACTAAAACTGTTGTCACATTTTCTAACAGCTTCGGTCATATCTAAGTTGGCTTATGGCCAAGAGGTATGTTTTTTAGCTCCAAAATACTATTTGAAAAAAAACTTCTAAGCTCGGATAGTAAAGCAGTTAAATTTGCTCTTGGGGTACCACTGTATACAAAAACACAAGAAATATGTGAAACAGCTGGCATCCTTCCTTTGAAATATTGGAGGAAGTTATCAGCTGCTTTATAAATAATTAGAACAAATGCAGTAGCTATTTATGCCAATATGGAACTTAAATTTCGGTCTAAGATCCATTTCCCAACGAGAGCAGGAATAATAAAGGCACAAGAAACAATATCCACTTACACAAATGAGCTCTTCGAAATGTCCAGTGTAGATCCGAAAAAAGCTTTGACATAAAATGATATGTTTTCTTCAAACACCTTGGGAATTGTCCAATGCAACTTTTGATATCAACTACACGGATAATGACTTGAGGAAAGATATTAATCCGCAGTTCTTAGCAACTGACCTTCTGTCACATCTACATAAAAACATTTACATCATTTGAAAATATTAACTGATGGCTCTGTTCTAGATGATGGAGAAGCAGGCGCTGGCTTTGTAATTCAAAAATATGAAACTGAAAAGGCATACTCTCTCGGACAGGGACATCCAATCTTCACTTCTGAATCAGCTGCCATTCTAATGACACTGATATATATAGCAGATCTATCAATAGCTTCGCCTCGTATCGTATTATGTGTAGATTTGGAATCTGCATTGCAATCCCTAAAAAGTTGCGAATATAAAGAAAACAATGCCTTTGTGATGAAATGTTTGATTCATTGTTCAATAACAAATAATACACGTTACTTTTTGTTGGATCCCATCACACTGTGGTATCATATGTAACAATCAGGTTGACAAAATAGCTAAAGGTGCAGTACTGAATAAGGCTGGCAGTGCAAAAGTTGCTTTACAACTCTCTGAACCTGAAATGAATGCTATATTAGAAAACACGGTAAAAGCGCAGGAGTGTAATCTTCGCTCTTTCTTCGTAAACTACAAGGGTTTTACAAGACTGGAAATAACTTTAGCTTACAGATTATCTTTCAATTCACTTCAAACTAAAATCAGAAGAGTTAATCACCTTTTCTGTTGCCAGCAAATGCGACCTTATTTCCCTACATAGTTTACACAATTAAAACAGAAACATACTGATTTCACTCTGTATTTACACCTTGTTAGGCATATGCTGCACATTCCCATAGATCTTTTTCTTTGAATACGCCCGATTGTTTTATACCTGTAACTCCCACCTACCCCTGTTTGTTTGCTTATTAGGTTTTTCATTACTCCTTTCCTGTTACAGTTTTTTTTTCATTCAATAAGATAATCGTCTTCTCCGCATCCTACCCCACCAGATAATAACAGATTACTTGTCATACGCTTGCAAAGGCATTTTCATGTTCGTAGCACACATGCTCACACACTCACACACACACACACACACACACGGACACATACACACACACACACACACACTCACACGGACACACACACACACGCGCGCGCGCGCGCACACACCCCACATACATATACATATATACATACATACATAACTATCTGTCTATCTATCTATCTATCTATCTATCTATCTATCTATCTATCTATCTGTCTGTTTATCTATCTATGTTTATCTATACATGTATATGCATACATACAAACATACATACATACATGCATACATACATACATACATACATACATACATACATACATACATACATACATACATCATGCATACATATATACGTACATACATATATATATTTGCATTTGCGAGTGTGTCTTTACGTCTGTGTGTGTGTGTGTGTGTGTGTGTGTGTGTGTGTGTGTGTGTGTGTGTGTGTGTGTGTGTGTGTGTGTGTGTGTGTGTATGTGTGTGTGTATGTGTTAATGTGTGTGCGCGCGCGTGTGTGGGCGTAGGTGCAAATGTGTGTGCGTGGGTGTGTGTGGTAGTTCTCTGTCTTTTTTCGTGAATGAGCGAGCTTCTGTTTACCTATGACTAATGACTTTAGTTGCCTTTAATTTAAATGCTTTAACTCATGGAGCTTAATAGACCATTTGGATACAAACAGACATACATATTCGTATGTATGTAGACAAGCGCAGAGAGTATTGATTTAGCGCTCGTTGTATATAATTATCGTGTTTTGAAAAGATGCGCAATTACAAGCTTGTTCTTCGATTAGAAAAACAATGAACACTGCTGTGCGTAAATAGCGTGAGAGAGAACGAGGGATACTGTCGCTAATGGCTTATTTGTACGTATGTAAGAACATTTTTCCTACGTTTGTCCATACGCACGGACGTGCAAATGCAGAATCGCACGCGTGTGCGCACACACACACGCGAACAGGCACACACACACACACACACACACACACATACACACACATACACACACACACACAAACACACACACACACAGACACACACACACACACAAACACACACAAACACATACACACAAACAAACACACACACACAAATACACACACACACACACACACACACACACATACACACACACAAGCAAGCGCGCTCGCGCGCTCACATATGCAGATGCAGATGGAAACGCGCACGAACTCACATCACACTCCTACAAATATTAATTTGCACATATGGAGAGAATAATACACGGAAATATATGCAGGTGGTGATTAAAAAGCAAAACAGTCCCCTCTTCTCTTTCCCCCTTTTGTGTGTTCTTTTGTGAATGCATACAAGTGTTTCAATTAGCTTCAGTTTTTACATCACAAATAATACAAATAAAGGAATGGAAGGAAACAAAATCGAAAATACATACAGACATGCGTGTGTATGTGTGTGTGTGTGTGAGCAATATAAGTAGGACAGGCCTGTTGTCTGAAACCTCCAGTAGTTTTTTGACACAAATCTCCATCGTTTGAAGTATACTCGTGGCCTATTATTTGCAGTTTTTCAACGAATTGTCTCTTAGTGTTAATAATGTTTTAAGAATCTTTAATAGCTTTGAACAGCAAACATACATTTGTTGTGTTTTTTTCCAGTTGACCAGCAATGTACCACACAGTCACACAGATACCAATGGACAGTACTATGACTGGTGTCAACAACTCCCTGATTACTCTTTCACAAAACAACCATTCTGTAACACAGAACACCTCCGTCATCGTACCATGGAGAAAGCCTTGTCCTGTCATCAGCTGCCAGATGACAATGACCATTGTTCAATTTGTGGGTCTGTACATTTTCCC
>JAPXFY010000016.1:24663365-24688365 GCA_030674185.1 Monoplex corrugatus | reverse complement strand
AAGAGCGGTGGAGAAGACCAGATGTGACATGATCAGAAACACTAAGATCAGGAAACGAAGGGCACAGCACAGTCCACTCTCATATTCATCAGCAAAGAATTATGTGGTTTTGTCATCTGACCTGAATACAACTCAACCAACTGGCCCATTAAACATAAACAAAAACGACATGTGGATTTATACCAAAAGGTAGACAGTGCATCAACAGGCATGTAACAAAAAGACATGTTGGATTTAAAGAAAGAGGCAGACCACAGAAGATCTTGGTTGATGATGTAAAAGATACCTTGACATCACATGTCACTGCACGCTTTCCAGCTCGCTGCTGATCATAATCTCTTGATCCCCATAACAACCACGATGGTACAAGCGGACAGATCAAAGAAAGAAGAAGACCGTGCATAGTACATATCTAACAACATACATTGTTGTCATCATTGCAGGGTCTGAAGGACCGAATAAACTTGTGTCTGTTCTGGCTCTCCCTGTCTGACCTGTGTTACCTATTGTCATGCTCTTCCCTTGCTGCCAACGTCTTCGTTGCTCTTGTGGATCCTACGTACGCCCAGAAATACCAGGCCTATGTTGAGTATTATATGACAGGTAAGAGAAAGAGTGAGAGACAAAGAGGAGGAATGAATGAACGACTAAACTAACGATTCAAGGAATGACAGACTTTTTACAAAATGAGCATGAGCATGTTGTTTATTAAGCATTTCAAAATAAATACGACTGCTCAATTCAAGAAAATAGGAACCAGAAGAAATAACAAAACTTCTGGGGAAAACAGCAACAGTGGGGAAGCGTTTTTGTTTTCCCCTTAATTTATATATTTGTTCTCATTGTTTGTTATTTGTCATTTGTTGTCCTATGTTTACGCTTGACAAAGACCAGTTGGCTGACAATTTGCGCCTGTCTTGTCTTTTTATTAAAAATACGCGTTCTTATTCTATTTTGTGTATTTCTGGTTCCTTTAAAACATCTAGAATTTTTTTCTCAGAAGATGTTCGTTGCTTTGCCTACATTATGCAGGCTGTATGTTTGTGCACAATCTTCACAGCACGTCTTCAGTGGGCGTGCATGTTGGATGTTTCTATGACATGACTTAAATATCCTTTACCGTACATATTTGATATTAGATAATCTGCATGCCTATAGACATGAAGGGAGTTTAGACAGTGGCAGTTCTGCACTCATATCATCTCGGGAAATCAGAAAAATCTCCACCTTGCATCCACCAGCCCAAGGTGTCTAGGTGAATCAAACCTAGGCTCCTATGACTGGATGTCTAAAGTTTACCCACTTTGCTAGTGCGCCTGTCAATGCTTGTTTTCATGTGTCAAGTGTTTTCAAATTCCAAATGTTGAAATAGGCATTGCTGTTCCACTCATGAATTCCTAATGTCTCCCAAAAGTAAGGGGAGATTCAACTATCTCAAGTCCAAGCAGAATTCTAAACGTGGTTCCCTCTCTTGGACTGTTGAAGATATACGTAATCATAAGATGCCATATATCTACGTTGATAGTCCCAGGGGAAACACGTTACTTAAAGGGAACCTTTGCATTAAATAAGAAGTCGGCCGGATCGCCGATGAAAGCTACGCAGTAAGTGGCGTTTTTGTAACTGAGAGCCAGGTTCAACCAGGTAGCCATTATGTCTACCCCTCAGTTGTTAAAACTTCCTCAACGTCTCATACGCGATTTCGACGGGAAAGTCATCAAAATTTTTAGAGAACTGGAAGAGGAACATCGATTGCTAGCCAGGTTCAGGAATCATCTTCATTTCACGCTGCATTGTAAACATCAAAATGTGTGCCCTACAAGTCTTAAGATCAAATCTAGTATGAAAGGCCAGGCAGCTAACAACATTATCCATCGTGTTCAACGTGCGCTCATGAACGAACGGATTAAACAAATCAACAGTTGTTTGGTTATCATCAACAACAAGATCGCCATTTTGAAGGATGAACTCAGTGCGTGTGTACTGGATACTATCATGGCGGAGACGGTTGCCTGGTCCGACTGCACTGTCAGGCGTAAATGGGACAGAGTGCGCATGCGCCACAGGAAAAAGTTTGCTAAGTTGCAGGCTAAACCAAAACATGACGATTGCGTGCCCATTACTCCCGTCAGTGACCAAGAAACGCAAGAAATCAAAAACAGGTGGGTGGTGAATCTGTCGGATCAAAGTTTGACTGAAGCAGAATTGTCAGTGTTGAGAAAGGGGCTCAATTTCGCGGTCACTCCAGACAAACTTCCCATCACGGAGTACATTTCCAGCATTGAAACTGCGTGTCGATGGATTGGTCCTCAAACAGAAGAGGCCACACACTTACGATCAGGGTGTGTGAATATCAGGGTGTGTGAGCAAACCCCCCCAAATCCAACATTTCCAGGGATGAAAGACTTGCACTACAGGGACTGAGGAAGAAGGATTCCATTATGATTCTCCCAGCCGACAAAGGCCGTGCCACAGTCATCTTACCCAAGGGGCGGTACTATGAGAAGACTTACAATCTGCTAGATGACAAAAAGACCTACCAACAGCTGAGCAAAGATCCCACCAGCAAGTATACTGCCCGTCTGACCAAACTACTGCAAGGCCTACAGAAGTCAGGAGAACTCTCCTCAGAACAGTACCGCAGATTGTACCCCTCAGCTACTGATGTGCCCAAGTTCTACGGACTGCCTAAAGTACACAAGAAAGATGTACCCCTCCATCCCATTGTCGCCTCTAGAGGATCCCTGATGTATGAGCCGGCCCCTAAAGTACACAAGAAAGATGTACCCCTCCATCCCATTGTCGCCTCTAGAGGATCCCTGATGTATGAGCCGGCCCGCTTCGTTGCAGACATCCTGTCGCCTTTGGTAGGAAAGACAAAACATTCCATTGCAAACAGTGCAGACCTGGTGAAGAAGCTGTCGAAGTTTGTACCACAACCTAATGAGATCCTGGTGTCCTATGACGTCACAGCCCTGTTCACCAGTGTCCCTGTGAAGGACAGCATTGACACCATCAGGGGGAGGTTACAGGTCGACAACAGCCTTCAGCAACGCACCAACCTGCCAGTGGAACACATCTGTGAACTGCTATCCTGCTACCTCAACACCACCTATTTCACCTTTGAAGGACACTTCTACCAACAGACCGAGGGTGCAGCCATGGGGTCCCCCGTGAGTCCCATCGTCGCCAACCTCTTCATGGAAAATTTCGAGGAGAAAGCTTTGGCGTCGTTCCACACTCCTCCACGCTACTGGGGCCGCTACATGGACGACACTATGACTGTACTGAAAAGATCGGCGGTAGAAGACTTCACGAACCATCTCAACAACCAACACCCTGCCATCAAGCTCACCTATGAGGTAGAAGAGAACGGCAGCATCGCGATGTTGGATACCCGCATCACCTGGATGGAGACAGGCCTCGCCTTCTCCGTCTATAGAAAGCCGACCCACACGGACCAGTACTTACAATTTGACAGTCACCAGCCACTGGAACACAAGCTTGGAGTAATCCGCACCCTCACCCACCGAGCAAAGACCATCTGCTCTACCGACACCGCTAGAGAAGAAGAGGTGCAGTACATCAAAAAAGTACTCAGTGTGTCAGGATACCAGAAGTGGGCCTGGGACATTCCGGGGGGCAAGAAAACCATACCCCACCCCTCCACTGAATGGCCAAACCCTTTGAGAGGGCACGTCGCCATGCCATACGTCAGCGGCGTCACTGAGGCTCTCAGCAGGAAGATCAGGAAGTTGGGAGTCAGTGTCCACGCCAAGCCCACCAACACCATCAGAAGCCAGTTAGTCCACCCCAAAGACAAAACAGACAAATTGAACACATCAGGGGTGATATACAAGATAGACTGCCAGGACTGTGACCATAGTTATATTGGCGAAACTGAGCGCAACTTGCACAAAAGATTAAAAGAACACAAACATGAGTCCTCTCCAGTGGGAGAACATCTGACCCACACCCAACACCACTTTGAAAAGGACAATGTGCAAGTTCTCGACAAAGAAGCAAGATGGTTCCAGAGGGGAATAAAGGAGGCAGTTTACATCGCCACAAGGAACCCCACCCTCAACCGTGAACGGGGCCGACACAACCTGCCGTCGGTGTACTCCTCACTTATTCAGTCGCACTGTCGTGAGTTCGCTCACGGCGGTGCGCACTGAAGCCAGTTCTCAACCCAGCAGTTGCGCTGAGGAAGTCGGCCGGATCGCCGATGAAAGCTACGCAGTAAGTGGCGTTTTTGTAACTGAGAGCCAGGTTCAACCAGGTAGCCATTATAAATAAGTTATACTTTGCAAATAAATAAATAAATAAATAATAAATAATAAATAATAAATAAATAGATAAATAATAAATAAATAAATAAATAAATAAATAATAGATAAATAAATAAATAAATAAATAAATAAATAAACAGATATATAAAATAATAGAAGTTCTGGCACATATAGCAGTATGGCTTCATGTTTAGTTGTTTTGTTCACAGTAAGGTGCACTTGTAGTAAGATCGTTTCCCTTCTTCTGTAGTGTAGTGAACTTCCATCATTGCTGTGAGGGGGCCTTTGACTGCAAGCAGAACCCCAACGAAACAGTCATTCATTAGCAGAACCACTGCAGGCTAGAAATGCACTTCAATTTCATGTCGTCATGATGAGTTTGGAGAGGTCGTCATCCATCGTCTTCAGCAGTTTCTTCTGTTCAGTATATTGATTCGTCAGTTCATTTCCTAAAGTGTATTCATCTTTAAGTGTATTTGGTGCGCGTTCATTATCTATTTGTGCACATCTTTTGACTACAACTGTGTCAGCATTCTTCAGCTTTGTGATGTTCAGCATTGGCAGCGCCAGTTCATGACTCCAAGTGCCATTGCCTGGGGACGTTTTTGATCTACAGACAATACGTGTCGGCAGATGTTGAAGTGGTGGCTGACAGTTGTGTTGGAAATATTTGTAATGTTGTGAGAGTCAGAATGAGTACGTGTATATGAATAAAGACATTTGTTGAGGAAGTTTGAATCAGTAGATTGAAAAGAAGAAACTGCTGAAGGCGATGGACGACCGCCTCTCCGAACTCATCGTGGTGACATGGGCTAAGTGCCTTTCTAGTCTGCAGGGGTTCTCCCAATGAATGGTTCGTTTACGGGGGTTCTACTGGCAGTCAAAGGCCCCTCACAGCGATGATGAAGTCTCACAATTGTAAAGTAGAAGAAGAAGAAGGGAGGCAATGTGCAACACAATATTGTTCTTAAGCCACTGATACAAGATATATATAGTTCATAACAAGGCCTCCACAATCTGTGCCCTGCCCTTATGTGAACATTGCATCGTTTAAATATATATGCACATGATTTTAAGTGATCGTAAACAAGTGCATGTACGGATATGTAAACATGAACATATCTATGAATTCATGAGCACTTCCAATTTCACACCAGTATAAGACAGCATCCTACATAGGCACACGTGAACATATGGTACACGCACACACGCGTATATGTAGTGGACTATCTGTGACCGCAAGTATGGGCTTGTGAGAGTGCGTGTGTGCTTGTATATACACATTGAGTACAAGTACAAGTGCAATCTTGCGTGCGAGTACACGTGTGTGCGTGTGTGTTCATGACACACACATTCCTTTTATCAACGCACACTGAAGTTTGCCAATATGCCTAAATCAAATCAAATCAAACCAAATAACAAGTTTATGGCCCAGCCGACTACGCAGGCCATAGCTGAAATCCTATCACGTCTCAGTATTAAGAAATCCAAAACAGGTGTGACTGCCCGTGTTCAAGCAAACAGGAATCAGAAGAAAAAAAAAACACGAAAAAAAGAATCAGAATGCGTATTCAATGCAACCAGACGAGACAGGCTCAACTTTTCGGCCAACTGGCCTTTGTCGAACGTAGACGTAAGATCACAATCGAACAAACACTAAAGACACACAAAAAAAGACAAAAAAATAAAAAAGAAAATTCCTGGCTGCTTCGTCCATTGTGAGAAAAGGACTTAACTTCAGAGCTAAAGATAACAAGATACTGCTGGGACATAGGAGAGAGTGTTGTTGAAGTCAGAAATGATGGCCTAGTTAAGTTGTTGGTGTAACTTCATCTGTGGCAGTGGTAACTGCTATTGTCACTGAAACTGTTACTATTAGAATCAGTGTGATAGAACAGCACAAAGAGAGCGCAAAGATACTGGAACTCAAATTTAAGATACTTTTGTTTCTAGAAAAGAGAAATTAGATATTACTGCTCTTATGGCCACAACTTTAAAACAGTTGAACAACAAACTCACATACACATGCAAACGCACGCACGCACGAGCACACACACATAGATACACATATACATGACCGAATACAGACACACGCAGACACGATATATATATATATATATACATATATGTATATGAATATACACCTATATATATATATATACATACATAGATAGATACATAGATAGATAGATATATGTATATACACCTATACAATCCACGCTCATGTTTAGTGCATCCGTAAACCTTTGACTCATTTGTTTGTTGGTAAGATCAACTTCAGCACGAGGCTGATTTTTTTGTTCTGGTTTTGTTTTCGTTCTTTGTGTCGTTTGTTTGTTTGTTTCTTTCTTTCTTTTTGGTGCTGCTAAATTTTCCGTTTAGTGCACAGAATAAGCTGCCAGTTGGAATAGTTCGTAATATCGTGCAAGGATTGACAGCTGTTAAAACAATTTGCTCTCGTCTTGTGTTCCATTTGTCTTGTGTAGAACATGTACAGATTCTCTTGCTTCTCCCCATAAACGTACTACGTGCATGCAGTAGAACATTTATTGATTCTTGTGCTTCTCGCCCATAAATGTACTACGTGCATGCTGTAGAACATGTACACATTCTCTTGCTTCTTGCCCATAAACGTACTACGTGCATGCATTAGAACGTACAAAATATCGCGCTTCTCGCCCGTCAACGTACTACGCACATATAGTAGAACATTTATAGATTTCTGTGCTTCTCACCCAAAAGCTTACTAAGTGCATGCAGTAGAACATTTATAGATTTTTGTGCTTCTCAACCATAAACGTACTAAGTGTTGTGGTAGAACATATATAGATTTTTGTGCTTCTCACCCATAAACGTACTAAGTGTTGTAGTAGAACATTTATAGATTTTTGTGCTTCTCACCCATAAACGTACTAAGTGTTGTAGTAGAACATATATATATTTTTGTGCTTCTCGCCCATAAACGTACTAAGTGCATGCAGTAGAACATGTATAGATTTTTGTGCTTCTCGCCCATAAACGTACTACGTGCATGTATTAGAACGTACAAAGTATCTCGCTTCTCGCCCATCAACGTACTACGCACATGTAGTAGAACATATATAGATTTTTGTGCTTCTCGCCCATAAACGTACTACGTGCATGCAGTAGAACATGTATAGATTCTTGTGCTTCTCGACCATAAACGTACTACGTGCATGCAGCAGAACATATATAGATTTTTGTGTTTCTCGCCCATAAACGTACAAAGCGCATGCAGTAGAACGTGTATAGATTCTTGTGCTTCTCGCCCATAAGCGTACAACATGCATACAGTAGAACGTGTATAGAATTCTTGTGCTTCTCGCCCATAAACGTACTACGTGCATGCATTAGAACGTACAGAATATCTCGCTTCTCGCCCATCAACGTACTACGCACATGTAGTAGAACATTTATAGATTCTTGTGCTTCTCACCCAAAAGCTTACTAAGTGCATGCAGTAGAACGTGTATAGATTTTTGTGCTTCTCACCCATAAACGTACTAAATACATGCAGTAGAACGTACAAAATATCTCGCTTCTCGCCCATCAACGTACTACGTGCATGCATTAGAACGTACAAAATATCTCGCTTCTCGCCCATCAACGTACTACGTACATGTAATGGAACATGTATAGATTCTTGTGATTATTGCCCATAATCAGACTACGTATATACAGTAGAACATGTACAGATTCTCTTGCTTCTGGCCCATAACCATACTACAAGAAGAAGTACATTCACAACATGATCTTACAACATTCTAGTTTTAACTGACAGACAATGAAACTTGCACACACAGAAAATGTCCGTATCGATTCTATAAAACTCTGTCAGAGCACGCGCATGATCTTAGACTGAACGAAAAAACTTTACAGGATTGTGCTGTAGAAATAACTGATACAGTTGACGTCTAATTAAAATTAGTGTTGCCCAGGTTGTGCTGACACCTTTCAATCTGACTGCTTTGATTCCAGTCTGAATCAGTAAACACAAATTGTGTGAATGTGATCTCCAGGTCACTCTGCTGTGGCCTGTTCAGAAAGGGGAAAGGTAAAGGAAAAAAAGAGGACAAGGGTACCACTCTCATCGTCCCAAGAAAAATGAAGTCTCTACTTCACTCCCCTTTGACTTAAGAGTTATGTGGCATCCTTTGCCTTTTCTTCTGCTGTCTTCAAAATCATCCATCTCACATTAAGCTTGCATTTATCAGTTTTTTTTCCACTGTGATGCAGATGGGAAACTGGAAATGAGAAAATTCACTTGTTTATATAGCTAAAGGAGAACAGCGAAAGGATCACTAGTAATCCAGGACTCCTCATAACAACAACGTGCCCGGTTTCCATTATCCAGCAGTTCCTGATCTCTTCCTGTCCGTAGGTAGGACCTCAAGATCCTGCCAGCAGGTGGGATGTATGCCCAGGCTTATGGAACATACCATGATCATTTCATGTCTTGTCAATCACATGGCATCTGTGTCAGGGCATATGGACATTATACAGAGCCTGGAATACCAGAACCATTTAGATCTTGTCAGCCACAAGGTATCTGTGGTGTAGGTGCATATGGACATTGTACCAAGCGTGGAATATCAGAACCATTTAGATCTTGTCAACCACTAAGCATCTGTGGTGTAGGTGTATATGGATATTGTTCTGAGCGTGGAAACGCCAACTTGAAAATTGAAACTGGTAACGATTTGCAGTTGTCATTGGCACATACGAGTCAACGCAACTAGAGAAAATGTGTGTCTAGAAGCTGGTTTTTGCCTACCATACACAGGTGTACATTCTATTTCACCAGATCTAATAGACTTGTATCACTTGCTGGTATGTCAGGTTTGTCCTGTTGAAAAATGTAAGACGTTATCATCCATAACCCAGCTGAGTGACAATATTTCTACTTGTATTTTTCTTTTCTTTTATCCCTTTTTGAGAAAAGGGCGGTTATTTCATGTTTACTGCAGGTTTTTTTCTGTCTGTCTGTATGTTTATCTGTCTCTCTGTTTCTGTTAATGTGTGTTTATACGCATGTATGTGTGAAACAAATGTTTACGTGAGTTTCTCAGATCTTAATACGTGAATCTTTCCCAAATTTAGATCAAAATGTGGACCACGGAAGAGTCACAAAAGGGGTAAGTTTGAAAAGTACGACACCAAGGTCCAGGTCACAGAGTCCCCTAAAAGAGCCTAAATCAGTGTGTGAAAGAATTTTCTCAGGATCTTCTAACAATCTTTAATTAAGGTCTGTTTTCGTTTTGTGACAATCTGCCGTTGTCCTCAATGCACGTCATGTTTATTTTATATGGAGCTTTTTCAAAGTCACAGTGATTGATATTTTTGATTATCTGCATCTTCATGACTGCACTGTCCGAAAGAAAACTTGCCTGAAATTCAAAGACTCAACTTTCTATATAAAGTTGAGAACAAAAGTTGTTTAGTTGTTTTCTATGAATCATATCAAATTTTCTTCTTCAATGCGTGTCCCTTGATGTCCGCTCTCAAAACTCACCTTTTCTCCTCCGCATAAAATCCTAACCTCACTCAACCCCCCCCCCCCCTCTGCAGCCTGTCTCCGCTCGGAGGGAATCACATGGTTATAATATATAATTGTATATGCTATGCTCTCTATAATTTTCCATTGGTTTTATTCTTGCTTTTATTGCTTTTATTCTTTCTCCCCATTTATAATAATAATAATAATAATAATTACAATATTTATATAGCGCAAAATCTTGATAAAATCAAATCTAAGCGCTGAAGCAGACACACACGCAAGCACGCACGCACGCACGCACGCACACGCACGCACGCACACACACACACACACACACACGCATGGCTATAAATGGGGAGAAAGAATAAAAGCAATAAAAGCAAGAATAAAACCAATGGAAAATTATAGAGAGCATAGCATATACAATTATATATTATAACCATGTGATTCCCTCCGAGCGGAGACAGGCTGCAGAGGGGGGGGGGGGGGGGTTGAGTGAGGTTAGGATTTTATGCAGAGGAGAAAAGGTGAGTTTTGAGAGCGGACTTGAAGGAGACAAAAGTAGGTTGCTGACGGACTGAGAGAGGAAGTTTGTTCCAGGAGAGTGGACCAGAAACAGAGAAGGCTCGTGGACCGTAGGTATTGAGCTTAGTGCGTGGAAAGCGAAAAGTCAGAGGATCGGAGGCAGAGCGGAGGGTACGTGAGGGAAGATAGATCTCAAGTAGGCTTGACAGGTAATCGGGGGCTGCGTTATTGAGGCTTTTGTAGCACATGGTGTCTAGTTTGTACTGTATGCGCTTTGATACAGGGAGCCAGTGAAGTTGTGCCAGGAGAGGAGATATGTGGTCAGCTTTTTTCTTTTTGAGTACAAGGCGTGCAGCATTGTTTTGAATGCGCTGTAGGATGTGAATGGTGGAGGCAGGAAGACCAGACAGGAGTGAATTGCAATAGTCAATGCGAGACATTATGAAGGAGAGAACGAGTTTTGCAGTTGTTTCGACAGAGAGATACTTCCTGATCAGCTTTATACGATGGAGATGATAGTAGCAGGATCTGGCAGTTTGAGAAACAAAGTTGTTCATGGAGAGGGTAGAGTCAATGCAGACACCAAGGTTTTTAGCTGAATCAGAAATTGGGACTGATGTGTTACATAATGGGAGAGAAAGAGGAGGCAGCTGAGAAAGTTTCTGACGGGTGCCAATGAGGATAGCTTCTGTTTTGTCGTCATTAAGCTGAAGTCTATTGTGTGTCATCCAGTTCTTAATGTCCGAGTAACACTCAGTGGCGCGAGTCAACAGGCGCTGTATATTATCAGGTGAGTCACTGTCTTGAAGTTGGGTGTCATCAGCATAGAAGTGGTGTTTTATAGAATGGGAGTTGATGATGGTGGACAGGGGGGAGGTGTAAAGAGTGAAAAGAACAGGGCCAAGGACAGATCCTTGTGGAACACCACAGGTCAGGTATGCAGGTTGAGAGTAAGTGCCATTGATGAGAACGGTTTGTTTTCTGTTGGATAGGTATGAAGTGAACCAAGACAGAGCAATGTCAGAGATGCCAAAAGTATGATGAAGTCTAGAAAGGAGAATACCATGATCAATGGTATCAAAGGCTGCAGACAGATCAAGGAGTGTGAGGAGAGAGACTTTGCCAGTATCAGTTGCAAGGAGGAGATTGTTGAGAATGTGTAGTAGGGCAGTTTCAGTGCTATGGCACTGGCGGTAGGCTGACTGGAAAGGATTGAGGAGATTGTTGGCAGACAGGTGAGAGTTCAGCTGGTTGAGGACGACTTTTTCAAGGAGTTTTGACAAGAAAGAGAGATTAGAGATAGGCCGGTAATTTTTCAGTTCATTTGGATCTAAATTGTGTTTCTTGAGGAGAGGGTGAACAATAGCAGACTTGAAAGAATCAGGGACAGTTCCAGTTTGAAGAGAAGTGCTGATGATGTCAGTGATGAATGGGAGGAGAGTAGGGAGACAGTCGGCGTAGAGAGAACCTGGAAGAGGATCCAGTTCGCAGGATCTGATTGTGTTGAGAATTTCTTCTCGTGAGACTGGGTTAAAAGTAGTAAGAGGTGTGCCAGAGAAGGAAGGGTCAGGTGGGCATGGTTGACAGGGTGTCCTGTCAAGCCTGTCACGAAGAGTTTGTATTTTGGTGGTGAAATAGCCATGCGTGTGTGTGTGTGTGTGTGTGTGTGTGTGTGTGCGTGCGTGTGTGTGCGTGCGTGCGTGCGTGCGTGCTTGCGTGTGTGTCTGCTTCAGCGCTTAGATTTGATTTTATCAAGATTTTGCGCTATATAAATATTGTAATTATTATTATAATTATATTGTCAGTAGTGAAAAGAATATCAACGCAGTCCAACAAAAGTTCACTTTTGAGTATTTTCCACTTCTGGCAGACGTTGAGTTTTAAGAAAGTGTTAAATGCACATTGAAAAGAAACGTAACGTGTTACAATGCTAAACAATTTTCATTCTGATATAAATACCGAAAAGTGTTTCCTGAAATGTGAAATTTATTCTGTGCTCAGAAAGAAACCCATTTTCCACGCTCCAGATATCCAATCCTCGAAGCCAGAGCCCCAATGTATGTGACGTGAAGATTATTAATTCATGCATACAAAAAACATGGCAGCTGTCTGCAGTCTTCATTTTCAAGCAAGATGACGAATCACAAAGTATTGCTGTTTTGAGGATTGATTGCACCGTTTCAAGTGGTGTGGGATCTCAAACATTTTATGAAAATTGTACATTTCATTTTCCCTGGCGAAATGGAGGATAATGTTACTTCAACAAACTGAAATGTTTGGTGATCTTTTACAACAAATAGGTAAGCGTATATATATAGCTCTATTTTAACTTTTGATTACATTGTGGAGCAGTGTCAGCTGTGGCTGGTAAGGCCGATGCAGGAAAGGCAGTCTCTGTGACATCGGGTACATGTGCAGATGCTGGACATGGAATTGCCTTCACAGGATCTTGCTTTCCGCCTGACTCTCTTTTCTTCAGCTAAGGTCTGGATCTTCTTTTCCCCCAACCTGAGTTGCTTCTGGAGCACTCTGCAACATATGTTATACATACATGCGTGTGTGTGTGTATCTCTGTGTGTGAGTGTGTGTCTGCGTGTGTGTGCAATTGTGCTTGTGTGTGCGTGCGTTTGTATATATATATATATATATATATATATATATTTTATTATACATACAATTTGATACATATACATATACATATATACATATATATACAAACGCGTATACAAACGCCTGTCTTGTCTTGTCGTATTAAATACGTGTTCTTATTCTTTTTTCGTGTTTTTTTTTCTGGTTCGTGTTTGCTCAAACCTGAGCAGTCACACTTATTTTGAATTTTATATACAAACGTTATCCAAAACTATATTTGTTCCTGTGTCTGACGCGACAACAAGAAATAAAATCATGCAGTTCGAGATGTTTTTGTTTATGTCCTGCTCAGAAAATGCAATGAGAAATGATTGAGATTTATGGTGTGAAGAAAATGGGAGTAAGGAATCTCTATATTTTAAGCTACTTTCGACTATCTGACTACGAGAACTTTTAATGACACTTGCCTTGTGTGATCTTTTCCAGGTATTATCATGGCTTTCATGTCAACTACTGCCTGTGTGACAGCTATGATTTCCATTGAGCGCTGTTTGTGTGTGGCTTTTCCACTCAAAGCACAGTCCATCCTGTCTACCAGAACCATGGCCATCATTCTTATAACCATGTCTATAGGCCTTCAACTATCTCTTTGCACATCGTTACTGAGAAATGAAGTGAAAGAAGTGTTGGATGACACAACTGGGAGGACAACATGGACAGTGGAAATTTCAGAACGAGGAAAGCATGAAATTATCTACATTCTGAATTACATCTTCTTTGACCTTGTACAGTTTTTGCTTCCTATCATCACTATGATCATCATCGTTATCTGCACCATCATCACAGCCTGGAAGTTAAAAATGGCGTTAGCCTGGCGTCTGACCACGTCCAGTTCCAAAACCTCTAACATCGAAAGCCAGCAGGTGGCCCTGACCAAGATGCTGATTATCATCTCCTGTATCTTCATAATATGCACTATTCCATGTTCTATGTTGTCACTGGTGCGTCCTATTGAGCCTGAATTCACATCTACAGGACTCTATTCCAATCTACGTTTTGTTTCTTACTCGATTACTTTCCAAGTTATCTGTTCATGTAATAGTTCTTTTAACTTTTGTGTATATTGCTGGAGGTCTTCCAGGTACAGATCTGAATTGAAAATTCTCTGTTGCTGTCAAACTGTGAGTAAGTAAGACAGTAGAAAGCACTGGAGCTAGGTAAAAAGTGGTGAAGAAAACCGATTTTAAAAATAACTGAAATACAGAAAGAAAAATCAAGTCTATAAAGGCAATGCTTGTTTAATTTGTTTGTTTGTTGCTTTATTTGCTGTTTCTTTGTTTGTTTAGTTGGTTGTTGGTTTGTGTTTGTTGGTTTGTTGGTTTGTTGGTTGATTGGTTGTTTGTTTTGAGATTTTTGTTTCTTTGTGTTTTTGTATGTGATTGTGTGGGTTTTCTTTGGTTTTTTTTTTTTCGTGAATGTAATTTGAGTTTTTTATATCAGTACTAGACAGAAAGTAATCACTTGAAAACTTCCATTCTTATATTGTTTAGAAAGCAAAATATTTAGCTTCCAGAGTTACAAGCACAAACTTTATAGGACATTTTATGAGGCAAAAGAAATTTACGCACCTACTCACAACAGAAAACCGGAAGGAAAACGAACACCAGGTAGAAGCAGGCAGAAAGATTTGGACGAAATTACGGAGTGGATGAAGGCAGAAGGGGTGGGAGATGTATTTGCAGCGATAAAAGATAGATCTCTATGGAGGGCCATGACCTCTGACACCATGCGGCAGGGCACATGATGATGATGATGATGATTTCACATGTCAGTTTCAGTATCACTTTCACAAGATGGCATCTCAGTGCACGAGATGAATTGTGTATGCACTGACGCCACAGATGCCATTTGATATATGCCAGTCTAGCCAGCAGCCTGACAATATCTGATATCCAAGTCAAAGTCCTCGCTTTAGAGGTTGAAGCAAGGGATCAGCAGGCACACGTGTTCATGACACAGCTCTCGATTCAAACTACTTCCTTCGTCTCACAATAACTAAAACAATAAACACATGAATTATGTTTGCAACGCACTTTTGACTAGCATCTATTTATTAATGTAGTATCATGAAAATGATCATATTACACTACGGTATGCCGGTGTAACTCATGGAAAATTGTTCTTATCAAACAACAACAACATCAACAACAACAATAACAACAACAACAAACCCACCACAACTCAGCAGCAGCATCATGTGCTCTGCCACATGGTGTTGGCAATCATGGCCGACCATACGAATCTCTCCCTTATCACTGGAGGTACATCTCCCACCCTCTGTGTCTTTAGCCACCCTGTAAGTCCGTCCAATGTTTACTCCCTGGGTCTGCCTGGTGTTCTCTTTCCCTCCAGTTTTCCTGTTGTCACAAGCTGCTCTAATTTCTCTTTCCTCATTAAATGTCCAATAAATGTTGCTTGTTTTTTCCTAATTTTCTTTATTAGTGATCTTCTTGTGTCTGCCTCCTTCAAGTCTGTTTTGTTTGTTTCCTTTGCTGTCCATGAAACTTTCAACATTCTTCTTAGAAACCACATTTCAGTTTCGTAAATCTTGTTCTGCGTGTTGAATGTCCACGTCTTACAACCATACAACAGTATCGGCTCTATATAACACACAAGAACTCTCTTCCTGATGTTATTCGACAAGCATTTGTTGGTAACACGCTTTTTATCTTCTTTGACGCTGTTTTGGCTTGGCTGATTCTGCTGGCTATGTTGTGATGTGCATCTGCCATCTGGTGAGATGACCATTCCCAGATATTTAAACTTATCAACCAGCCTCAAAGTTGTGCCATTTGCTGTTATTTTGCATGTGTGCATTTCTTTTTTTTCTGATTATCATGACTTCAGTATTCTTCCCATTTAGCTTCAGCCCTTTATTTTTGCTTTCCATTTCAATTATATTCACAGTGTTTTGTAGGTCTTTTTCATTTTCTGCAATCAGATATGGTGCCATCAGCGTAACAAATTTTGTTTATCATTGTTCCTCCAACCTTTGTCCCAGGGCATTCTCCCAGGTTTTTCATGATGGTTTTGCTCAAAGTGAAAACAAATCTGGTGACAGAACACAACCTTGCCTATTCCCTCTTTTGATTCCTTGGAAAATGCTTACATCGTTTTCTATTCTCATTGATGCTCTTTGTTCCCAATATACATTTCTGATTGTTCTTAGATCTTTTCCATCAATATTGAGCCTTTCTGGTTGATTGATCAATTCTTCGTGTCTTACCCGATAGAAACCTAGGTATAATCAGCCAAGCATAAATGTAAATACTTATTCAACTCAACTGACCTCCCTATGATAGTTCTTAGGATGCATAGGGCATGAAAAGTTCCATTCCCTTCCACAAATCCAAACTTTTCTTTTGCCATTTCTCTTTTGATTCTGTTCCTTGCTTTATCATGCCTATTCTTAATAGGATTTTTGTTGCATGACTCATGAAACTGATTGTATAAAAGAGTTTGTATTCTATAAACCCTGTTTTCTTTTGAAGTGTAATGAAAATTGATTTTGACATATCTTGAGGGATTTTTCCGGTGTCATAAATGTTTTTTTTTAGGATGACCGTTATTTTTCAGTATCGAATTCTTCTAGGGCTTCAATAATTTCTGTGGTAATATTGTCTGGTCCTGGGGCTTTTTCCAGTTTCATCTTTTCCAATGCTGCACTAACATCACCTTTTATCATGGGTGTTTTTTCACATTTCTGTCTTCGTTAAAAAGGTCTTTAATATACTTTCCTCACCTAGCTAATATTTTTCTTTTTCAATGAGAAGTGTACCATCTTTGGATTTTAAGCAAACAGTTGATGCTAACGTCCTTTTAACGTGGGCAATTTCTTCAGTGTTTCCGTACATACTTTGAGGATCTGTCTTGTGTCAGTCTTCGATTTCTTTGCACTTTGTTTACATCCAAGCTTCCTTAGCTTCATTACACCCACTCCTAATTTCCTTGTTTATCTTTTTGTATTCTTCCTCTTTTCCCTTTGCCTTCGACTCTGTTTTGCTTTTCTTTCAACCCTACGGATTTCTTCCCAACTTTAATTCATCGAGTTTCTCGACGATATCATTTGTACCTCACTGTCACCAAGTCCTCCAGAGCACTGAATTTGTTTCGAATATGTACGTGAAATTTTTTGCATGGGTCGCTTCAACTGTCTTCAAGAGTCCAAGATTTAGTTTGATGTTACTTTCCGTCTGTTTTCTTTTCTTTAGTTTCAGCCCAAATCTTCCCATTACAGGAAGTTGGGGTCACTTTTGCAGTCTGCTCCTGGAAGTAGTTTTCTTATCAGTAAAGAATTTTAAATCTTTTGTTTATCAGGATATAATGTATTTGATTTTTAATATTATCTCCTGGTCTCATCCATGTCCATTTTCTTCTGTTAGGATGCCCAAACCAGGTGTTTCCTATTATGAACTCATTCATCTGAGCCTATTTCACAAATTTCTCTCCCCTTTCACTTTGTGTGCCAAGACCATGAGGTCCAACTACGTTCCTTCACTCTCTCCTGTTCCTCTTCAGCACTGAAAGCTTCCATTGTTTTTGTAATATCATGTGATTTGCAGCGCAAATATTGTTGCCCAAAACTTGAATTCATTTCGACTATTCATATAGCATTATCACACGTGTGCACTTATTAAACAACCTGAATTACTTTTTCCTCGCAAACCCAATGCATTTCCGCACGGAAATTAAATAATAGATACCCATGAAGCGAACACGAACATTGGCGTTTACAAAGTAACACATTTTTTTTCTGAACACGTTAACATCCCGTTTACTGATCTTGTACACATTTGTGCACGTGAATGTAATGATTTGTTCTCTCAGAGGGAGCAAAAAAAAATTATACCCAACCAACAACACCAAACATGTTAAACATCCTGTGTTGCCAATTAGTCGTGTATACCAACATAATTTAAACAACCTCTTGCACTTCTCGTCCCCCCCCCCCCCCCCCACGAAAATACGAAAAGATATGCGTTCGCAAGAAATGCAAAAATTGGTGCCAGAACAGTGCACAGTTAGCTTCACACAGCATAATGCGCACAACATACGACACCAATATCACATTACCAACACATTACACGCCACACCTGATCAACACAAATAACAGTAAGTACTTCATAGAGACGAAAAAACCAACGATATGGGATGGAACCTCTGACTCACAGACAGACTGACATATCATTCACACCCTCTTCAGAACAACAATGGCCAAGAACGATGACAACAACGACGTGATTAAGAGGCCTACAACTCGCCTGATGTTGACGTTCCATGGTAACATCGAAAAGACGACGACACGACTAGTCTTCAACATCCGAGGGAGAAGTCCCGTCTACGACTCTTGACATGTTGTTAGATTTATCTGACATGAACAGCCACTGCTGCTGCTTGCTAGCAAAGGCTCATACATCTCTTGCTCACTTGTACTTGATAGTCTTTTCGATATAAACACAAATTGTTCGCAACAACTCAACATATAAACGCAGTAAACACGCTTCTCAAAGAATCTGGCCCTGAAATATGAATTAGCAAACTTACAAGAAACTCTATCGAGGTGTCACACACACAAGGATATGCACAAACGCAAATAAATGTAAACACACAAACCTGCACAGGAATCCTCCTGCGTACATATACAAAAACCTGTACAAAATGTTGAAGCACAGTGTGGATTTTTCCCGTTTCTTTGGGGGAAGAGGAGGGAAATAAAGATGACTATGTGAGCAAGCCTGTAGAAGATATGCACAGCGGGAAAAATGGGACAGTTGTAGTTGAAGAATAAATGCGACCATGATTCAGATCACACTGGGACAAGACGTGTCTGTGACCATGTTCACACTGTCACCACAACTCAACTCCTTAGAAAAATCCGACATTCCTTACATTGGTTTTAAGATTATGATGTTGACTTTCGATTGCTGCACTATGTAATTCACAATAAACCAATCAGAATCACAAATGAGTACTCAATGTAACTGCAAAGGAAAAAAACCTGACAGTGATTGTTCTCAAACGTTCTTCTTCATCTTCGTAAATTCAACAATTACATATTTATATTTCATATGGCCACAACCATTTCTTTCTTCTCTACAGAGTTCATTTGTAGACGTTTGGAAAGAAACGTTTTTTTCCTTTTCCACTCAAAACAACTCGGTATGTCACGCTGTTTAATTTCCATCTAAATACACACACGCACACACACACACACAACGCACACACACACACACACACACACACACACACACACACACACACACACACACATACACACACACACACACACACACACACACACACACACATCAGACATCACACATACACACACAAGCACGCACACATACACATACACACATACACATACACACATATGCACACACACACACACACACACTCACACACTCACACACACACACACACACACACTCACACACTCACACATACACACACACACACACACACACACACACACACACACACACAACACACACACGCACACACGCAACACACACACACACACACTTTTTCTTATTGATCAATTTTACGGAGTCATTTTGACTACATTTATCCAGTCTTCATTGACGTATGCAACATGTCATTTTTGGAAAGTGGAACTTTATTTCATGGGAACAGATTTGTGCAATCTTTTTCTGACTCACTATTGTATACATTTTTGTCGAACACAAAATTGTGGCCACAAACATTACAGAAAAAGCCTATTACTTTGACGGTTCAGAGAAAATCTCGTTGGCCACGAAAAATCGGCAAGACTGTGACGAAAAATCTATTAAAAAAGAACACACCTATGGAAAGGCTGCCTCTCACGTCACATCCAAAAATGCACAATACGCGAAAGTAAACTCTGCTCTACCAACAGTTATCCTTGTACACGACACAATGATATAATAAATGGTGCATACTGTCACAAGAGCCAAAGCAGAACACCTACTGAGCAATGCCCAGTTTGGCTTTCGGAAAGGAAGAGGGTGCACAGATGCCATTTTCGCACTCCGACAGCTGTGTGAAAGAGCCATCGAATACAACCAAGACCTGCATACAGTATTCGTTGATCAAGAAAAAGCTTTTGACCGAGTCAACAGAGACAAGCTCTGGAAGATCCTGGAGCAGTACGACGTGAAGGGGCAGTTGCTTGATAACATCAGAGCAATCTATGCCAACAGTAGGAGCGCAGTCCGAACAGCCAGTGGAACATCGGACTGGTTCCCGGTTACATCAGGGGTCAGGCAAGGCTGCGTACTCTCTCCCCTTCTCTTCGTGATCTACATGGACCAGATTACAAAGGAAGCCAATCCAGATCTGGAGGCCCTGAACGAACTATTATTTGCTGACGACCAGTCCTTGATGAACCAGAACAAAGCAGCTCTTCAAGAACACACAGACCAACTCAACACAAGCTGCGAGAAGTATGATATGAAGATCAATATCAACAAAACAGAAGTTATGTCTGTCAGCAGAAATCCAGGAAAGCTGGACATCAACATCAACGGCACCCAGCTGAAACAGACCAAAGAATTTAAATACCTTGGCAGCCTCTTCACTGAAGATGGAAAATTGGACAGAGAGATAGAAACAAGATGCCAGAAAGCGAACGCAGTCAGTTACCAACTCGCCCCCCTTCTGAAACATCCCAGCATCCCAATGAGCACCAAGGCAAAACTCATCAACGCCATCTTCGTTCCAACACTCACATACCAGTGTCAGACATGGGCCCTAACAAAAGCCTTAGAGAGAAAATTGGTCACATGTGAAATGCGCTGCCTGAGAAAAGCTGTCAACAAGACCAGACGCGACAAGATCAAGAATGAGGTGATCAGAAACATGGTCGGACTAACACCAATTCTCCACCATGTCGAACAACAAAGGATCAGGTGGTTTGGTCACCTCACCAGAATGCCGCCCGACCAACCGGCCCTACGGGCATACACCACCAGATACACTGGCTGGAAAGCCAGAGGTAGACCACGGAGACGATGGAGCGACTCCGTGGCTGACACCCTGCGAGCCCATGACCTGTCACTCTATCAAGCCTCCCGCCTTGCTGCAGACAGACGTCTGTGTCTCCCCGCGACGCCGAAGGGCACCAGCGGCAGATGAAAGAAAGAAAGAAGAAGAAGAAGAAGAAGCATACTGTCACAGACTTTATCATTCATACCGTTTCACTCGCTATGATAATTCTTAGGACATATATGGCATTGATAGTTCCTTTCCCTTCCACAAATCCACACTGTTCTTCTGCTATTTCTCTTTTGATTCTATTTCTTGTCCTCATCATGATTATTCTTAACAGGATTTTTGTTACATGACTCATCAAACTGATTGTGCGATGGAGTTTGCATTCTATAACCCCTGTCTTCTTTGGAAGCGCAATGAAAATTGATTTTGACATATCTTTGGGGATTTTTCCAGTGTCGTAAATTTCATTTAGGAGGACTGTTATTTTTTTTATACCGAATTCCTCCAGGGCTTCAATCATGTCTGTAGCATTGCTACCTGGTTCTGGGGCTTTTCCTGGTTTCATTTTTTTCAGTTCTGCTCTAACTTCATGTTTCATTATGGGTGGTTCTTCAAAGTTCTTTTTTGTAACGTCCTGAGAACTATCATAGAGAGGTTAATTGATATGAATAAGGATTTGTATTTATGCTTTGCTGACTATACCAAGGCTTTCGATCGGGAAAGACACGAAGAATGCATCAACCAACTGGAGAAACTCATTGTTGATGGAAAAGATCTACGAATAATTAGAAATATATACTGGGAACAAACAGCTGCAGAGATAATAGAAAACAATACAAGCTCTTTCCAAAACATCAAAATAGGAGTCAGGCAGGGTTGTGTTTTGTCACCAGATCTATTTTTTCACTTTACAGCAAAAACATCATGAGAAACCTAGAAGAAGACTCTGGATTAAAGGTTGGAGGGAAAATGATAAACAACATTCGATACGCAGATGACACCGTGCTGATTGCAGAAAATGAAAAGGACCTACAAAACATTGTGAATATACTAGAAATAGAAAGCAAAGGTAAGGGGTTGGAACTAAACAGCAGGAAGACTGAAGTGATGGTGATCAGCAAAAAACATGAAATCCCCTCATGTAAATTAACAGCAAATGGCACAACCTTGACACAGGTTGATAAGTTCAAATACATGGGAACGATACTTTCGTCAGATGGCAGATGCACATCAGAAATAGCCGGCAGAATCGGCCAAGACAAAACAGCATTCAAGAAGATGAAAAGCATTCTTACCAACAAATGCCTATCAATTAACATCAGGAAGAGAGTTCTTGAATGTTATATAGAACCAGTACTGTTATTCGGATGTGAGGCTTGGACAGTCAACAAGCAAAGCCAGAACAAGATTAAGGCAGCCGAGATGTGGTTTCTAAGAAGAATGTTGAGAGTTCCATGGACAGCAAAGAAAACAAACGAGACAGTCTTGATGGAGGCAGACACAAGCAGATCATTCATATGGTCCACGAGCCTTCTCTGTTTCTGGTCCACTCTCCTGGAACAAACTTCCTCTCTCAGTCCGTCAGCAACCTACTTTTGTCTCCTTCAAGTCCGCTCTCAAAACTCACCTTTTCTCCTCTGCATAAAATCCTAACCTCACTCAACCCCCCCCCCCCCCCTTGCAGCCTGTCTCCGCTCGGAGGGGAATCACATTGTTATAATATATAATTGTGTATGGTGTGCTCTCTGTGGTTTTCCATTGCTTTTATTCTTGCTTTTATTGCTTTTATTCTTTCTCCCATTCGTAGCCATGTGTGTGTGTGTGTGTGTGTGTGTGTTGTGTGTGCGTGTGTGTGTGTGTGTGTGCGTGCGTGTGTGTGCGTGCGTACGTGCGTGCGTGCGTGCGTGCGTGCGTGTGTATCTGTTTCAGCGCTTAGATTTGATTTTATCAAGATTTTGCGCTATATAAATATTGTAATTATATTATTATTATTATATGGAAGATTAGGAAAAGACAGGCAACATCTATAGGCCCTCTTATGAGGAAAGAGGATTTGGAGCACCTGGTTACAATGGGAAAGCTGGAGGGAAAGAGAGCACCAGGTAGACCCAGGGAGAAAATGCTAGACGGACTTGCAGAGTGGCTAAAGACGAAGAGGGTGGAGGAGATGCTTGGGGCAACAAGAGATAGAGACAGATGGAAGTCCATGATCGCCAACGCCTTGCGGCAGGACACCTGATGATGATGATGATGACCGTTTCACTGTTGAAACAAAGAAAACTTCTTTTCTAGACAAAATTTCTCAGTCACTCAGAAAATCATCAACCAGTCAGTTTGATTGCTGTGTTATACATTGTCAAATGTACAATTTGAAGGCCATCAAACCCCAAATAGATTGTAAGGAATTAGTGAAAGCAGAGGATGAGATTGTGACCACACATCCTAAGAGTAAGATTGTTGTTAGAAAAACAGCACCAGTGAGAGACAGGTCCTTCAGATAAAAACAGATCTCTTGAACGCCCTGCTACAATCTGAGCTTTATGGTCATAACAACATCTTTCTTAGATCATTGCAATTTAAGGTCAAAGTTCAGCTCTACTTGTTAAGGACAAAGTGCATCCAAACAAGCTCGGCTACTCCATCCTTGCCAGAAACATATTGGCAAACATGTCAGCAGTGTCCTCTGAGAGAAACCAAAACGTAAACCACATCATCATCTAAGCAAGAGATCTCAAAACAACCCATTCACCCCATGACAATAGTTACAATATATTCTATTTTCAAGACCACCCCATTTCAAACGGCCCCAGTGTCCATGGGGAAATGGTGACATCTCACATCAGTATATGTTTGCATCCATTGAGATATCTCTGTGACTGGTGAACCTGTATTTATGTTGTAAATGCACCAGCGTCAGCCTGAACATAGTAGTGACGTTCATGTATTGGTTTATATGCTCTATAGGTCTTCATAGGTTGTGTTTACTTTCGCTATAGCTATCAACACCATCGATTTTATTTATTTTAATTTTTTGTTACATCTAATAATATATATATATATATATATATATAGTTATATAGTTACTGGGTATGGTTAGTTGTGCAAGACAAAAACGTAGTGAAACGGACATTTCTGTTCTTTAGTGGAACAATTGTTCAGTCAATTTGATTATCCTCATCTCCAGCAATACGTATCCATAAACAGGCATCATGTTGTTGCCTTACTGTCATTAAAATCAGAAGAAATGTAAATTGCCAAATGTTCACGACTGTTACTATCCTCCAGTGACACACACCAGTGACAAAAAACTCAAAGATTTATGCAGCCATATACATACATAAAGATGTGGATTATAAAATCATCCCACCTCCTTTGCCAAAAGACACTGATTGTACTTATTGTGTGGCTATGAGAATGAAAATTAATTCTGTGTCAACTATAAATATCATGTTTGTGTATTATCCACGTGTCCCTAATGGAGAAAACAGTGACTGACTACGGACTTCGGAAAATAATGAGAAACAATTGATCAAAGGGATTTTAATGCCCATTCTCCATTCTGGGACAAGAACTGCCAATATGTATCTAACAATCATTTTGTTGAATGTATCTTGACTCTGGTTTAGTATTGTTAAATGACGGTCGAATAACTAGAATTCCAGATAATCCTAAGCATAAGGCTCCTGTCATTGACTCAACCTTATTATCACCTGATCTCGTCCTTAACTATGTGGGATGTTACATCCGATTCCCTTGGAAGTGACCACCTGCCAACTGTCAGTTATAAATGAACCGTTTGATAACATACCAGAACAAGACGACGTTATCCCTGGCGGCGCTGGATCAGAGGTGATGGTGATGCCAAGGTATTTGGACTTGCTGACTGTATCAAGGGTGCGGCCACGGAGGGTGTACTTTGAAGGTAGGGGTATTCACTTCCGGCTCAATCGCAGTGTCTGGCATTTGTCTAGGTGAAAACTCATGAGCCGCTTCTACTCCCACTCTGTGAGGCGGTCGAGATCCTTCTGTAGGGCTTGCT
>JAPXFY010000016.1:24655865-24658365 GCA_030674185.1 Monoplex corrugatus | reverse complement strand
CACCTGACAATATACAGCACCTCTTGACTCGCACCACTGAGTGTTACTCGGACATTAAGAACTGGATGACATACAATAAACTTCAGCTTAACGACGACAAGACAGAAGCTATCCTCATTGGCACCCGTCAGAAACTTTCTCAGTTGCCTCCTCTTTCTCTTCCATTATGTAACACATCAGTCCCAATTTCTGATTCAGCTAAAAACCTAGGTGTCTGCATTGACTCTACCCTCTCCATGAACAACTTTGTTTCTCAAACTGCCAGATCTTGCTACTATCACCTCCATCGTATAAGCCTGATCAAGAAGTATCTCTCTGTCGAAACAACTGCAAAACTCGTTCTCTCCTTCATAATGTCTCGCATTGACTATTGCAGTTCACTCCTGTCTGGTCTTCCTGCCTCCACAATTCACATCCTACAGCGCATTCAAAACAATGCTGCACGCCTCCTCTCCTGGCACAACTTCACTGGCTCCCTGTATCAAAGCACATACAGTACAAACTAGACACCATGTGCTACAAAAGCCTCAATAACGCAGCCCCCGATTACCTGTCAAGCCTACTTGAGATCTATGTTCCCTCACGTACCCTCCGCTCTGCCTCCGATCCTCTGACCTTTCGCTTTCCACGCACTAAGCTCAATACCTATGGTCCACGAGCCTTCTCTGTTTCTGGTCCACTCTCCTGGAACAAACTTCCTCTCTCAGTCCGTCAGCAACCTACTTTTGTCTCCTTCAAGTCCGCTCTCAAAACTCACCTTTTCTCCTTGCATAAAATCCTGACCTTACTCAACCCCCTCTGCAGCCTGTCTCCACTCGGAGGGGAATCACATTGTAATATATAATTGTATATAATATGCTCTCTATTATTTTCCATTGCTTTTATTCTTTCTCCCCATTTATAGCCATGCATGTGTGTGTGTGTGTGTGTGTGTGTGTGTGTGTGTGTGTGTGTGTGTGTGTGTGTGCGTGCGTGTGTGTGCGTTCGTGCGTATGTGTCTGTTTCAGCACTTAAATTTGATTTTAACCAGATTTTGCGCTATATAAATATTGTAATTATTGTTATTATTATTGTAGCTGCTAAATGAATTGACCATTATCATCATCATCAGGTGCCTTGCCACATGGTGTTGGCGATCATGGCTTTCTATCTGTCTCTATCTCTTGTTGCCTGAAGCATCTCTTCCACCCTCTTTGTCTTCAATCACCCTGCACGTCCGTCTAATTTCTTCTCATTGGGTCTACCTTGTGCTCTCTTTCCCTCCAGCTTTCCAGTTGTGACCAGGTGCTGCAATTCCCCTTTCCTCATAAAATGGCGTATATATGTTGCCTGTCTTTTCCTAATCTTCCTTATGAATGATCTTCTTGTGTCTGTCTCCATCAAGACTGTCTCGTTTGTTTTCTTTGCTGTCCATGGAACTCTCAACATTCTTCTTAGAAACCACATCTCAGCTGCCTTAATCTTGTTCTGGCTTTGCTTGTTGACTGTCCACGCCTCACAACCGTATAACAGTATTTATTCTATGTAACATTCAAGAACTCTCTTCCTGATGTTAATTGATAGGCATTTTTTTGTAATAATGCTTTTCATTTTATTGAATGCTGTTTTAACTTGGCCGATTCTGCTGGCTATTTCTGATGTGCATCTAGTGAAATGATCTTTCCCAGGTATTTAAACTTGTCAACCTGTCTCAAGGTTGCTGCTATTTTGCATGAGGGGATTTCATGTTTTTGATGATCACCATCACGTCAGTCTTCCTGCTGTTTAGTTCCAACCCCTTACCTTTGCTTTATATTTCTAGTATATTCACAAGGTTTTGTAGGTCCCTTTCATTTTCTGCAATTAACACGGTGTCATATGCGTATCGAATGTTGTTTATCATTTTTCCTCCAACCTTTAATCCAGGGTCTTCCTCTAGGTTTCTCGTGATGTTTTCGCTGTAAAGTGAAAACAAATCTAGTGACAAAACACAACCCTGTCTGACTCCTCTTTTGATGTTTCGGAAAGAGCTTATATCGTTTTCTATTCTCGTTGCAGTTGTTTGTTCCCAATACATATTTCTGACTATTCGTAGATCTTTTCCATCAGTATTGAGTCTTTCTGGTTGGTTGATCAATTCTTCATGTCTTACCCGATCGAAAGCCTTGGTTTAATCAACAAAGCATGAATATAAATCCTTATTCATCTCGATTGACCTATCTATGATAGTTCTTAGGATGTATATGACATTAATGTTCCTTTCCCTTCCACAAATCCACACTGTTCATCTGCTATTTCTCTTTTGATTCTGTTCCTTGTCCTCATCATGATTATTCTTTAGAGGATTTTTGTTACATGACTCATCAAACTGATTGTGCGATGGAATTCGCATTCTATAGCACCTGTCTTCTTTGGAAGTGCAATGAAAATTGATTTTGACATATCTCTGGGGATTTTTCCAGTGTCGTAAATTACATTTAGAAGAACTGTTATTTTTTCAATACCAAATTCCTCCCGGGTT
>JAPXFY010000016.1:24633365-24650865 GCA_030674185.1 Monoplex corrugatus | reverse complement strand
TTAGGGAGGCAGTTTTCGTGTAGAAGGCAGCTTTTGTATAGAATGCTGTCTTCTGTTTGAATCGCAAATTTGTTTTTCGATGAAATTTATCTGTGAACAGTGTTTTGAAAAGGAACCGAAGTGCTGTGTGTATGTTCAAGTTTGTATCACTTCGTTTTCAGCTCTCCTAGCAGATGGAGTTAGGAGAGGTCTTGGTGAAAGCATATCTGTCTCAGAAAAATGTAAAGTAGTGTTACAGTCAGATTCAATGCTTCAGAGCACTAGTATCCAAGTGACCCATATCAGATTGTTTGTACTTCAGAGAAATATCTCGACATCCACAGATGGTGTGGGATGAAAGTACAACAGTGTTGTAGCTTCGTTGTTATCTTGTAGTGCCAGCTGTTTCGTCACCGTTGTTGTGTACCCTTTTGGGTATTGTGAAGGTCACTACTGCACTGTATATGTATATTTGAAGATGAAACATGAGTAGCTGTAAACAGAAAGAATACAAAATAGGGTAACGGGATTAACAATAAATCCATTGGTGGTATGTACATAGTGATGAATTTAGTTAGGAATTAGTGTTAATACTGAATGCTTTA
The DNA here is from genome assembly GCA_030674185.1 of Monoplex corrugatus. NCBI lineage: Eukaryota > Metazoa > Mollusca > Gastropoda > Littorinimorpha > Ranellidae > Monoplex > Monoplex corrugatus. Next base: position 24,650,281 of record JAPXFY010000016.1, on the reverse strand, counting down.
TACCTATGTAATATTTTGTTGTGAATGTTAATCTGCAAATCATATAAGAATTGTGTGCCACGCAGGCAGCTGGCAAACATGGATTGTAGAGTTAAGAACAAGACCGTGATAAGTCGTGAGTCCTTCTGGAAGAGCAACCAGAACCTTTAATTGTCAAGCATAGTATAGTCATTGGCCAGTCAAAATTAATGGCATGACCAGCAAAGATTGGATGCTTGCTTGCTATGTTAGGAAATCAAATAGATGATGTTATTGTGGCATTGACGCTGTACAATAAACCATATGTTCACTAAGTGATGATTTTAAAATCTAATTTCAATTTGAAATTTTGTGTTTTGGCAAATAGGGTGGTTGATACTCTGAAGACCAGAAATGTAAAAAGCATTTTGAAAAATTACTCTGGTAATTTACATATATGAGTTATTACTTGTTAACAAAATACGTGTAAGAATGGCAACATCGGTAATTTCGAGTACCTTCAACAAGAAGAAATATTCCTCACACGTTCGTGGAAGGAAGATTTTAGTTGAGCCTAATGCATGTGAGAGTGATGTTGAACGCTGCGGCAAGAACGTTTTCTGGTAGAACACCGTAAACTTATGAGCCAAGTTGTGGTACTATTCCATTCGTTGTCTATTTTAATGCCAATGGATATGATATGCTACAGTGTGTGTGTGCACGTGCCACATATTCATGTGTACCTATGTAGGATGCTCTCATATACAGGTATGGAAATTGGATGTGCTCGTAAATTCATAAACATGCATATGTTTCCACTTGCGTTTATGACCAGTTAGGTCATATATATACATATATATATATATATATATATATATATATATATATATTATATATGTATATATGTATATATATGTGTATATATACATACATATATATTTATATATGTATGTGTATATATATATATATATAGATAGATAGATAGATAGATAGATAGATAAACGCTACGATGTTCACATAAGGGCAGGACGAAGATTGTAGAGGAATGGTTATGGACTATAAGTCTTGGGTTAGTGGCTTAAGAATAATAGTGTTTTACTGATTGCCTCCCTTCTTCTTCCCTTCTTGTTTATTGTTGCTGTGAGGCACCGTCAACTGCAAGTGGAACTCCTGTAGGCCAGCCATTCATCAGTGGAACTTCTGCAAGTCAGATATTCATCGGCCAAAGCCCTGGACACTAGGAAGTCAGATTCGTCAATTGTTTTGATCACTTCACTTCATTTGATTTGTCACGTCGTTTTGCACACATCTTTTGACTACAACTGTTGTGAATATCCTTCGACTTGTGATGTTCAGCGTTGGAAGCAGCAGTTCAAGATTCCAAATGCCATCACTTGAAGACATTTCTGAACTATGTAGACAGTGTTGGCTGATTTTGAAGCAGTGACTGCCATTTGTGTTAGATGTGAACTAATAATGTCTGAATATTAGTAATGCCGCGTGAATGATTATGAGCGCATGTATGGTAATAAAGAGTGTAAGTTTGAACTTTAGGTACTGTGTTGTTATATGAATATCAATAGGTCTGTCTGTCTCTCCATCTTTCTATACTTTAGGCCTTAGCAAGCTTAACACATGGTGGAGATGTGGGGTAGCGTTAGGAGTAGGAATTGATATTGTGGGCGGTTGCTGCGAGTGTGTCCTTACTTGGGAGGCAGATATGTACTGTGTTCTGGCAGAACAATTAGTTCTTAGCAGTGCCAGACACAGCTAAAAATTGTTAATGAATGCACGTGGTTTTTTGTCTTCTTGTGCCTGTTTTGTTTGTTCTGAAAAAATCTGTAGGCACTAGGTGTGTGAATGTGAGACAAGCGTGAATGAGTGACAACAACTGCTTATCGTTATATCATTTTGGAACCAGAAAAAAAACACGAAAGAAGAAGAACGCGTATTTAATACAACAAAACAAGACAGGCCCAAATTTTCGGCCAACTGGCCTTTGTCAAACGCAAGATTACAAACAAACTCCAGATAAAATTCCGGTGTTTGTTTGTTTGTAATCTTGCCCTTGACAAAGACCAGTTGTCCGAAAATTTGCCCCTGTCTTGTCTTGTTGTACTACATACGCATTCTTATTCTTCTTTCGTGTTTTTTCTGGTTCCTGTTTGCTTGAACGCGGGCAGTCACACTTGTTTTGGCTTTGTTATATCATGCTGACAGTATGTCACACGTATAACTGAATGAACTTGATGGTCACTGTGGACACTATATTGTTGATTAACTTTGATGCATTAATTGAGTTCTTGATTTCATGATTGTGTGATTAACTGATTTTATTTTATTATCATGATCAAGTGACGTTCATGTACGTGATGAATTCATGACAATTATAAGTAATGAATGTTTAATGTAAAAATGTCAGGGTGAAATTTGGAATATTGTGGATAAGTACATCAAGAATGAACTAGAGAACCGTGTTCGCGAGTGTTGCAGAGCGAGTGGAATATTTGTATCCCCGGATGATTATACGGGAGAAACATTGCCGTTGGTGATAGCTGAGTCAAGATGTCGACACCGTCTGCCATTGATTACTGTAGAAATTAAATCGTCTTTCTAAAAGGGAAGAATGTTGGTCTTAAGAACGAAAGACCCTGTTGAAGATGTTTTGTTCGGGAATTTAGTGCAGAGACAGGTAGAGTTTGTTAGAAGGTCCTAGTTTATGCTGATTCTGCGCTGATGGCAGCTATACAGATCCATGCACAGGCTAGGAGAGAGGAGCTTGTGTCGCCATTACCCCTCCAAAGCAAGTGTTGAACATTCCAACTACTAGGATGGTGCAAATGCAACAGGAGACGCATAGCTATGTGAACCCAGAGATGTGGCCACACAAAAAGCAAAATACCACGTCGGTACTGGAACAGCGTCGTATACGACAAAAGGAGTCTTGATAAGGTAGTATGAGACAGATGGGGAAAAGATTGCCCAGGTGTGTGTACCCAAGGAGTTGATGTCAGTATACTGGCATTGAGACACGTTATGGCCATGGCAGGACATTTGGCGACAATCAAGACAAAACGTCACGTACTGCAGCATTTCTATTTGCCGGTATGTGTCAAAATATCAGCAGTTATTGTAGATCATGCACCAAGTGCCAACGTACCATTGGTAAAGGAAAGTTCCCCCAGTTCCACTGGACAAGACACCAATAGTTTCTGAACTGTTTGCCAAAGTCAAGTTAGACATTGTGGAACCCATCACCCCAAGGTCCACGGAAAGATTCAGGTACATTTTGATAATGGTTGATTACCTAACGAGATATCCTGAAGCCACCCCTCTGCAGAACATCGATGCAGATTCTTGCGCTTCTCGCCCATAACATACTCTGTGCATGCAGCAGAACATATATAGATTCTTGTGCTTCTGGTTGTAAGCATATTAGGAACACACAGTAGAACAAGTACAAATTCTCTTGCTTCTTGCCCATAAACATACCACACATTGAGTATATTCATAACATGATCTGAAAACGTTCTAGTTTCAACTGCCAGGCCATGAAACTAACACACAAAGAACATGTCAGTATTGATTCTATAAAGCTCATGATTCTAGACTGAACATAAACATTTACAGGATTGCGCTGTAGAAATAACTGATACAGCTGACGTCTAAGAAAAGTCTGGTGTTGGTGTTACATTGGGTTCCAGTCTGAATCAGTGAACACAAATTGTGTGAATGTGATCTCCAGTTCACCCTGCTGTGGCCTGTTCAGAAAGTAGGAAAGCAAAGGAGCGAAAGAGAGGACAAAGGTACCACTCTCATCGTCCCAAGAAAAACTGAAATCTCTATACTTCACTCCACTTTGACGTAAGAGTTATGTGACAACCTTTGCCTTTTGTTCTGCTGTCTTCGAAATCATCCATCTTACATTAACCTTGCATTTGTCGGCTTTTTCCAAGTTGATACTGATGGGAAACTGGAAATGAGAAAACTCTCTTGTTTGTATAGTGAGAGGAGAACAGGCAAAGGATCACTGGCAATCCAGGACTCCTCATAACAAAATGTGCCCAATTGCCATTACCCACAGCAGTTCCTGATCTCTTCCTGTCTCTAGGTAGGTCCTCAAGATCCTGCCAGCAGGTAAGAAGTATCTACAGGCTTGTAGATCATACCATGATCATTTTATGTCTTGTCAGTCACATGGCATCTGTGGCATGGGTGCATATGGACATTATACAGAGCCTAGAATACCATAACCATTTCGATCTTGTCAACCGCTAGGTATCTGTGGCTGGGTGCATATGGACATTATACCGAGCCTAGAATACCATAACCATTTCGATCTTGTCAACCACTAGGTATCTGTGGCATGGGTGCATTGGACATTATACCGAGCCTAGAATACCATAACCATTTCGATCTTGTCAACCACTAGGTATCTGTGGCATAGGTGCATATGGACATTATACAGAGCCTGAATACCATAACCATTCGCTCTTGTCAACCGCCATGGTATCTGTAGCGTAGGTGCATATGGACACATATACCGAGCGTGGAATACCATAACTATTGCGATCTTGTCAAGCAAAAGGTATCTGTGGTGTAGGTGAATTTTGGATGTTTATGAGCGTGGAACGCCAACTTGAAAACTGAAACTGATACTCATGGCAGTTGTCCATTGGCACATACGAGTCAACTCAACTAGAGAAAATGTGTGTCTAGAAGCTGGTCTTTGCCTACCATACACAGGTGTACATTCTATTTCACCAGATCTGATAGACTTGTATAACTTGCTGTATTCAGTTTTGCCGCGTTGAAAAATGTAAGACGTTATCATCCATAACCCAGTTGAGTGACAATTTACTACTCGTATTTTTCTTTTTATTTCTTTTTTCTTATCTCTTTCTGAGAAAAGGACGGTTATTTCATGTTAACTGTAAGTGGTTTTCTGTCTGTATGTTTGTCAGTTTCTATGTTACTGTTTATATGTGTCTATACGTATGTACGTGTGAAAAAATGTTAAAATGAGTTTCTCAGATCTTAATAGGTGAATCTTAACCGAATCAAAATGTGGACCACTGAGATGTCACAAAAGGGGTAAGTTTGAAAAATACGACAGCCAAGGTCAAGGTCCAGAGTCCCCCAAAAGTGCTAAATTTTGTGCGATTTGATTTGGTGTGCGAACAGTACTTTCTCAGGAACGTTCATGGTTTATTTCATATGGAGCTTTTCGAAGTCACAGTGATTGATATTTTTTGATTATCTGCATCTTATGACTGCACTGTCCGAAAGAAAACTTGTTAAATTCAAGGAATCGATTTTCTATATTAAGTCGAGAAAAAAGGTTGTTTTCTACGAATCATATCAAATTGTCTTCTTCAACGTTTGTGCAAAGGATTGATGTCAGTTGGGAAACGAATATCAACGCAGTCCAACAAAAGTTCACTATTGAGCATTTTCCATTTCTGACAGACGCTGAGTTTTAAGAAATTGTTATATGCATGCTGAAAGGAAAAGTAATGTTACAGTGCTAAGCAGTTACATTCTTATTATAAGATACTGAAAATGTTTCTTGAAATGTGAAATGAATTTATTCTGTGCTCAGAAAGAAAACCATTTTCCACGCTCCAGATGTCCAATCTTGAAAGCTAGAGCCCAGCTGTATGTGATGTTAAGAATATTAATTCATGTATCAAAAAAAACGTGGCAGCTGTCTGCAGTCTGCATTTCTAAGCGAGATGACAAATCAAAAAGTAATGCTGTTGTGAGGATTCATTGTACCGCTTCTAGTCGTGTGAGATCTCAAACTTTCATGAAGTCTAATTTCATTTCCTCTGGCGAAATGGAAGATGATGTTACTTCAGCAAATTGAAATTTGGTAATCTTTCACAACAAATAGATGTATGTATAATTTGAAATTCAGGTAAGCGTAGATATAGCTCTATTTTAACTTTTGATTACACTGTGGAGCAGTGTCAGCTGTGGCTGGTAAGGCCGATGCAGGAAAGGCAGTCTCTGTGACATCGGGTACATATGCAAATGCTGGCCATGGAATTGCCTTCACAGGATCTTGCTTTCCGTCTGACTCTTTTTCTTCAGCTAAGGTCTGGATCTTCTTTCCCCCCAACCTGATGTGTTTCTGGAGTACACTGCGACATATGTTATACATACATGCGTGTGTGTGTCTGTATCTGCGTCTGTGAGTGTGTGCCTGCGTGTGTGTGTGTGTGCGTTTGAGTGTGTGTCTATATGTGACCCGTTTTCACGAAATGAGTCCTAACTCGCAGGCAGAGAAAAGCGTAGAGGCCCGGAAAAGGTGCGATGGGTCGATTTTGTCAGTTTTTACTTTTCGTCAAAAATGGAATATTTAATCTTTAAATTACATGTACATGCACTCAGCACTTTATAACGGCATGCTTTTTGTGTCAGAAAAAGGGATATATAAACTTAAACAACAAGACAATTACAGTTGGTTTTTACACTAATTTTTGTGTGCTATTGTGGCATGATGTGTTTTACCATGGTACAAAATTTGGTAAAGATTGGTGAAGTACAAATACCTGTTGCTAAGGTAAAACGTCACTGAAGTGGTGAAAATTTTAAAACTTGATTTTCTCAAAATGGCTGCTTGATATGTTACACACTTCAAACACCCATAACTTTTAGTAATAAATTTCATATGAAAAGAAAGTTAGTAATCTGGACATTTTGAAAATTATAATATCCTAAAATCTGTTATTTTCACCTTAGGACTCATTTTGTTAAAACATAACAATATATACATAAACGTTATCCAAAACTTTGTACTTGTTCCTGTGTCTGACAAGACAACAAGAAATAAGATTATGTAAAATTATGCAGTTCGAGATGTTTTAGTTTATCTCCTGCTCAGAGAATGCAATGAGAAATTATTGAGATTTATCGTATGAAGAAAATAGGAAGTAAGGAATATGTCTATACTTTAAGATATCTCTGACTATCGTACTATGAGAACTTTCGATTGAAACTTTTTTTTCAAACTGGTTCTTAATTCTTTTTTGACAAAACACAAATAAATACAATGTTTGATGAACATCATTACAATACAATTGAGAAAACTGAAGAAAATGTGTATACAATGGATTGAGCAAAAATCATATACATATGTCATATCTATAGTCTGTTGTTTTTAAACAATATAAAGTCATTTAATTTATACGGTTTCAGATTTTAGTTGTGTTGTTGTGGTTTGCATGTTTGTTAGCTTGTTTTAAATGTATTTGTATTCTCCCTCAGCAAAAAGTGAAAGGTAAACGCATTAGCAAAGCAAGATTACCCGCATGAGACTCAAAGTACCAAACTCAAGCAAAACACCAACATCTTCAACAAAGGTTCTATGTGCATAAATTTACAGTCATTTTCAATTATATATAAGACAAACATTTAAATATATACAGGCAGTTCATACAGGAACCATGCATATATCTCTTTGAATGAAACTTGCTTTGTGTGATCTTTTCCAGGTATTATCATGGCTTTCATGTCAACTACTGCCTGTGTGACAGCCATGATTTCCATTGAGCGATGTTTGTGTGTGGCTTTTCCACTCAAAGCACAGTCCATCCTGTCTACCAGAACCATGGCCATCATTCTTATAACCATTTCTATAGGTCTTCAACTCTCTCTTTGCACATCGTTACTGAGAAATGAAGTGAAAGAAGTGTTGGATGACACAACTGGGAGGACAACATGGACAGTGGAAATTTCAGAGCGGGGAAAGCAGGAAATTATCTACATTCTGAATTACATCTTCTTTGACCTTGTACAGTTTTTGCTTCCTATCATAACTATGACCATCATCGTTATCTGCACCATCATCACAGCCTGGAAGTTAAGGATGGCGTTGGCCTGGCGTCTGACCACGTCCAGTTCCAAAACCTCTAGCGTCCAAGGCCAGCAGGTGGCCCTGACCAAGATGTTGATTATCATCTCCTGTATCTTCATAATATGCACTATTCCATGTTCTATGTTGTCACTGGTGCGTCCTATTGAGCCTGAATTCACATCTACAGGACTGTATTCCAATCTACGTTTTGTTTCTTACTCGATTACCTTCCAAGTTATCTGTTCATGTAACAGTTCTTTTAACTTTTGTGTATATTGCTGGAGGTCTTCCAGATACAGGTCTGAATTGAAAATTCTCTGTTGCTGTCAAACTGTGAGTAAGTAAGACAGTAGGAAGCATAGGAGCCAGGTAAAAAGTGGCGAAGAAAACAAATTAAAAAATAGCTGAAATACAGAAAGAAAAATCAAGTTTATAAAGGCAATGTTTGTTTAATTTGTTTGTTTGTTGTTTTACTTGCAGTTTGTTTGTTTGTTGGCTGGTTGGTTGGTTGCTTTCAGATTTGTGTGTCTTTGTTTGTTTGTTTGGTTGGTTTTGTGTGTGTGTGTGTGTGTGTGTGTGTGTGTGTGTGTGTGTGTGTGTGTGTGTGTGTGTGTGTGTGTGTCTGTGTGTGTGTGTGTGTGTCTGTGAATGTGTGGGGTTTTCTTTGCTTTGGTTTTATTTTTTCGTGAATGTAATTAGAGTTTTTCATATCGGTACTAGATAGAAAATAATCGCTTGAAAACTTACATTCATACGTTCAGAATGCAAAATGTATAGCTTCCAGTGTTACAAGTTCAGAATTCGCGCAAAATGTATAGGATATTTTATGAGGCAAAAGAAATTTGCACACCTAGTCGCAACAGGAAATCTGGAAGGAAAAAGAACACCAGGTAGACCCTGGCAGAAAATACTGGACAGAGTCATAGAGTGGCTGAAGACAGAAAGGGTGGGAGATGTACTTGCAGCAACAAAAGATAGACCCCAATGGAGGGCCATGGCTGTTGACACCTTGCGGCAGGGCACATGATCTTGATGATGATGATTTCACATGTCATTTTCAGTATGAGTTTCACGGGATGGCATCTCCATGCACGGAATGAGTTCTGTATGCGCTGATGCCACATATACCATTTGATGTATTCCAGTCTAGCCAGCAAACTGACGAAATCTGATATCCAAATCAAAGTCCTCGCTATAGAGGTTGGAGCAAGGGGATTGGCAGGCGCACGTGCTCAAGAAACAGCTCTGCATTTCTGAGAAAGAGAGGACCAGAGCCGTAAAGGCAATGACAGAAACAGCTGAAAAGAATCCCTGCTGGATCTGGCTGTGAAGGAAGAAAAGTGAACTTCATAAAGCTTAAAACGTTCCCTTGAACTGCAGCCATCCGATAGGTAAGTGGTCAAAACATCCATCAAAAAGATAACTTGGCCTTGAGTTACTTGACCACATTCACTTCTATTCATATCACCAACTGCCATTGGCAATACGGCTGGGTTTTAATGGTCACTGAATGTTTGAGTTTCGTTTGATTTCTTTTGATTAATAGCCAACCAGCCAGCCAACAACCAACCAACCAACCAACCAACCAACCAAACAACCAACCAACCAACCAACCAACCAACCAGCCATCCAACCAACCAACCAACCAACCAACCAAAGAAATTAAATAAAAGCAGGTTGGTTTCCAATCCAAACAAAACATTGATTTTATCTAAAGAAATTAATTCAACAGGAATTAATTTAATGACATCTTGCATAAAATAATTTAATCGAGAAGGTTATTTGAATTCGATGTTATCTAAGTCATTATAAGCTGACTTGAAATAAGTACCATGCTGTAAAGTACATTACTGGGCTGTCTAGTTTTCATGGCCAATATCTTTCCACACTGAGATACTGAATTTCTAGAAAATATGTGTCCTCAAAGCTCTTGGCAAGGCCTCTTGTTGAAATTTCCATTCAACTATCTGATTTGAATTCAAGTAAAACGCATTTTAAAAACTTTTTTGAACATATTCCCATAATGAAGACAAATATATGCCTATTACGTGCACTGCTGCAGCAGAATAATTCTTTTGAAGCTTATCAATTCATATGATATCCCCTCTATATCCACACAATGGTTTTTTTATATCCACATGCGTTTGCTGTTGAATGTTGTTCTTGTAAATTAAAAGTGACTTCATTTTGTCAGCCCATCTTCTTGGGAGTTGTTTCATCAGAGCAGTAGCAGGACAGGGTAAGCACTTGGGAGAGTTCTTTGTTTGTTGGATGGATGGTTTTTGTTCAAACCCCTATCTTGGTTTGACAGGGACAAATAAACAGAAACAGCGACAGACGAACAAATAGGAAAAGATCCAGACAGAATAAAAAAAGAGAAAGACAGAAAGAGACAAGGAAATAAAACAGGGACAGATACAAAACAAATATAAAGACAGACAGAAATAGATGGACAAACTAATAGAAACATGGACAGCCAAGCCGAAACAGGACAAACAGAAACATGGACAAACACGCAGAAACAGGAACAGACATACAGAAACAAGAACAGACAAACAAACATAATAAACAGACAAAAAGAAACACACAGAAACACACTGAAACAGGTAAAGACAAATAGAAACAGGGAGGGACACACATTCAGAAACAGAGGCAAACAAACAGGAAAAGTGACAAACAAAAACAGGGACAGACATAAAAAGAGACACTGAGACAAATAAACAGACAGAAACAGAACACACAAACAGAAACACGGACAAACAAAACACAGAAAAGGGATAAACAATTATTCAAAAGGTAGTACAGAGAGACAAACAGAAACAGATACAAATAGACAGGATAAAGAAACATAAACAGGGACACACAATGAGAAACAGGGACAAACAACAGAAACAAGAAATGACGAACAGAAACAGGGACAAACAAACAAATGGAGTTGTGGCAGAAAAGCAAACAGAATCAAAAACAAACAGAAATAGGAAACAGACAAACAGAAACAAGGACAAACAAAGGGAACAGAGACAAACAAACAGAATCAAAAAACAACAGAAATATGAACAGACAAACAGAAACAAGGACAAACAAAGGGAACAGAGACAAACAAACAGAATCAAGAACAAACAGAAATATGAACAGACAAACAGAAACAAGAACAAACAAAGCGAACAGGGACAGACAAACAAACAGAATCAGGAAAAAACAGAAACAGGGACAAAGAAAGAGAAACAGGCCGTACAAGATTTCACACACTGCCAAAAGCCTGCATCAAGTCTGGGAAACTGGAGTCACAGCATGTTTGCTCGCTACACCACATTTCCTTTATCAATAAACCAAGTATGCATATCATCTTCAATGCAGATCTCATCTCGTCTTACCATTTAGTCCATAATCTAACATCGGCAAACTCTAGTTGAAGATCAAGAATTTGCACAGGCATGGGTTCAATAAAAAATCTGTTTGTCTGATACAAACGACTTCCTTCTTCTCACAATAACTGTTTCACAATTAACAAATATGTGTGTGACATACTATTGATAGCATCTATTTCTTAATGTAGTATCATGAAAATGAATATATTATACTATGGTATGCTGGTGTAACTCAAGGAAAATTATTCTATGAACAAAAACAAACAAACAAACAAAAAACAACAACAAGCCCAGTGCAACTCATAATCATCATCATGTGCCCTGCTGCAAGGCATTGGCGATCATAGCCCTTGATACGAATCTATCCCTTACCGCTGCAAGTACGTCTCCCACCCTCTCTGCCCTCAGCCACCCTTTAAGTCCGTCCAATATTTTCTCCCTTGGTCTACCTGGTATTCTCTTTCCCTCCAGCTTTCCTGTTGCGACCAGGTGCTCTAATTTTCTTTTTTCATAAATGTGCTATACATGTTACTTGTTTCTTTGTCTTTCCTTATCTTCTTTATCAATGATCTTCTTGTGTCTGCCTCCTTCAGGGCTGTCTATTTGTTTTCTTTGCTATCCATGGAACTTTCAGCATTTTCTTAGAATCCACATTTCAGTTCCTCAATCTTGTTCTGACTTTGCATGTTGACTGTCTACGCCTCACAACCATGCAACAGTATTGGTTCTTTTTAACACTCAAGAACTCTCTTCCTGATGCTAATTGATAAGCATTTGTTGATAAGAACGCTTTTCATCTTCTTGAATGGTGGTTTGGCTTTACTGATTCTGCTGGCTATTTCTGATGTACTCTATTGTCTGGTGAGATGACCATTCCCAGAAATTTTTTCAACTTTCCTCCGACCTTTACTCCAGGGCATTCTTCTAGGTTTCTCATGATGGATTTGCTGCAAAGTAAAAACAAATCTGGTGACATAACACAACCCCGCCTGACCTGATATCCTCATTGCTGCTGTTTGTTCCTAATATATATGTGTGTGACTATTCTTAAACCTTTTCTATCAATATTGAGTCTTTCTAGTTGGTTGATCAATTCTTTATGTCTTATCTGGTCAAAAGCCTTCGTATAATCAAGAAAGCATAAATATAAACCCTTATTCAACTCGACTGACCTCTCTATGATTGTTCTTAGAATGTATATGGTATCAATAATTCCTTTCCCATCCACAACTCCACACTATTCTTCTGCTATTTCTCTTTTGATTCTGTTCTTTGTCGTCATCATGATTATTCTTGATATAATTCTTATTACACGATCATCAAGCTGACTGTATGATGAAGTTTGCATTCGATAGCCCCTGCTTTCTTTAGAAGTGCAATGGAAATTGATTTTGATATATCTTTGGGGATTCTCTGGTGTCATAAATTTCATTTAGGAGGACTGTTATTTTTTCAATTCCGAATCCTTCTAGGGCCTCAATCATTTGTGTAGTAATATTTTCTGTCCTGAGGCTTTTCCTGGTTTCATCTTTTTCACTGCTGCTCTAACTTCATCTTTTATCATGGGTGCTTCTTCAACGTTCTTTCTTATGATGTGTTCTTCGTTTCTGCTATCGTTAAAAATGTCTTTAATGTACTCTCCTCACCTATCTAATATTTTGTCTTTTTCCATGATAAGCGTACCGTCTTTCAATTTTTAGAAACCAGTTGATGTGCATGTCCTTTTCCCTTGGGCAATTTGTTCAATGTTTCTGTACATACTTTGATGATTTGTTTTGTGTCGGTCTTCTATTTCTTTGTGCTGTGTTTCCAGTCAAGCTTCTTTAGCTTCATTGCATCTACTCCTGATTTCCTGATTTTTCTGTTTGTATTCTTCCTCTTTTCCCTTTGCCATCCTCTGTTCAAACCAACAAGCCTATTCTTTCTTTTGTCATTCAGTTCTTTTTGCTTTTCTTTCAACCCTAGGGATTTCTTCACAAGCTTCATTTATCGGGTTTCTCAACGTTGTCCATTGTTCCTCACCGTCACCAACGTCCTCCAGAGCATTGAAATTATTTTGAACATGTACTTTAAATTTTCCATGGATCGTTTCATCTGTCTTTAAGAGTCTAAGATTTAGTTTGATGTTACTTTTGGTCTGTATTCTTTTCTTTAGTTTCAGCTGAAATCACCCCAGTACAGGATTGTGGTCACTGTTGCGTTCTGCTCCTAGTAGTGTTTTTGCTGTCTGTAGAGAATGTTAAAGTCTTTTATTTATCAGGATGTAATCAATTTGATTTTAGGTATTATCTTCTGGATTCATCCATGTCTATTTTCTTCTGTTATACTGTTCAAACAAGGTGTTTACTATAGTGAACTCATTCATCTGAACCCATTTCACAAGTTCCTCTCTCCTTTCGTTTTGTGTGCCTAAGCCATCAGGTCCAACTATATCCTCCGCCCTCTCCTGTTCCACTTTAGCATTAAAATCTCACATTATTACTGTAATATCCTGTGATTTTCAGCACAACTATTTTTACCCAACTTGAATTCACGTCGACTATTTATATGGCATTATCACATATACGTACACAGTATACATCCTGAATTATCTTTTCCTTGCAAATCCAACGCATTTCTGCATTAAATCTAAATAATGTATAGACATCAAGCGAACGCAAACATTGGCGTTTATACAGCATGGCGCATGTTGGACCGTACCATTCAGGATTAGCTTCCAAACCATTCATCTATCATCTTCTGGCGTTGCGCATCAACCCCTTTTGCATCTCCCCCACCCTCCTCATCCCCAGCCACTCTGCAAGTCCTTCCAGCATTTTCTCCCTGGGTCTACCTGGTGCTCTCTTTCCCTCCAGCTTTCCTGTTGTGACCAGGTGCTCCAAATCCCCCTTCCTCATAAAATGGCCTATAAATGTTGCTTGTCTTTTCCTAATTTCCTTATGAGTGATCTACTTGTGTCTGCCTCCATCAAGACTGTCTCGTTTGTTTTCTTTGCTGTCCATGGAACTCTCAACATTCTTCTGAGAAACCACATCTGGCTGCCTCAATCTTGCTCTGGCTTTGCTTGCTGACTGTCCACGCCTCGCATCCGTACAACAATATTTGTTCTATATAACATTCAAGGACTCTCTTCTGATGTTAATTGATAGGCATTTGTTGGTAAGAATGCTTGTCCACTTCTTGAATGCTGTTTTGGTTTGGCCGATTCTGCCAGCTATTTTCGAACACTTTATTCCCAGCTAACAGCACCAGTTTATTTCTCAGACATGTTAAACATCCTGAGTTGCCAATTACTCGTGTATACAACATCATTTAAACAACCTCCTTCACTTCTCGTTTGTACCTTCCCACAAAAAAGTCGAAAATATATGAGCTCGCAAGAAATGCAAAAATTGGTGCCAGAACGGAGCGCATTTAGCTTTCACACAGCATAATGCGCACAACATTCGACACCAATATCACATTACCAACACACCTCGCCTGATGTTGACGTCCGAAGGTAACATCGAAACGACGACAACTTGTCTTCAACGTCCGAGGACAGAAGTCCCATCTACGTGGACTGTGAAATTAACTGACATGAACAAGCCACCTGCTGCTGTTGCTAGCAAAGGCTTATACACCTCTTACTCACTTGTACTGGGATGTTTTTCTTGATACAAGCCACAAGTTGTGATGAAGAGTTTGCAACAACTTAACATAGATACACGAATAACACACGCTTCTCAAGCAATCTGGCCACGAAACATGACTTAATAAACTTAAAAAGAAACTTTATAAAAGTGTCACACATACATTGATGCACAGACGCATATAAATGTAAGCACACAAATGTGCACAGGAAAATTCATGTGCATACATATACACGTGGCTTACCAAAGATTGAAGCAGAATCCAGCACATGGACTTTTCATTTTCCTTTCTTTGGGTAAACAGGAGCAAGAGGGAAGAATAATGGTCATGTAGGCAGGCCTGTACAAGGCTTTTACAGTGGAGAAAAACACAGGGACAGTTGTAGTTCAAGAATAAGTGCGACCGTGATTCGAATCGCACAGGGACAAGGTGTGTCTGTGACAGTATTCACACTGCCACCACAACTCAATCCCTTACAAAAACTCCGATTTTCCGCATATTGTTTTTAAGCTTATGACGTTGACTTTCAAATGATGCATTCAGTAATTTAAATAAGTCAATCAGAATTCACAAATGCGCATTTATTATAGGTTTCTGAGAATGGATCATATTGAATATCCATTCAAACACTACACACACACACACACAACACACACACACACACACACACACAACACACCACACACACACACACACACACACACACACACACACACACACTACACACACACACACACACACATACATATATATACAGTTCGTTTTTACTGTGTAATTTAGTCTACATTTGTCCAGTGTTGACTGACTTACACAAAATATGATTTTTCTGAAAGTAGAGTTATATTTCATGAAAACGGGTCTGCAGAGTCTTTTTATAACTTATCACTTGTACTTTTTCCGAACACAAAATTGTGGCCACAAAAATTATGAAGGTCCGGGGGAACTCTTGATAATGTGACAAACATTGACGTGGAGATGTATGCTCGTCCCAAAGAATGTGTGGGGATGGAGGAATGGTGGATGGGTGTGTAAGCATGTATGTATGTACATACGTATGCCGTACAATTTCCAATTTGATCTTTGCATTTAAGAGATTCAAAATATAAACTTTTCCTAAAGTGTTTGCTTCAGT
This sequence comes from Monoplex corrugatus, assembly GCA_030674185.1. Classification (NCBI taxonomy): domain Eukaryota; kingdom Metazoa; phylum Mollusca; class Gastropoda; order Littorinimorpha; family Ranellidae; genus Monoplex; species Monoplex corrugatus. The sequence goes on along the minus strand of JAPXFY010000016.1, from coordinate 24,634,329 downwards.
TATTACCAATTTCAGCGTTGAGTCTTTTTTTTAAGACAACAAAACCTCCATGTTAATCTAATATATTTTATTTTTGATGATGATGTTGATGCGCGTGTGAATTTATGTTTGTGTTCTTAAATGTAATCATTGGCGAAGATCAGGTTTTGGCACACACACACACACACACAACACACAACACACACACACAACACACACACACACACACACACAACACACACACATCAACACAAACACACACACACACAACACAACACACACACACACACACACACACACACACCACACATTCATGTGTGTGTGTGTGTGTGTATACGAGTGCGTATGTAGGTGTGTACGTGCGTGCACACGTGTGCGTTGTGTTTCTCTTTTACTTATGAGTATATCCTGTTAACTTATGACTGTTTACTTTACACATAGGTGCATTAATCCACCAGACTGAACACACGCTTTCGATACGAACAGCCATACATATTTGTATCCATGTAGACATACGCAGGAATTATTGATTTAGTGTTTGCTCTACAAAATATCGTGCCTTGAAATAATACACAATTACTTGTTATTTCTTCAACAAAAACACAAAACAAAACAATGAGCGATGCAGTGCTTAAACAGAGTGAGGGATAATGAGAGATATTTTAGCTAATAGTGTATTTGTATATATGTTAGAAACAATTATTTTTTTACGTTTGCCGTACGCATACGCATGGAAGTACAGAATGGCGCATGCATGCACTCACACACACGCACACAAACACACACGACACACACACGCACACAACACACAGACACACACACACACACACACACAGTAAACATATATACAAATACTGAAACACACACATACACACACATACCACCACCACACACACACACACTCACACAAAACATACACACATATAATAAACACACAAAAGCACACATACAACAATACACACATACACACACATACCACACACAC
>JAPXFY010000016.1:24613365-24628365 GCA_030674185.1 Monoplex corrugatus | reverse complement strand
GCGGCGAACATGGCCCAACCAGCGCAACCGACGCTGTCTCAGCATGGTATGCATGGTTGGGAGGCCAGCATAGCTCAGGACTTCGGTGTTGGTCACCTTGTCTTGCCAGGAAATGCCGAGTATGCGCCGTAGGCTTCTCAGGTGGAAGGTATTGAGCCTTTTCTCCTGATGAGCATGCGTGGTCCACGCCTCGCTGCCATACAGCAAGGTGCTGAAGACACAGGCGTTGTATACAGCCATCTTTGTCTTCGTGGTCAGCTTGGGATTTGTCCACACCCTTTGTGTGAGGCGGGCTAGTGTTGTGGCTGCCTTCCCGATCCTCTTGTCGATCTCTGTGTCAAGGGAGAGGTTATCGGTGATGGTGGACCCAAGATACGTGAATTGATGGGTGGCTTCAAGCTCGTAGTTATCAATGGTGATAGCTGGTGGAGATGGCGTATCTTTGCCCAGGACGTTTGTCTTCTTAAGACTGATGGTCAGGCCAAAATCTTTGCAGGCCTGGGAGAAGCGATCCATTAGTGACTGCTAGTCCCGCTGAGTGTGGGTCACAACTGCGGCATCATCGGCAAATAGCATGTCTCTGATGAGGGCTTCACGGACCCTTGTCCTTGCTCTGAGGCGGGCGAGGTTGAAGAGCCTGCCATCTGATCTTGTCCGCAGGTGGATCCTTTCTTGCGCTGTGCCTCAGGAGGAGAGCGAAGAAGATTCCAAAGAGGGATGGGGCCAGGACGCAGCCTTGTTTCACACCGCTGCATAAGTCGAAGGGCTTGGAGAGGTTTCCGTTGAACTGCACCGTCCCTTTCATGTTGGAGTGGAAGGACTCAATTAAGCTGTGCAGTTTGGGTGGGCAGCCGATTTTTCGGAAAGCCATGAAAAGGCCATCTCTACTGACTAGGTCAAAGGCCTTGGTGAGGTCAATGAATGCCACATACAGGGGCATCTGCTGCTCTCTACACTTCTCCTGGATTTGGCGAAGGGAAAAGACCATGTCTACCGTGGATCTCTCTGCTCGAAAACCACACTGTGATTCCGGATAGACGCGTTCAGCCAGTTTCGGCAGGCGGATTAGAAGGACCCGAGCGTAGACTTTGCCAACAATGCTGAAGAACGAGGTACCTCTGTAGTTGTTGCAGTCGCTCCTTTCGCCCTTGTTTTTGTACAGGGTGACGATCTTGGCGTCCCTCATGTCCTGCGGTACAGCTCCCTCATTCCAACACTGACAGAGGACTGCGTGCAAAGGGTGCAGAAGAGAAGTCTTGCAGTGCTTGATGAGGTCTGGGGAAATTCCGTCGTTGCCAGGTGCCTTGCCTGATGCCAGGCTATCAATGGCCCGCTGAGTTCGTCCACAGTTGGCTCTGCGTCAAGTTCTTCCATTACCGGCAGGCACTTGATGGCATCGAGGGCTGAGCGGGACACCATGTTCTGTGTGGAGTAGAGGTCGGAGTAGTGTTCCGCCCATCTTTCCATCTGTTGGCTAGGATCGCTGATTACTTCCCCAGTGGAGGATTTGGGGGGGGGGGGCGGTCTTACTCTGTGTTGGTCCCAGTGCCTTCTTGATGCCATCATACATTCCTTGGATGTTGCCTCTTTCAGCAGCACTCTGTATCTCTTTTCTGACCTCTATCCAGTACTCGTTTGCGCAGCGCCTGGCGTTAAGCTGAACCTTGCTCCTGGCAGCCCTGAGGATTTGCAGGTTCTTCTCACTGGGTGACCGCTTATACTCGGTGAGTGCGGCGCGCTTGGCCTCAACAGTGGGAGTCATCTCTGATGATCTGGCTTCAAACCAATCGTGGGACTTCACAGTTTTCTTCCCAAAGGTGGCCATAGCAATGCGGTGCATGGTGTCTCATAGCGTTTCCCATCTCTCTGTGGCAGAGTCTTTGGGCTGCAGTGAGTCGTATTCTCTCTTAAAGGCCTCTGCGAACTGTTCTACAAGATCTGGCTGAGACATCTTGCTGACGTCAATGCGAGGGTTCCCTTGTTTCTTTGAGCAGTGGAACTTCTTTGGTTGTAGCCTGATCTTGCAACATACCAGAGAGTGGTCTGTGTCGCAGTCTGCGCTGTGATAAGAGCGAGTGTGGAGAACATTTTTGATAGCGGCACGTCTTACTAGAATCAAATCCAGTTGGTGCCAATGTTTTGAGCGCGGGTGCCTCCAAGAGACTTTGTGTTGAGGCTTCGTCTTGAAGAAGGAGTTGGCGATGCACAGTTCATGGCAGGCGCAAAACTCAAGCAGTCGCTGTCCATTCTCATTCATTTTCCCCACTCCAAAGGAACCGAGGCAGGAGGGCCATGAGTCATTGTCTGCACCCACTCTGACGTTGAAGTCGCCCAGAAGAACAAGTTGTTCTGTCCTGGGGATGTTCCTTATGGTTGATGCAAGATTTTCGTAGAACTCATCCTTGGCGTCTGGAGAGGCGGACAGAGTTGGGGCATAAACGCTGATGACAGTGACATAGCCTTCAGTGGTGTTGCGGCGGAGAGTCAAGAGTCGCTCTGAACCTCCGCTGCCTGGTTCAATCATGTTCAGCAGGCTGTTCCTTCCTGCAAAGCCTACTCCGTACTCTCTTGGGGCATCAGAACTCTTTCCTTGCCAGAAGAACGTGTAGTCCCTTTCCTTTAGTGTTCCTGAGTCAGCCAGCCGTGTTTCCTGCAGAGTGGCAACGTCCACAATGAGCCTCTTTAGCTCGCTGTTTATGACGGCGGTCTTTCTGGCGTCGCTGATGTCTTGCAGATCTTGGGAGAGCCCGGGCATCATTGTTCGGACATTCTAACAGCCCAGTTTCACTGCTGATCCTTTTCCTGATCCGTTTCTTGAATTTGAATTTTTCTTTTTGCCTGGTGCGGTAGTTAACGACCTGCTTGTCAGATTTTCTCCTAATCTTCATGCACCCAATGAAGAGGGCAGGTCGTGGCGGGACAGCACCTAACTGGCTGGGGGCTGCCCAGCTTAGGCGGGCGGTAGCTGTCCAGTAAGACACGAAGGTCTCTCCCACCGCCAACAGCAACCCCTGGCGTCAGCTCTACGCCAGTTGAGCAATGACTTATCACCGGTATCTGTTGCTTCCCGTGTTGTGCCGACACTAGTATTAGTAGCGAGGCTGGAGTGTCCTCTCCAGGTCGTAAGTGCAGAGTGTTTGTGGATGAATGGACGGATGTAAGCCTGGGTAGTGTAATATGGAAGACAGGCTGTTGCCCATGCAACTTGTCTGCCCTCTCCACCTCGCTGACAGATCCAAAGGAACAGCAGGGCTGTTACGTTTTGGTGCCAACGCGGCCGCAGGAGCTGCCATCCAACCGCCTTAGGGGCCCCACACCGGATTTACTATCAGGGTTTACTCCCTTACCTAGATGGCCGCGGGTAGCTCTTCAGAGCTGGCGCCCTTTGATGGATCTAATTTATTTCCACCAGGGTTTCTAGCCACCCTCCTCACCCTCCTCCTGAGAGGACTGATGGGGGTGCTGGTTTAGTCACCAGCAATTCGACCCTGTGACAGGTAGTACTGGGTTCCAGGTTACCAGTAGCGGATACATCTATCCGACCTGAACACCCGGACATCCCTATGAAAACAAAACAGCTCATAATCCCATTTTCATCCTTACATACCAGTGCCAAGTCTAGACCCTGACTAAGCCCCTAGAAAACGAAATTACTAACTGTGAGATGCATTGTTTGACAAGAGCTGTGAACAAGACCGGATGTAACATGATCAGAAACACCAAGATCAGAGAACAAAAGGCACAACAAAGTCCACTCTCATATTCATCAGCAAAGAATTAAGTGGTTTTGTCATCTGACCTGAATGCAATCTAACCAACTGGACATCAAGCATAAAACAAAAACATGTGAAAATATTCCAAAAGGTAGACTAAGCATCAAGAGGCATGCAACAAAAAGACATGATTGTGGATTTAAAGAAAGAGACAGACCAAGAAGACCTGGGTTGATGGCGTGAAATGTCACTGCATGCCTTCCAGCTTGGTGCTGATCGTCATTATTTTATCCCCATGACAACCACGATGGTACAAGCGTACAGATCAAAGAAAGAAGAAGACCGTGCATAGTACATATCTAACAACACACACTGTTGTCTTCATTGCAGGGTCTGAAGGACCGAATAAACTTGTGTCTGTTCTGGCTCTCCCTGTCTGACCTGTGTTACCTATTGTCATCCTCTTCCCTTGCTGCCAACGTCTTCGTTGCTCTTGTGGATCCTACGTACGCCCAGAAATACCAGGCCTATGTTGAGTATTATATGACAGGTAAGAGAAAACGTGAGAGACGAAGAGGAGGAGTGAATAAACGACTGAATTAACGATTCAAGGAATACCAGACTTTATACAAAGTGAGCATGAGCATGTCGTTTCTTAATACTGTTTTAAGTGTTTCAAAATAAACATGACTGTCCAAGTTCAAGAAAATAGGAACCAGAAAAAATAACAAAACTTCTGGGGAAAACAGCAACAGTGGGGAAGCGTTTTCGTTTTCGCCCCTAACTTATATATTTGTTCTCATTGTTTGTTATTTGTAATTTGTTGTCCTATGTTTACGCTTGACAAAGACCAGATGGCTGACAATTTGCGGTTGCCTAGTCTCATTATTAGAAATACGCGTTATTATTCTATTTTTGTGTATTTCTAGTTCCTTTAAGCATTTACTGTTGATTTTTTTCTCAGAGTGTATGTGCGTTGCTTTGCCTACTTTATGCAGGCTGTATGTTGTTGCACAGTCTTCACAGCACGTCCTCAGAGGGCGTGCATGTTGGATGTTTCTACGAGATGACTTAAGGATCATTTAGTATGTATATTTGATATTTGTTGACCTTCATGCCTTGAATGTTATATAGAACCAATACTGTTGTATGGATGCGAGGCGTGGACAGTCAGCAAGTAAAGCCAGAGCAGGATCGAGGCAGCCGAGATGTGGTTTCTCAGAAGAATGTTGAGAGTTCCATGGACAGCAAAGAAAACAAACGAGACAGTCTTGATGGAGGCAGACACAAGTCGATCACTCATAAGGAAGATTAGGAAAAGACAAGCAACATTTGTAGGCCATTTTATGAGGAAGGGGGATTTGGAGCACCTGGTCACAACGGGAAAGCTGGAGGGAAAGAGAGCACCAGGTAGACCCAGGGAGAGAATGCTGGACGGACTTGCAGAGTGGTTGGGGATGAGGAGGGTGGGGGAGATGCTAGGGGCAGTGAGAGATAGAGATGGTTGGAAGTCCATGGTCGCCAACGCCATGCGGCAGGATACCTGATGATGATGATGATGGTTTGATATTTGATGACCTGTATGCCTATGGACATAAATCAAGTTTACACACTGGCAGTTCTGCACACATATTAACTTGGTAAATCAGAGATATTTCCACCCATGATCCACTAGGCCAAGGTGTTTAGGTGGATCAAAGCCAGGCTCCTATGACTGGATGTCTAAAGTTTACCCATTTTGCGCTAGTGCGCCTGTCAATGCTTGTTTTCACGTTTCATGTGGTTTTTTCAGCATCCAAATGTTGAAACAGGCATTGTTGTCACTTTCATAAACTCCTACTTGGTTCATCTCCAAAAAGTAAGGGGAGATTCAAACTATCTCAAGTCCAAGCATAATTCTAAGCGTGGTTGTCTCTCTTGGACTGTTGAGGGTAAACGTCATCATAAGATGCCATATCTACGTTGATAGCTACAGGGGAAAACAAGGTACTTAGAGAGAACCTTAATTCGCATAGTAAAAAATATGCTTCGCAAATATATACATATCTATATCTATCTATCTATCTATCTATCTATCTATCTATCTATCTATCTATCTATCTATCTATCTATCTATCTATTATTATTATATATATATATATATATATATATATATATATTCGCAAATGTATGAATAACATATGAATCAATAGATAAATAGATAAATGAATAAATAAATAAATAGATAAGCAAACGAAAATAAAGAGTAATAGAAGTTCTCTGCACTTGTAGCATAATGCCTTCACCTGTTAGTTCCTTTTGTCACAGTAAGGTGCACTTGTAGTAAGAGCATTTGAATATTGGTTCACGACAGGTGAATTCTCACTAAAACAGAAAGAAAGCATGGCATGTATATATATGTTCAAAATGTGCTAAAGGTAGAAATCCCAGATACGAAACAAGTACAACGCACCTGTAAACATTGTCCACCAAATAGGGTCATATTATGTCGCAAAGACACTTGAAAATGTTCATGGTTTATATATAGATAAAGGACCAGTTTGGTTACATTATCATCGGCCTCTTTACATCTCAGGAGATGATAGTCTGCACCAGGAGGCATTGTGGTCATGACGTGCACTTTCTGCTGTGGCTGTGCAGGCCGATTCTTGAGTGGCAATCTCTGTCACATCTGCCACATACAAATTGAGTCGCTATTGTCTGGTTTCTGGAACGTTGCTTGCGAAGAGCCCTTTTCTCATCTGCGCTTTGCGCTCTCCTCCTCTCCGCATTCACAACGCCTTGCTGAACGGCTGTCCTCCACGCTGCCCTGTCTTCCGCCAGAGTCTCCCAAGAGCCTGGGTCAATCCCTGAGCTTCTAAGGTCCCTTTTGCATGTGTCTACAAAGCGTAGCTGTGGGCGTCCTGGAGTTCGCTTCCGATTTGCCAGTTCGCCGTAGAGAACGTCTTTATGTATGCGTCCATCCTCCATTCGACGCACATGGCCAAGCCAGCGTAGTCGGCGTTGGCTTAGAAGGGCAAAGATGGTCTGTAGGCCCGCACGACGGAGGACCTCTGTGTTGGTCACCTTGTCTTGCCATTGGATGCCGAGGATGCGTCGCAAGCAGCGGAGATGGAAAATGTTGAGCCTCTTTTCTTGGCTGGCGTATGTGGTCCAGGCTTCACTTGAGTAGAGTAGTGTGCTCAACACACATGCTCTGTACACCTGCATTTTGGTGTTCGCAGTGAGACTGCTGTTGGACCAGACCCGCTTGTTCAGTTTAGCCATAACAGATGAGGCCTTCGCAATTCTGACGCAGATTTCAGCATCCAGAGAGAGGTTGTCACTTATGGTGGACCCCAAGCACTGAACTTGGTGGACAGTATTGAGGTCGTAGTCTCCAATGTGTAGAGATGGTGGTTCTTCACAGCCTTGGCCTAAGATCTCAGTTTTCTTCAAGCTGATTATGAGACCAAACCTTCTGCAAGCGTGGGTGAAGCGATCAACGAGCCTCTGGAGATCTTGTTCACTGTGGGAAGCCAGCGCAGCATCATCTGCCAAGAGAGCTTCTCTGGTGGTCTTCTTTTCCACCTTGGTTTTGGAACGAAGCCTGGCAATGTTGAAGAGCTTTCCATCGGTCCTTGTATGAAGATATACCCCTTCTTCAGATCTGCAGAAGGCATAGGTCAGCAACATCGAGAAGAAGATCCCGAACAGAGTTGGGGCCAAAACACATCCCTGTTTCACTCCGCTGCTGATTCTAAAAGGCTCTGAAGTGGCACCATTATAGCGCACAGTGCTATGCATATCCTCGTGAAAAGACTCGATGACAGCTGATAGTCTTGGGGGGCAGCCGATTTTCTTCAAAAGCTTGAAAAGACCACTCCGACTGACCAGGTCGAACGCTTTCGTGAAATCAATGAAGGCGAGGCAAAGGGGCATGTGCTGCTCGCGGCACTTTTCCTGTGGTTGCCGGACAGAGAAGATCATGTCGATGGTTGATCTTCCGGCCCTAAAGCCGCACTGGGACTCAGGGTAGATGCGAGCTGCCAGCCTCTGAAGACAGGTTAAGGTGACTCTGGCGAATGCTTTCCCAACAATGCTGAGGAGAGAGATTCCGCGATAATTATTACAGTCGCTGCGGTCGCCCTTGTTTTTATATAGGTACATACATAAATGACAATATATTTTCGATCTACGGCTTACTTATCTACCTAAATATTGAACACACAGCTCGTTTATTTGAAAGTTTTAATTTTGACAACAGCATCATGTTCTGTAATATGCAAATGTCTATCAAAGATATTACTGGACGTTGCCTGCATTAGTTACTTTCAGTATTTTGTGTTATGTGCAGAACTCTTGGCATTAATGATTAGATAAGTGGAACTGCGAAAGGTATTATAAAATGACAAAAACAACAGCAAAAAGTTGCATAAAATTCCACAGGATACTGTTGATACGGAACGTAACGCTAAATAGAAACAGATGCTCATTTGAAGACGGGGGAAATATTATGGGAAGACCTGGACAGCAGAAGATCTTCTAAGGAGTAAGCCCCCTTAGGCAAGTGTTATGGCCCTAAACTCAATACTCTCTAAGGGCACTATGCTGCATCCAGGTCATACTTTCTGGATGCCCCTCTGCTGTAACTATGTTTTAAAAGGTCCATCCAGAAACAGCTGAAAGTTTGTGTCCACCTGGGTTTCAACCCTCAGGTATAAGGTGGTCAAGTGTCTTAAGACCAATTCACCTGTCACGACTGGATCAACTGATCCAATGAGACAAAAAAAATGGATAAGATTCAGTATGGTAAAACAAAGTTGCAGACTTGCGAGATAGGCAAGGAAGATTTTATATGTGCTGAGCATTCTGTGTAAGGGAGGCAGTTTTCGTGTAGAAGGCAGTTTCTATGTAGAAGATAGTTTGCATGTAGAATGCAGTTTTTCACGTTGAGGGCGCAAAGCTTGTGTTTCATTAAATGTTGATTGTGAGCAGTGTTTCTAAAAGAAAAAGAGTATTGATGTCTATATGTTCAGGTTTGTCTCATTTCGTTTTCGGCTCTCATAGCAGGAGTTAGGACAGGACTAGGGGAAGTCTTATCTGTCTCAGACAGATGCAGAGTAGTGTTGTGGTCAGGTCTATGTCGTAAAACATTACTATCCGTGTGGTCCATTTTGCTAGTTCGTATTTCAGATAAATATCTCGACATCCCAGGATGGTGGGGTGTAAAATACTTTAGTGTGATGTCTAGTATTGTAGTTTTGTATGCAGTTTTCTGGTGCCAGCTATGGCATCATTGTCGTTGTATACCCTTTTGGATATTGTGAAGGTTAGAACTGTATTGTATGGTTGAAGTTCAAACCTGAGTAGCTGTAAATTGAAATAAAATAAATAAGTGGTAAAAGGATTAATATAAAATCCATTGGTGCTGTGAATATTGTGATGTATGTAGTTAGAAATTAGTGTTAACACTGAAAGCTTTATACCTATGTAATACATTGTCGTGAATGTTAAGCTGCGTGTTAGGCAAGCAAATCATATAGAAATTGTGCTCCTTGCAGGCAGCTGGCAGTCATGGCTGCTTCAACTCGTGTAATCAGATAAAATCAAAAAATGGATAAGATTCATATGGTAAGGCAATGTTGCAGACTTGCGAGTAGGGAAGGAGGATTTTTCATGTATGGAGTATTGTTTGTTAGGGAGGTAGTTTTAGGGTAGAAGGCAGTTTTTGTATAGAATGCTGTCTTCACGTTGAAGGCACAGCGTTTGTGTTTCACTAAAATTTATATGTGAACAATATTTGGAAAAAAAAACATGTAGTCTGCCTGTCTGTTCACGTTTGTCTCACTTTGCTTTCAGCTCTCCTATCAGAAGGAGTCAGGAAAGATCTGGGTGAAGTCATATCTGTCTCAGTCAGATGAAGAGTAGTATTGTAGTTAGATCCAATGCCTTAGAACACTACCGTCCATGTGGCCCATGACAACTTGCTTGTACTTCAGAGAGATATCTCGATATCCACAGGTTGTGTGGAATGGAAGTACGCTAGTGTTGTGGCTTCATTGTAGTTTTGTAGTGCCAGCTATGTCGTCACCGTCGTTGAATACCTTTTGCATGTTGTGAAGATCGGTACTGTAACGTATATGTATATTTGAAGTTCAAACGCGAGTAGCTGTAAACTGAAAGAAGATAAAATAGGGTAACGGTATTGACATTAAATCCACCGGTGGTATGTACGTAGTGATGTATTTAGTGAGAAATTAGTGTTAATACTGAATGCTTTATACCTATGTATACCTTTGTTGTGAATGTTCAGATGTGCGTTAGGCAAGCAAATCGGGTAGGAATTGTGCGCCTTGCAGGCAAGCTGGCAAACATGGATTGTAGAGTTCAGAACAAAGGCGTGATAAGTTGGGAGCCCATGCTGGAAGAGCTATCAGAACCTTTAACTGTCAAGCATAGCATAGTCATCAGTCAGTTGAAATGAATAGTATGGCCAGCTTATCAACTAAGTAACGTAACTCTTGAGTGTGTCACGGAGTTATCTCCCATGTAGAATTTCTCAAACCAAACACAGTTTGCGCTACCCATTCAGCTAGCATAGACGCAGCCACAAAGCATAAATTGGTAAGCTCAGAACATTCCTCAAAATGGGTAGCGCAAACTGTGTTGGGTTTGAGAAATTCTACATGGGAGATAACTCAGTGACTCTCAAGAGTTATGTTACTTAGTTGATATTTAAAATTCTCCCTGCTTCCCTCTTATTTCCTATGGCCAGCTTAGTTTGATGCTTGCTTGTAGATATTTAAGTGGATGATGTTATTGTGGCATTGACGCTGTATAAAGAAAATCAAATGGTTGGATACATGATAATTTTAAAATCTCATTTCAATTTGAAATTGTGTGTATTGGCAAATGGAGTGGTTGATACTCTGAAGGCCAGAATTGTAAAAGAAAAGTATTTTGAAAAACTCAGGAAATGTACATGTATGAGTTATAACATGTTTACAAAATACCACGCAATGAAGGCAACATCGGTAATTGCGTGTAATTTCTACAAGAAGAAACCATTCCTAACACATGTGTGTGAGGTAGATTATTGTTGAACCTAATTCGCGTGAGGGTGATGTAGAACACTGTGGCCAGAACGTTTACTGGTCGGAAACCATAAACATATAGGCCAAGTTGTGGCACTACTCCGTCCGTTGTCCTTTTTGATGTCAAAGGAAATTATATGTTATAATCTTGGATACAAGACTTGGTTGATTGAGCAATATTAACTATGAAATATTGCGAAAGAAATATTAGGACACAGGTAGTTAAATAGTTAGTATGAATGAAATTGGAATTTTCTATGTATGTGCATGTATCGTGCAAAAAGTGAGCACTCGATTTTGTTGTCATGACTTTAGTAATCGCATGTGTTGTTCAATGAAGAATGAGTTTGAGGTTGACAATATAATTTAACAATACTGAAACATGTTACGTTTTGGGTTATGGCCTATGTAGTCGGTTGGGCTATAAACAACAATATAAGAAGAACTTTCTGTGAGGTACACCAGCATACCGTAGTATAATATAATCATTTTCCTTATACTACATTAGAAAACAGATGCTATCAATAGTATGTCACACACATATTTGTTTATTGTAAAACAGTTATTGTGAGAAGAAAGAAGTAGTTTGTATCAGACAAATGTTTTTTTTTATTGAGCCTATGGCTGTGCAAATTCTTGAGCTTCAACTAAAGTTTGATGAACAATTTTCATTTTTATAGAGATACCGAAAAGTATTTCCTGAAATGTGAAATGAATTTATTCTGTACTCAGAAAAAAACCCGTTTCCACGCTCCAGATGTCCAGTCCTCAAAACCAGAGCCCAGCTGGATGTGCCGTGAAGAATATTTATTCATGCATCTGAAAAAACATGGCAGCTGTCTGCAGCCTTCGTTTCTAAGCAAGATGACGAATCACAAAGTAGTGCTGTTTTGAGGAGTCATTTCACCGCTTCAGAAAATTATAGTATGAGATTTCAAACTTTTATAAAAAGTTTACATTTCATTTTCCCTGGGTAAAATTGAAGATGATGTTGCTTCAACAAACCGAAATGTTTGGTAATCTTTCACAGCAAATAGATCTATGTATATTTTGAAGTTCAGGTAAGCGTAGATGTAGCTCTATTTTAACTTTTGACTACACTGTGGAGCAGTGTCAGGTGTGGCTGGAAAGGCCGATGCAGGAAAAGCAGTCTCTGTGCAGATGCTGGCCATGGGATTGTCTTCACGGGATCTTGCTTTCTGCCTGACTCTATTTTCTTCAGCAAAGGTCTGGATCTTCTTTTCCCCCAACCTGAGTTGTTTCTGGAGCACACTCCGACATATGTGTTATACACCCATGCGTGTGTGTCTGTATCTGCGTGTGTGAGTGTGTGTCTGCGTGTGTGTGTGCAAGTTTGCTTGTGTGCGCGTGCGTTTTTGTGTGTGTGTGTGTGTGTGTGTGTGTGTGTGTGTGTGTGTGTGTGTGTGTGTGTGTGTGTGTGTGTGTGTGTGTGTGTGTGTGTGTGTGTGTGTACAAACGCTATCCAAAGCTATATATTTGGTTCTGTGTCTGACAGGACAACAAGAAATAATACTATGCAGTTCGAGATGTTTAAGTTTATCTCCTGCTAAGAAAATGCAATGCAAAATGATTGAGAGTTATCGTGTGAAGAAAATTGGAAGTAAGGAATCTGTACGTATTTAAGCTACATCTGACTATCTTACAATGAGAACTTTGAATGAGACTTTTTTTCAAACTGATTTTCAATTCTATTTTTGACAAAACACAAATAAAAACAATGTTTGTTAAACATTATTATAATATCATTGAGACAACTTAACAATATATGCATACAATGGATTGAGCAAAACTCATATACATACGTCATATCTATTAGTCTGTTATGTTTTAAGCAATATAAAGTCATTTGATTAATGCAGTTTCAGATTTTAGTTGTTGGTGTTTGTTTGTTTGTTTGTTTTTTGTTTGTTCGTTCGTTCGTTTGTTTGTTTGTTTGTATTCTCCCTCGACAAAAAGTCAACGATAAATGCATTAGCAAAGCAAGATTATCTGCATGAGACCCGAAGTTCAAAACCCATGCAAAACACCTACATCTTCAACAAAGGTTCTATGTGCATAAATTTACAGTCATTTTCAATTATATATAAGACAAACATTTAAATATAAACAGGCAGATCATACAGGAACCATGCACACATCTCTGAATGAAACTTGCTTTGTGTGATCTTTTCCAGGTATTAACATGGCTTTTATGTCAACTACTGCCTGTGTGACAGCCATGATTTCCATTGAGCGATGTTTGTGTGTGGCTTTTCCACTCAAAGCACAGTCCATCCTGTCTACCAGAACCATGGCCATCATTCTTATAACCATGTCTATAGGTCTTCAACTCTCTCTTTGCACATCGTTACTGAGAAATGAAGTGAAAGAAGTGTTGGATGACACAACTGGGAGGACAACATGGACAGTGGAAATTTCAGAGCGGGGAAAGCACGAAATTATCTACATTCTGCATTACATCTTCTTTGACCTTGTACATTTTTTTCTTCTTATCATCACCATGAGCACCATCGTTATCTGCACCATCATCACAGCCTGGAAGTTAAAAATGGCGTTAGCCTGGCGTCTGACCACGTCCAGTTCCAAGACCTCTAATGTCGAAAGCCAGCAGGTGGCCCTGACCAAGATGTTGATTATCATCTCCTCTATCTACGTAATATGCACCATTCCATGTTCAATGTTGTCACTGGTGCGTCTAATTGAACCTGAATTAAAATCTACAGGATTCTATTCGAACCTACGTTTAATTTCTTACTCAATTAGCTACCAGGTTATCTGTACATATAACAGCTCTTTCAATTTCTGTGTATATTGCTGGAGGTCTTCCAGATACAGATCTGAATTGAAAATGCTCTGTTGCTGTCAAACTGTGAGTAAGTAAGACAGTGGGAAGCATTCGAAATACAGAAAGATAAATCAAGTTTATAAAGGCAATGTTTGTTTAATTCGTTTGTTTGTTGCATTATTTCTTTGTTTGATTGGTTGTTTGGCTGGTTTGTTAGTAGTTGTTTGGTTATTTTGAGCTTTTCGTTTCTTTGTTTTTTTTGTGTGAATTTGGGGTTTCTTGTTTCTTTTGGTTCTTTTCGTGAATGTCATTTGAGTTCTTCATATCAGTAGTAGGTAGAAAGTAATCACTTGAAAATATCAATTCATAAATTCAGAATGCAATATGTTTAGTTTCCAGACTTACAAGTTCGGAATTTGCACATCTATAGGACATTTTATGAGGCGAAAGAAATTTGCGCACCAAGTCAAAACAGGGAAGCTGGAAGGAAAACGAACACCAGATAGACCCTGGCAGAAAGTACTGGACAGAATTATAGAGTGATTGAAGACAGAGAGAGTGGGAAATGTACTTACAGCAACAAAAGATACTTGTAGATACCTATGGAAGGTCATGCCTGTTGACGTTACGCGGCAGGGCACATGATGATGATGATGGCAATTTCACATGTCAGTTTCAAGCTCAGTTTCACAAGATGGCATTTCCGTGCACGAGATGAATTGTGTATGCACCGATGCCACAAATACCATTTGATGTATGACAGTCAAGTGAGCAGCCTGACTAAATCTAATATCCAAGTCAAAGTCCTCGCTATAGAGGTTGGAGCAAGGGGATTGGCAGGCACACGTGCTCAAGAAAGAGCTCTCCATTCCTGGGAAAGGGAGGACCAGAGCCCTGAAGGCAATGGCAGAAACAGCTGAAAAGAATCCCAGCTGGATCTGGCTGTGAAGGAAGAAAAGTGAACTTCATAAAGCTTAAAAATTTCCCTTGAACTGTAGCCATCCGATAGGTAAGGGGTCAAGACATCCATCAAAATGATAACTTGGCCTTAATATACTTGACCACTTTGAAGGCTCATGTTCGAACCCAGATGATGAACAAAAATGACGACACTACAGGAATGTCAAGGAGTCAGGACGCAGATGTGGCCCTGCCCCCTAAAAGTGTAATCAGTTCAGGATCAAAACGGATTGTGGGGGTGGGGGTGGGTGGGTGGGGGGCTTCTCTTTTCAGAGCCTTTTGTCGTGAAGCTCTCTCCAGAGAGGGATATTTGTCTCGATGCAAACCACACGTTGTGATGAAGAGTTCGCAACAACTGAACATAGAAACGCAAGTAACACACGCTTATCAAAGAATCTAGCCACAAAATATGAATGAGCAAACTTACAAGAAACTTTATGAAGGT
>JAPXFY010000016.1:24595865-24608365 GCA_030674185.1 Monoplex corrugatus | reverse complement strand
TGTGCTCTCTGTGGTTTTCCGTTGGTTTTATTCTTGCTTTTATTGCTTTTATTCTTTTCTCCCCATTTGTGGCCATGCATGTGTGTGTGTGTGTGTGTGTGTGTGTGTGTGTGTGTGTGTGTGTGTGCGTGTGTGCGTGTGTGTGCGTGCGTGCGTGTGTGCATGTGTGTCTTTTCGGCGCTTGGATTTCATTTTGTCGAGAATTGCGCTATATAAATATTGTAATTATTATGTATGCATGTGCGTACGTATGTATGTATGTATGTATGTATGTATGTATGTATGTATGTATGTATGTATGTATGTATGTATGTATGATACGATTAGATTTATGTATGTATGTATGTATGCATGTATACGCTCAGCTTAGATTTTTTGTATGTAAGTATGTATGCATGTATGTATGCACGTATACGCTCATATGTATGTAGGTATGTATGCATGTATACGCTCAGCGCTTAGATTTGATTTTATCAAGATTTTGCGCTATATAAATAAAATATATTATTATTATTACCATTTCGATACGAACAGCCATACAAATTTCTATACATGCAGACATGCACAGGAAGTATTGATTTAGTATTTGCTGTACACAAGCATCAAGCCTTGAAATGATACACAATTACTAGTTATTCCTTACATTAAAAACACAAAACAAAACAATGAGCAATGCAGTGCGTAAACATTGTGAGGGTATAACGAGAGATGTTTTAGCTAATAGTTTGTTTGTATGTATGTAAGAACAATTTATCTACTTTTGCCATACACATGCGCATGCAAGTACAGAGTGGCACATGCATGCACACATACAAACACACACACACACATATGTACATACACACACACACATACTCACATACACAGAAACACATACACACGCACACACACCACAACACACACACACACACATATACACACACACATATTCACATACACAGTAACACACACACAAACACACACACACACACACACCACAAAACACACACACAGCACAACACACACATAGAGAGAGACACACACACAGCACAACACACACACACACACACACACACCACATACACACACCACAACACACACAACACAACACACACACATACGCACACACAAGACATAACACAACACATACACACACACCACAATACATACATGCACACACACACACACAACACACACACACACACACACACACACACACACACACACACACACACACACACAAAGAAACACACACACACAATAACACACACAAACACACACACACACAACACACACAATACACACACACAAACACACACACAAACACATACACACACAACGCACACACACAATAACATCGCAACCGCACACACACACGCACACACACACACACACACACACACATACACATTGTACATGCACTTGTTTGTGCGCATGAACACATACAAGTGTTTTAATTGGTTTCAACTTTTACATCAGAAATAACAAAAATAACGAACTGAAACAAAAATCGAAAATACATATACGAAAGCCATATAAGCAGAAGAAGCCCATCATCTGAAACCTCTTGTAGTCTTTGACACCAGTCTCCATTATCTAAAGTATACCTGTGGCCTATTATTTGTAGTTTTTCAACGCAAGCACTCTTAGTATTAACATTACTTGTGTAAGAAACTTTCAGACATTTAGATAACAAACATACGATTGTTGTTTCTTTTTAAAAATTGACCAGCAATGCACCACACAGTCACACAGCTACCGATGGACAGTACTATGACTGGCGTCAACAACCCTCTGATCACATTTTCACCAAACAACCATTCCGTAACACAGAACACCTCCGTCGTCATGCCATGGAGAAAGCCTTTTCCTGTCATCAGCTGCGAGATGACATTGACCATTGTTCGAGTTGTGGGTCTGTACATTTTCCCCTGTATATTTCTGTTCGGAGTGTCTACCAACGTTATCAACTGCATTGTCTTCTATCGGCAGGTGACAACTCCCTCCTTCCCTCCCTCACGTCCTCCCTCTGTTTCTCAGAGTAGTTTCTAAGAACTTGTAGTTCCGAGTGTAGCTTATAGCTTAGTTATCTAGTGGAGACTAAACACAAGTCGAGTAATTTTTAAAAATATAAACAACATGTTTCGCTGTGATGAAGAAGCAATAGCAGGAAACATAAATAGTAACAAGATGTGGGAATGGAACTACATTTTGTGACAATAAACGCATAGGCTTTTGGAATGAAATTATCAGGGCTGTGTACCCTTTCTGATAAAATTAGTCAATGTGATGTCTTTCCTTTCAAGACTAATTACTTCTTCACAACAAAAATAAAAATTAAATAAAACAACAACAAAAAAACAAGCAATGCTGCGAGTAAACAGTGTGAGGGATAACGAGAGACATCTGCCTATATTTCAACCTTTACTGGTGTATTTGATCGATTGTCATATACATGGAAATCAATATTGTATAACAATTCTTTTCATAACTTCGTTGACATGGCATATGTTGTTCTATTTTCACTGCATTAGTTGATATGTCTACAACCTCTCCTTATCTCATGTCTTCTTAATTCTTCCTTTACTGTCTTCTTTTCCTTGATTCTATGTCTGCATTTACTTCTTATTTGGATAGAATATCATCACAACTTCTAGCATGGTTTTTAAACAACCATTGTTGTTCTCATGTTTATTGTAAAGGGTTGACATGTATTTATTTGCGTGTACCTGGCTTTGCTTCTCATGCGTTTGTACACATACACACACTCACTCACTCACTAATACACGCAAACAAACAGACACATGCAAACACACACACACACACAACACACACACACACACACACACACACACAAGATAGTTTACCCAAGTTTAATTATAAAAACGCTGACTGGATCAGTTTTAAGGCAATCCTTGAAAAGACAAGAACAGATCTATCTGAAGCAATGAACATAAACGAAACGTACGAAGTTTTCTGTAACTCACTCTTAAGGGCTGCTAACATTTCAATTCCAAAACTTACAGTGTCAAAAATAGGAAAACATCATGGAAATGTCTGGTGGAATGAGGACTGTCAAAAGGCAGTGAACGAAAAGAAAGAAAAATACAAAATTTATTTAGCAAACAGGTCACCTGAAAATCATACAGCGATGAAAAGTGCCAACATTAAGTGTAACAGAATCATAGAGCAAGCCAAAGAACAACACTGGACATCTTTTTGTAAATGTGAAGTAAATAACCACAAAGACACGATAAAGATTTGGGAAAAACTAAAATTAATGAAAAACGGGATTAAGTTGCCATCAATTCCAGTAAAGCTAGAAAATAACCCTATTCCTAGCTCATTGGAAAAAGCAGAAGCTTTTGCAGACGTGTTTGCTGAGGCCTGTCGTGTAGAAGGACTCCCTGTCTCTGATAGAAATTATAGGGAACGAGATGAAAAGAAAGATGTATATAAGGACCCTGCCTCTGACAATACTCACTACATAAATGCATCACTCACACTTCAAGAATTAAAAGATGCCATTCAGTCCCTTCCAAGTAAAAAAACGTCAGTTGGACTAGATGCAATTTCCAATGAGATGCTGAAAAATTTACCAGAAAATTTTATAATCTTGCTATATGACATATTTCAAAAATGCTGGAATAGTGGGATAATGCCTAACAACTGGAAAGAAACAATAGTGGTTCCTGTATTAAAACCAGGTAAATGTAATACCGATTTGAAAAACTACAGGCCAATTGCATTAACATCACATGTATGTAAACTAATGGAGAAAATAATCTTAAAGAGACTGATGCACTATTGTGAAAAGAATAAAATAATACCAGTAAATCAGGCAGGATTTCGAAAAGGCAGGTCACCAGTAGAGATCCTAACAAAGCTAACTACTAATATAAAACAACAATTTGCAAGACGTCAATGTGTTTTAGCTACATTTTTTGATATAACGAAAGCATACGATCAAGTGTGGCACTCCCGATTGTTATTCAAATTTAAAAGTATTGGGCTGACAGGTCACATTTTTGGCTATGTTAAGTGTTTCTTAGAAAACAGAGTATTTCAAACGAGGATTGAAAATGTATATTCCACGAAACGAATTCTTCAAATGGGTATCCCTCAGGGATCCGTTATAGCTCCCCTTCTTTTCATGATATTAATGCATGACTTACCCAGTAAAGTATCTAAGCATGTAGTTTTAGCTCAATATGCTGACGATTTATGCATGTGGATGCAGGTAAATATGAAAAAGAAAACTCCTTTGCGCTGTATCAATTATACACGCAAATGCTACCAATTAGAACTTGATAAAATAGCGCGATACATGGTAGAAAATGGGTTACATCTATCCCTGGAAAAAACAAAAATAGTTTTATTTAATAACGGAGCTAACCCAGTAAATATTCCCACTTTCAAACTGGGAGATACTCTTCTTCAGTTTAACGAGTCGATTAAATTCTTAGGAGTTTTCCTTACAGCAAAATTATCTTGGAATCAGCATATTGAATACTTATTAACCAAAGCTCAAAAAAGTTTAAATTTCATAAAAATAGTTCGCAAACAGACATGGGGTCAAGATTCATCAACACTTGTTCATCTTTGTAAATCGCTTGTTAGATCTAAATTAACCTATGCTCAAGAAATCTTCTTCAGTGCACCGAAACACTTACTAAAAAAACTGCAGAGCATAGATTGTAAAGGTTTCAAACTTGCACTGGGTCTTCCAATGCATGCTTCCTGTCTTCGGACATATAATGAAATCAAACTGTTGCCACTTGATGAGCAAAGGAAAGTCGCTTCTACTAAATTTTTGTTAAGAAACACTACCGTAGAAAACATCTCAGAAACAGAAATTAAACTGAGATCAGATACCGACTTTCCAAAACGAGCTAAATCAATATCTTCACAGGTCACACTTGCAACATACACATCTGACGTCATGAAAGGCTCAGGAATTGATCTAGACGCAGATCCTGTATCTATACGACCTTCCTTTTCGCCAGTACCCAGTTGGGAACTCCAAAGAGCACGATTTGACGTACACCACACTAATTTAAAAAAAGGAGACAATATAAACTTACTGGCAAGTCAGGTTAAATGTCATATAAACGACGTATATTCTGATCATTTGAAAATTTACACTGATGGGTCAGTAATTGAAAGAAAAGCAGGCTCAGCGTTTTTAATACCTGCTCTCAAAATTGAAAAATCTTTCTACATAGGACTTGATAAATCTATCTTTACAGCTGAACTCTTTGCAATATTAATGGCTTTAAACTTTCTGATAAGTCTTCCTAGGACAATTTTTCAGATACTTCTTTGCGTTGATTCAAAATCAGTACTTCAGGCTCTTGAATTATCAAAATTACAAACAAGATCAGAAATGATTCTGGAAATAAGTCACTTGATTCATAATTTATCTTTAAGAGGCACTGATATTACTTTCTGCTGGATACCTTCTCATAGTTCTTTTAGTTTATAATAATAAAGTTGACAGGGCTGCCAAACGGGGAGCTAATAACTCACCAGATTCAAACAATATCCAGATTTCTCTCTCGTTGCACGAGAATTACACTTTAGTGGACAACTACGTCTGGAAGCAGTTCCAATTAAAACAGAAAAAGTATGATAAATGTCACATGAACTTTGAAGTTAGCAAAATACTTAAGCAGCTTCATGCCAGCAGAACTATACAGTCCCTTATGTACAGATGGAAACTTGATGCATTCAAAACAAAATATACCAATAACATAGTGTGTCTGTGTGGAAAGAAGATAACACATAGTCATATTCTTTCTTGCGTTAGGGTAAAACGACATATTCCAACACTATCTGTGAGTACAGTTTCTGACATATTTGCCTCATCATCATTACTGTATGAATTTTTTGTTAGCCTGTCAAAAAGTCCTATAGCGAATTACCTTTAAAATGTTATTTGACTTGTTCATTGTTGTGGTTAGTCAATTATTAGTTTTACTTTTTATTCATTTCTTCCGGATATTTACTAATTTTGTTTGTCAGTTTGTTTTTTTAAATCGATAATTATGGTAACATTATTTGTTAGTTTTACCTTCCCCTCTTCAAAACAGTTGTTTTCTGGATCATCTTTTCTCAAATTCAAAATTGACAATTTTCAAATATCTTCTTCACTCCTCCTCTATCACTCCCCCCCCCCCCCCCCCCTTTTTTTAAATTTTTTTAAATTTTTTTTTATTTGTTTTTTTTTGTCTAAAATCACTTTAGTGAATAGACATTAAATCAAAGACCACACACACACACACACACACACACACACACACACACACACACAACACACACACACACATACACACACAAACACACACACGCACGCACACACATACCAACAACTCAGATCTTGGTCACTGAAAGTACAGTTCTTCAGGAATTTCATACGTAACATAACATCATCAGTGACTTGATAAAAGTTCACAAGTACAGGGGCATACTGATTTTGTCATGGTCAATGAATATTTCTGAATTTACTCTGTTATTTTCTAATTCTGTCTGTCTGTCTTTCTTTCTTTTTTTTTTCTTTCTTTTATCTGTCTATTTATGTCTATTTGTTTATTAATTCATGTGTTTGATTGCTTATTTATTCATTTGTCACGTTTTGTTTACCACGTGAAACGTGGGCTGCTGTCTCAGGGAAAATGGATCACTGCAGTACAGACCCACTTGTGTTCCCCTTTCATGTTTGTATCTGTGTATTTGTATCTACCTGTGAAAGTGAATACTTTGCTACAGAATTTTTCCTGGGACAATTCCCTTGGTGTCATGTGATATTTAATGTGCGCTGTTGGCATGTTGCACACTGGAGCTTGGCTTTTTGTGTCATCCCAAAGGACTAACACTTTGACTACCACTTCAGTTATGATGGGGAGGAGAGATAAATATCTGATCCGATTTTTGCACCCAGTTTCTTGCATCCAAAACAATCGCTTTAACCACCAGACTAAACAGACCCACTACAGAAAATCGATAATGCCTACAGCGGAATCTGCTGCTATAGTCTGTTGCGAGCTTCAAAGCTTATACAGGAGGACGCTATTGAATTTTCGATAGAGAGAAATATAGTGGACTCTATTGAATTTTCAATGCAAGACTACAGAACAGATATAACAGCATAGCAGAGCATCATTGGGATGATGCAGAGTGAAAGGTATTGATCTTTTCAGTGTCGTTCATAGAGATCTGCCTTTCTGATATGCCTTTACAAAATGTCAGATAACAGTTTATTTTCTTTGGAGACATTATATTAGGAGCTTAAGGGATTTCTTCAAAAAAACGATGTCTACCTCCATTTCACAAATTACCTGTTTAACAGTTGTCTCTGCATAAAAGAAGGCGAAAAATTAGAATGAACATTAAAAAAAATTAAGGTAGAAAAGGACAGAGTGAGAGACGGAGTGAGCATAAACGAAATGAAGGTAGAAAAGACAGAGATAGAGAGAGAGAGACAGAGAGAACATGAAAACACACACACACACACACACACACACACACACACACACACACACACACACACACACACACACACACACACACACACACACACACACACACACACACACAAAACGCACACACACACATACACATACATTTTTCGTTGGGGCAAACTTATCTATCTTTACAGCGGAATTAGTCGCTATTAATCAAGCATTGCATTATCTAGTAAATCTTAAAACCATGTCTTTCAAAGTAGTTCTCTTGTTGACTCAAAATCTGTATTATATGCCTTACGGTCTTTTAATGCCGACACAAGACCTGATTTAATTACTGAGGCAAATCATCTTATACATCGTTTAAGGGTCAAAGGTACAGATATCAGTTTATGCTGGGTGCCTTCTCACGTTGGTCTTCACGGCAACGAAGTAGTTGACAGAGCAGCTAAGCAAAGCGCCCAGAATGCTGATAATGCTATAGAATTACATGTTCATACCTCCGTAAAAGAAGCTTGCAACTTGCTCGAATCAGCCTCATGGACTCGATTTCATGAACACTCAGATGAACAGTTTGTGTCACAACAAATGATAAAACTTACCGTTCAAAATGTATGTAAAAAATTGCAGTATTCTTCCATGTATCATACGAGATCGATTGTTGCTGTTTGTTTTCGTATTCAGCTAAACGCATAGAAAACAAAATATTGTAAAAATGTCAAGTGTATTTGCAGCGAACAGTTCACACTGTTTCACTGTTTATTCTACTGCAAAATGCTACGTTCTTTTTTACCGAAAATGTTTACTCAAGAAAAGTATTCTGAAAATCATTTCTAAAAAATTACATCAGATCAAACTTTGTAGTTAGAATTTCAGAATCATTAGTTCACAGTCCTGTTAATGCATTACTTTAACTTTATTCGGTTTGTGTTTTAGTGTTACAATTTCCCTTCACGTTGTTGAAGTTAATTGTTAGTGTTAACTTCTCGTTCCATTTTACTGTTCCCCCACCTGATAATGTCTTTTTCCTCTGTCTTCCCTTTGCCCAAATCCAACCCGTCCAACTATCGTTCTACATTTTATTTTGTTCACTTTTTTTATTTTTATTTTTCCCCTTCCCCCCCTCCCCCGTCTAATATCACTTATGGTGAAAAGACGTTAAATCAAAGAACGAACGAACATACAGAGAGAAGAGAGAGAGAGAGAGAGAGAGAGAGACAGACAGACAGACAGACAGAGACAGAGACAGAAAGGGAGAATAAAGCATGCATCATCTTTGTTCATTTAATTTTTATCACACAAAAGTAAAAAAGTCTACAAACCCCAAAACTTCCACCGCCACCAGAACTACCAAGATCTAAAGAAAGAACAAAGAGAGAGGAAAACCTCTAATGGCTCATAGCAGGGCATCTTTCTGTCTTCGTGACTTTGGTCTTGTGGTGATGGAACTAACCCAGACAACGCTCTGTTGGGAAGTGAAAAAGCAAACAGAAACAATAATTACAGTCGAGTATTCAAACTGCCGTGATGCAGTAGTTAGCAAAATGGACCAGTATTCAGAAGTTTGTGGCTTTGAATACCACCAGTCCTGTCAAACGTACTGTGGGAAGTTTTGACCCTAGCCAGCTCATTGCGAAGACTGGAACCACTGTGTCGAATCTCATCTACTTTGTGGATGCATCATAAAGGAATCTGCCCAAATTTCCTCACTGCATCACAGATGTCCATATACCTGAGGCCTGTCTGATGGCAGGATGTATAAATGTAATGGAAGGAGACTTAGAGTACAACCCTGTCCCACAGTCTCTGTTCAGATTAGAATTCCATCCTCATATATATCGTGAAAGTTTGTCTCAGATTTTGTGGTCATTAGAGTGGTGAAGAAAATGGCACAAAAAATGCTAATCACAAACGAAACTACCTCAATCCGATGATCTTATAATACAACGTTGACGTTCTCAACAGCAGAAGAATACAGTCCTAAGAACAGTTCCGTACAACTTCAGTGTTAACTGTGTATTCCATTAGAATGTGTTTCCTGTGATAATGAGATATGCAGATCAAACAGAATACCTGGCAATCTTAGCATCAACACTGATAGCACTAAACTCAAACAGGTCAGTGAATTTTAATACCTCAGCTGCATTTTCACAGAAGACAGAAGATTCAAATGAGAGACGAAAATTCAACTCCAGAAAGCTAACCATGACAGTTTTAACTTGTCCCACTCCTGAAACACCCTGACATCCCTATGCAAACAAAAAGAAAAAAGATCATCAGTTTCACTTTCATCCCCATCCTCACGTACCTGTGCCAAACCTGAACGCTGGCTAAGCCCTAGAAGACGAAATTACCACTTGTGAGATGTAATGTTTGACAAGAACTGTGAACAAACCCAGACACGATATGATCAGAAACACCAAGATCAGATATCGAAGGGCACAATATGGTCCACCTTCATATTCATCAGCAGAGAATGAAGTGGGTTTTAATCTGACATGAATGCAGCCCAATCAGCTGGCTCAGCAAGTATAAAACAAAAACAAGAAAATACATGTGGATTTATACCAAAAGGCAGACCAAGCATCAACAGGTGTGTGATAAAAAGACATATGGATTTAAACAGAGACAGACCAAAGAAGACCTGGGTGGATGGTGTGAAATATACCTTGATGTCACATGTCGCTGCGCGTCTTCCAGCTTGCTGCAGACCGTCATCTCTTGATCCCCATGACAACCACGATGGTACAAGCGGACATATCAAAGTAAGAAGAAGACTGTGCACAATACATGTCTAATGACATTCATTGTTGTCATCATTGCAGGGTCTGAAGGATCGAATAAACTTGTGTCTGTTCTGGCTGTCCCTGTCTGACCTGTGTTACCTATTGTCAATGGTTTGCATTGTCGCCAGTGTCTTCATTGGTCTTGTGGATCTTACATATGCCCAGAAATTCCTGGCCTATGTTGAGTATTATTTAGCAGGTAAGAAAACGAGTGGGGGACAAAGAGTAGGAATGAATTAATGATTAAATTCACCATTCAGGGAATGGTAAACTTTACACAAAATGTCTACCTTGATATTATTTTAAGCATTTCAAATGAATGTGACTGCCCGCGTTCAAAGAAATGTTAACCAGAAAAACACAACCAATCTTTGAGGAAAACACCAACAGTAGGCAAGCTTCGCTGTTTTCCCCCTAATTTGTATATATATTTACATTCATTGTTTGTTATTTGCCATTTGTTGTCCTATGTGTGTGCTTGACAAAGGTCAGGTGGCTGAAAACTTGAGTCTGTCTTGTCTTAGTCTTTCAAATACGCGATGTGATTCCATTTTTGTGTATTTCGGGTTACTGTAAGCATTTTGATTTTTTTTCTCAGATGAGTGTATGCATATTGTATATGCAGGCTGTATATTGTTGCACAGTCTGCACAGTGCGGCTTTCATGGGAGTGCATGTTGGATGTTTGTGTGACATGACTTAAAGGATCCTTTATTGTGCATATGTGACCCCCCGCCACGAAATCAGTCTTAACTAGCATTTTGGGCATATTGAGATATACATATCCCTGGAAAGTGTACATTCTGCTGATTCTTTTGGTACTTGAATAAAGAGTGTACTCAAAAAAAATTTAGACGTTATGAATGTTTAAAGTCATTAAGTTGTATACTGGCCATTTTGAGAAAACGGCCTCTAAAGTTTTTGTGTGCTCTCCTACACATTTTCCTTTAATTTCCTTATTTGGTGGCTTTGACCAGTTTGTTTCTAATTTTCGCTGTCATTATCTGAAAGGTGCACCAAACAGCTTTCCATCAGTATATTACATGTGCGGGTACTGTACAGGTTACGGTAAATAAGAAGAGATAAAAATAGATACTATTGGTAGGAAATTGCGTTCTTTCCGCTGCGACCAGTGCATTAAAATATCGATTTAAATTGATTGATAATCTTTTTTCAAAAAAAAAAAATTCTGTGGGGGATAGATTATAGTCTACAGAAATCAATTTTGAGAAAATGTCAAAACATCCCAGATAGACCCTCAGTCACCTTTTCAGCTCCTAATGTTGTTCGACTGACTGCGAGTTAAGACTGATTTCGTGGTGGGAGGTCAGATATATCATATTTGAAAATCTGCATATATGAAGAGGGTTTAGAAACAGGCATGTTTGCAAATATTAATTCGGGAGATCAGAAAAATCTCCACCCTTTATCCACCAGGACAAGGTGTTTAGGTGAATCAAACCCATGATCCTATAATTGGAAGCCTGAAGTTTACCCACTTTGCTAGCGCGCCTGTTATTGGTTGTTTTACATGTCATATGGTTTTATATTCCAAATGTTGAAATATGTTTTGCTATTACACTCATAAATGCCTACTTGGCTGATCTCTCAAAATGTTAACGGAGATCCGAACAACCTCAAGTCCAAGCATATTTTTAATCGTGGTTCTGTCTTTTGAACAGCTAAGGATAAACATTATAAGATGCCAAAGTTAATTAAAGGGAGCCTTAACTTGCATTAAATCAGGTACGCTATACGATAAATGAATAAATGAATAAAAGAATAGATAATACGAAAGTAAATAAATAATTAAAGAGTAATTGAAATTGGTTTAAAAAAATGAATAAACAAATAAAGAAAGAAAGACAGAAAGAAAGAAAGAAAAATAGAAGTACTGGCATACATAGTATTATGGCTTTACTTTTAGTTCTTTTGGTCACAGTAAAATGCATATGCAGTAAGATTAATTTGAGTATTGATTCAGAAAAGTGAATTTTCATTAATTCAGAACGAAAGCATGGCTATATGCATTCCACAAGGTGCTAAAAGTAGAAAACCCAGATACAAATCAACATTATGCACTTTTAAACGGGTTCTACAAAATAGGGTCAGATTGAATCACAAAGACACTTAAAAACCATTCATTGTTTATTAATTGATAAAGGACCACTTTGGTTTCATTACAGGTAGGTATATAAATAAATAGACATTCAATCTATGGCTTCATTAGCTACCTAAACATTGAACACACAATTGAGTTATTTGAAATTTAC
>JAPXFY010000016.1:24568365-24590865 GCA_030674185.1 Monoplex corrugatus | reverse complement strand
AACTCACCTGTCCACTCTCCCCTCGCTCCCTCAATTTCGCACTACGAAATGCTCATTAAAGTCAATAAAAAAAAACCTGTAAAGAAAACAAACATTCATACACATACATAACGGTACAGAATGTGTAAGATTAGCACATCGTAGTCAAAAGCCCATAGTGCAGTTCACATAGACAACACACACACACACACACACACACACACGCACACACACACACACTAACACTTACACTAACACTAACACTAACACACACTAAGAGACACACACACACATACACACACCCTAACACTCACACAAACACACACACACACACACACACACACACACACACACACACACACACACACACACACACACACACACACACACACATTATATTACGAGATAAATAAAGAGGTAAGTTTCATCTCAAACTCACTCTATTATATTTTCAACTCATCCATTCCTGATTTAAAACTTTTTACAGTATCAATTCAGTATTGATGAATTGTGGTGATGCTTCTTTAATCGTTTAAAGTTGTTTTATCATTTTGCAGTTATTGACGGCCAACCAACCAACCAACCAACCAACCAACCAATCAACACACCAACCAATCAACCAACAACACCCAAACAACCAACCAAGCCAATCAACCAACCAACCACCAACCAACATGCACCCACCCACCCACCCAACCAACCAACCACCCAACCAACCAACCAACCAACCAAGAATGAATAAGCCAATTGTTTTCCAAACTAGGAACTTTCGATTGTTTTAATCAAGTGATTTAACCTACATTTATTGTAATCTTACATAGATAATTTAATTGTGAAAGTTGTTTAAATCTGAGCTTATCTAAGTTATATAAGCTGACTTGAAATGAGTAGTGTGTTGTAAAGTGTATTCTTGGATTGTCTAGATTTCATGGCCAATATCCTTCCACACTGACCTACTGAGTTTCTAGAAAATATGTTTCCTCAAAGTTCTTGGCAAAACCACTTTCTGAGATTGTCATTCAGCTGTCTGCGTTAGATTCGAGTAAAACGCATTTTTGACAATGCATTCAACATATTTCGATAATAAAGACTAATATACTGCGTGCATTGCTGCAGCAGGTAAATTCTTTTCTAGCTAATAAATGTGCATGGTGTCGTCTTTAAGTCAACACAATGTTTTTATTTACAAGATCTTGTTTATCTATCTGTCTGCTGGGTGTTGTTATTGCAAATAAAAAGTGATTTCGTTCTGTCAACCAAATTTCTTGGGACTTAATTTTTATGAGTTTTTGCAGCTGTGTGGTACCTGACCAGGGTTTGCACTCGAGAGAGTTTTTGTTTGTTGGTTGGTGGTTGTTCTTTTTTTTCTTGAAAAGACCCTGGATGGCGTTGGCGATTATGGACTTCCATCTGTCTCTATCTCTTGTTGCCCCCAAGCATCTTCTCCAACCTCCTCGTTTTCAGTAACTCCGCAATTCAGTCTAGCATTTTCTCCCTGGGTCTACCTGGTGTTCTTTTTCCCTCCAGCTTTCCCGTTGTGACCATGTCCTCCAAATCCCCCTTACTCATAAAATGGCCATAAATTCTTCTTAGAAACCACATCTCGGCTGCCTCAATCTTGTTCTGGCTTTGCTTGTCGACTGTCCACGCCTCACATCCGTACAACAGTATTGGTTCTATATAGCATACAAGAACTCTCTTTCTGATGTTAATTGATAGGCATTAGTTGGTAAGAATGCTTGTCATCTTCTTTAATGCTGTTTTGGCTTGGCCGATTCTGCCGGCTATTTCCAATGTGCATCTGCAGTCTGATGAAATGACCGTTCCCAGGTATTTGAACTTATTAACCTGTGTCAAGATTTGCCATTTGCTGTTATTTTGCATGAGGGGATTTCATGTTTTTTACTGATCACCATGACTTCAGTCTTCCTGCTGTTTAGTTCCAACCCCTTACCTTTGCTTTCTATTTCTAGTATATTCACAAGGTTTTGTAGGTCCCTGTCCTTTTTTTTCTGCAAATTAGCACGGTGTCATCTGCGTATCGAATGTTGTTTATCATTTTCCCTCCAACCTTTAATCCAGGGTCTTCTTCTTGGTTTCTCATGATGCTTTCGCTATAAAGTGAAAACAGATCTGGTGACAAAACACAACCCTGTCTGACTTCTCTTTTGATGGTTTGGAAAGAGCTTATATTGTTTTCTATTCTCGTTGCAGCTGTGTGTTCCCAGTACATATTTCTGATTGTTCGTAGATCTTTTCCATCAACATTGAGTTTCTCCAATCTTCATGTCTTACCCAATTGAAAGCCTTGGTATATGCAACAAAGCATAAATACAAATCTTTAGTCATCTCAATTGACCTCTATGACAGTTCTTAGGATACATATGGCATTAATAGTTCCTTTCCCTTCCACAAATCCACACTGCTGTTCTGCTATTTCTCTTTTGGTTCTATTCCTTATCCTCATCATGATTATTCTTAACAGGATTTTTGCTACATGACTCATCAAACTGATTGTACGATGGAGTTCGCATTCTATAGCTCCTGTCTTCTTTGGAAGTGCAATGAAAATTGATTTTGACATATCTTTGGGGATTTTTCCAGTGTCGTAAAGTTCATTTAGGAGGACTGTTGCAAAAGAGAAAATGAGACAATATCAAAATGGAGATGGAAAGGCTTAACATTGGTATTTTAGGACTAGGAGGACGTGAGATGGAAGGGGGCAGGCATAATAACATCAGGAGAATACACAGTGATATACTCTGGTGATAATTCACATGAAAGAGGAGTAGATATAATGGACAAAGACAAATCTAAAGCAGTTAAGGGATAATGGGCTGTGTCCGACAGAGTTTTGCTGGTCAAATTGGGAGGCAGACCATTTGGTATCAACATCATCCAGGTGTAAGCACCAACATCCGCAAGTACTCAGGAAAACATCGACAACTTCTACGAAGTATTAGAGATGGCCAAGGTCCAATGTAAATCACAAGAAGTTACAGTCATAATGCGAGATTTTAATGCTAAAGTGGGACAGGATAGGGCGGAGGATATAGTTGGACCTCATGGCCTTGGTACACCAAATGAAAGAGGAGGGAAACTTGTAGAATGGGCACAGAAGAATGAGTTCATAGTAGGAAACACCTGGTTTGAGCAGCCTAATAGAAGAAAATGGACTTGGATGAGTCCAGGAGATAATACCAAAAATCAAATAGACTACATCCTGATCAACAAACGATTTAGAAATTCTTTACTGTCAGCAAAAACACTACCAGGCGCAGACTGCAACGGTGACCACAATCCTGTAGTGGGAAGGTTTAGGCTGAAATTAAGGAAAAGGAAACAGACCAAAAGCAACATCAAACTTAACATTGGACTCTTAAAACAGATGAAATGATGATGATCATCATCATCAGGTGCCCTGCCGCATGGCGTTGGCGACCATGGACTTCCAACCATCTCTTTCTCTCGCTGCCCCCAGCATCTCCCCCACCCTCCTCATCCCCAGCCACTCTGCAAGTCCGTCCAGCATTCTCTCCCTGGGTCTACCTGGTGCTTTCTTTCCCTCCAGCTTTCCCGTTGTGACCAGGTGCTCCAAATCCCCTTCCTCATAAAATGGCCTACAAATGTTGCCTTCTTTTCCTAATCTTCCTTATGAGTGATCTACTTGTATCTGCCTCCATCAAAATTGTCTTGTTTGCTTTCTTTGCGGTCCATGGAACTCTCAACATTCTTCTCAGAAACCACATCTCGGCTGCCTCAATCTTGCTCTGGCTTTGCTTGCTGACTGTCCACGCCTCGCATCCATACAACAGTATTCATCTTGCTCTGGCTTTGCTTGCTGACTGTCTACGCCTCACATCCGTAAAACAGTATTTTTGTTCTATATAACATTCAAGGACTCTCTTTCTGATGTTAATTGATAGGCATTTGTTGGTAAGAATGCTTGTCATCTTCTTTAATGCTGTTTTGGCTTGGCCGAAACTGCCTATTTCCGATGTGCATCTGCAGTCTGATGAAATGACCATTCCCAGGTATTTGAACTTATTAACCTGTGTCAAGGTTGTGCCATTTGCTGTTATTTTGCATGAGGGGATTTCATGTTTTTTACTGATCACCATGACTTCAGTCTTTCTGCTGTTTAGTTCCAACCACTTACCTTTGCTTTCTATTTCTAGTATATTCACAATATTTTGTAGGTCCCTTTCATTTTCTGCAATTAGCACAGTGTCATCTGCGTATCGAATGTTGTTTATCATTTCCCTCCAACCTTTAATCCAGGGTCTTCTTTTAGGTTTCTCATGATGTTTTCGCTGTACGGTGAAAACAGATCTGGTGACAAAACACAACCCTCTCTGACTCCTCTTTTGATGTTTTGTTATGAGCTTATATTGTTTTCTATTCTCATTGCAGCTGTGTGTTCCCAGTACATATTTCTGATTATTCGTAGATCTTTTCCATCAACATTGAGTCTCTCCAGTTGGTTGATCAATTCTTCATGTCGTACCCGATCGAAAGCCTTGGTATAGTCAACAAAGCATAAATACAAATCCTTAGTCATCTCAATTGACCTCTCTATGATAGTTCTTAGGATGTATATGGCATTAATAGTTCCTTTCCCTTCCACAAATCCACACTGTTCTTCTGCTATTTCTCTTTTGATTCTATTCCTTGTCCTCATCATGATTATTCTTAACAGGATATTTGTTACATGACTCATCAAACTGATTGTACGATGGAGTTCGCATTCTATAGCCCCTGTCTTCTTTGGAAGTGTAATGAAAATTGATTTTGACATATCTTTGGGGATTTTTCCAGTGTCATAAATTTCATTTAGAAGGACTGTTATTTTTTCTATGCCAAATTCCTCCAGGGCTTCAATCATCTCTGTAGTAATGTTGTCTGGTCCTGGGGCTTTTCCTGGTTTCATCTTTTTCAGTGCTGCTCTAACTTCATCTTTCATTATGGGTGGTCCTTCAAAGTTCTTTTTTATAATGTGTTCTTCGTTTCTGTCATCCTCAAAAAGGTCTTTAATGTTGTGTCCCCATCTGAGTAGGCATAATGATTTGTCTTTGTCCATTATGCCTACTCAGGTGAGATGATACGTCAACAATTTTATTCAGTGCTCTGGAAGACGTTGGTGACAGTGAGGAACAATGGACAATGTTGAGAAATTCGATAAATGAACCTTGTGAAAAAATCCCTAAGGCAGATAGAAAAGCAAAAAAGAACTGGATGACTAATGAAATGTTGGGCTTGATGGAGAAAAGGAGGAGGGCAAAGAGAAACGAGGAGATGTACAGGAATATAAACAAAGAAATCAGGTATAGGTGCAATGAAGCTAAGGAAGCTTGGCTGAACACAAAATGCAAAGAAATAGAAGACCGACACAAAATGGATCCTCAGGGTATGTACAGACGAATTGAAGAAATTGAAATTGTCCACAGGAAAAATGCATGCACATCAACTGGTTGCTTAAAATCGAAAAGTGGCACGCTTATCATGGAAAAATACAAAATATTGGACAGATGGGGAGAGTACATTAAAGACCTTTTTGCGGATGACAGACACGAAGAACACATTATAAGAAAAACGTTGAAGGACCACCCATAATGAAAGATGAAGTTAGAGCAGCATTGAAAAAGATGAAACCAGGAAAAGCCCTAGGACCAGACAACATTACTACAGAGATGATTGAAGCCCTGGAGGAATTTGGCATAGAAAAAATGGGAACAAGGACAGACAAACAGAAACGGGGACAAAGAAAGGAACAGGGACAGACAAACAAACAGAATCAGAAACGAGCAAAAACAAGAACAGACAGAAACAGTGACAGACAAATGGAACAGGGACATACAAACAAAACAAACAAAAAACAGGGACAGATGAACAAACCGAAACATGGACAAACAAACAGAAACAGCAACTGACAAACAAACGAGAGCATGGACAAACAAAGAGAAAGAAGCCAAACAAGATTTCACACTGCCAAAAGCCTGAGTCAAGCCATGGAAACTGGAGTCTCAGCATGTTTGAACTCTTCGCCATAGTTCCTTTATCAATAAACCAATGAGACATGTCATCTTCAGTGCAAGTATCATCTCGTCTTCCCTTTTAGTCCTTTTACATTAACATCAGCAAATTCTAGTCGGAGCTTAAGAGTCTGCACAGGTATGGGTTCAATGATAAAAGAATGATCCATCTGTTTACATTCTTCTCACCGCAACTATTTCACAATGAAAAAAATGTTTGTGACATTCAATTGACTAAGACAATTTTTGCTATGGTAGTATCAGGAAAGAGATTATACAATACTACGGTACGCTGACTTAATTCAGAGAAAACAGTTCTATTCAAAAATAGTTTTTATCCGAAAATTAACTTAAATCCACATCGACTACTTACATAGCATTATCACACGTGTGCACATATTAAAGAACCTGGTTTACCTTTTCCTCGCGAACCAAATGCATTTCCGCACGACAATTAAATAATATATACCCTCGAAGCGAACGCTTACATTGGTGTTTACACACAGCAGGACAATTTTGATTTCTGTACACGTTAAACATCCCTTTTACATAAACTGATCTTGTAAGAATTTCCGCACATGAATTTAATGATATGTACTCTCATAGGGAGCACAAAATTCGGTGTCTAACCAGCAGCACCAGTTTACTTTCCAATCTAGTTAAACATCCTGAGCTGCCAATTATTCGTCAGTACCAATATAATTAAATCATATCTAAATTTTAGATAATCTCTTGCACTTCTCGTGCGTACTACCTCACGTTAATACAAAACCATGTATGCTTGCAAGGAATAAGACAAATTGGTGCCACAACAGCACACAGTTAGCTTCACACAGCATAATACGCACAACATACGACACCAATATCGCAATACCAGCACATTACACGCCACACCTATTAAACAAATATAAAATTGACTACTTCAAAACGCCACATGATATGGGACTGGGGAGAAGATGGAGAGCTTGAAAGTATGTATGCACCAGCATATAATTTTCCATTAGGTCTTGCGTGAGTTCCAATACACGCAATTCAAATGTATGAAGCACATAAGCACCATATGCAGACACACAATACACTAACTGGCAAACATACATATGTACACTCTGACAGACACAGACATACACGCACACACACACACACACACACACACACACACACACACACACACACACACACACACACACACACACACACACATATATATATATATATATATATATATAATATATATATATCATATATATATATATGTATATACATGTGTGTGTATATATCATCATCATCATCAGGTGCCTTGCCACATGGCGTTGGCGATCATGATCTTCCATCTGTTTCTATCTCTTGTTGCCCCAAGCACCTCTTCCACCCTCTTTGTCTTCAGCCACTCTTCAAGTCCATTCAATATCTTCTCCCTGGGTCTACATGGTGCTCTCTTTTCATCCTGCTTTTTCCGTTGTGACCAGGTGCTCCAATTCCCCTTTCCTCATAAAATGGCCTATGAATGTTGCCTGTCTTTTCCTAATCTTCCTTTTGAATGATCTTCTTGTGTCTGCCTTCATCAAGACTGTCTCGTTTTTTTTTCCTTTGCTGTCCATGGAACTCTCAACATTCTTCTCAGAAACCACATCTCGGCTGCCTCAATCTTGTTCTGGCTTTGCTTGTTGACTGTCCACGCCTCACAACCGTATAATAGTACTGGTTCTATACAACATTATATATATATATATATATATATATAGAGAGAGAGAGAGAGAGAGAGGAAGAGAGAGAGAGAGAGGAAGAGAGAGAGAGAAAGAATTATGCCTGTATGAGTATGTTTGTGAGTGTGTGCGTATGTGTGTGTGTGTGTGTGTGTGTGAATAATGTTTCTCTCTCTTTTTTCATGTGTGAGTGTACTTCTGTTTACCAGTGACTTTGGAATTTTCTTGCCTCACACATAGGTGCCTTTACTCTCCAAGCTTAGCACACCATTTCGATTCAAACATACATACAAATTCGTATACGTGTAGACATACACAGAGAGTATTGATTGAGTGTTTGCTGTACACAATTATCGTGTCTTTAAATGCAACCTAATTACTAGCTAGTTCTTTGGTTAAAACTCGAAAAGCAATTAGTAACGCTGAACGTAAACAGTGTGAGAAATAATGAGAGACAGTTTTTGCTAATATCTTGTATGTGTATATGTTAAAACAATTTACACACGTTTGCCCATACGCATGGGCGTGCAAGTACAGAATCACGTGCGCATGTGCACACACTCACACACACACACATACACACACACACACACACACACACACACACACACACACACACACACACACACACACACACACACACACACACACACACATAAACAAACAAACATTGCAAATACGCGGAACTCACATCACACGCCAAGAAATGTTCAGATGCACATATGGAGAGAATAACACAAAAGAATATTTGCAGATGATTAAAATGCAAAAAAACATCCCCACCCGTTTTGTGCATTTATTTTGTACATGCACGTTTATTAGAGTTTTATTTGGTTTCAAATTTTCACATGACAAATAATAAAAAATAATGAACTGAAACGAAAATTGAAATACATACATACAATGTATATAAGCAGGAACAGTCTGTTGTATGAAACCCCTTGTAGTTTTGACATCAATATCCATTGTCTGGAACACACCTGTGGCCTGTTCTTTGTAATTTTCAATGCATGGTCTCATGGTGAAAAAAATAATTTTCTAAGAAGCTTTCACAGATTTGAACAACGGATATACGATAGTTGTTTCTTTTTAAAACTGACCAGCAATGCACCACACAGTCACACATATTATGACTGGCGTCAACAACTCTCTGATCACATTTTCACAAAAAAAACATTCTGTAACAGACAACACCTCCGTCATCGTACCATGGAGAAATCCGTGTGCTGTCATCAGCTGCCAGATGACACTGGCCATTGTTCGAGTTGTGGGTCTTGACATTTTCCCCTGTATATTTCTGTTTGGAGTGTCTACCAACGTTATCAACTGCATTGTCTTCTATCGGCAGGTGACGTCTCTCTACTTCCCTCCCTCTGTTTCTGTTTGTCGTACACTCTACTGACAGAGTGGTTTCAAACAATTTGAAGTACCAATTGTAGCGTATAGCTGTCGTTATGTAATGGAGACTTAAGCACAGTTAAGTAATTTTGCTTTAAATAAACATGTTTCACTGTGTCAAAAAAGCAATAAAGGAAGACATAAATAGTAACAGAATGTGGGAATATAACAGTTTACAGCATTTTGTGACAATAGACGAATAGGCTTTGGAATAAAATTATCAGGGCTGTGTACCCTTTCTGATTAAATTAGTCAATAAATGTCTTTCCTGACATACAAAAGAGAAGGGTAAATTTAATATCTTACCATGCAAGCAGTGTAGTAGACTATTTTCTGATGTCAATAGAAATAGTAAAGTTTAGCTATAAACTAATTCATGTGACAAGACTAGTTAGTTCTTCAAAACAAAAATAAAAACAAAACAACAACAACAAAAAACAACGAACAATGCTGTGCGTAATCAGTGTGAGGGACAAAGAGAGAAATCAGCCTATATTTCAACCTTTTTTTGGTATTTCATCGATTCTCATATACATGGAAATCAATCTTCTATAACAATTCTTTTCATAACTTCGTTGACATGGCATATGTTGTTCTATTTTCACTGCATTAGTTGATACGTCTACAACCTCTCCTTGTCTCATGTCTTCTTAATTCTTCCTTTACTGTCTTCTTTTCCTTGATTCTACATCTGCATTTACTTCTTTTTTGGATAGAATGTCATTACAACTTCTAGCAAGGATTTTAAACAACCATTGTTGTTCTTATGTTTATTGTAAAGGGTTGACATGTATTTATGTGCGTGTATTTGAAATCTCTTCTCATGCGTTTGTACACACACCCACACTCACACATACACACACACACACACACACATACACACACACACACACACACACACACACACACACACACACACACACACACACACACACACTTACTTATTCACTCATACACACGAACAAACAGAGACATGCAAACACATACATACATACACACACACACACACACACACATGCACACACACACACACACACACACACGCACACACACACACACACCAACAACACTCATATCTTGGTAACTAAAAGTATAGTTTTTCAAGATTTTCATATGTAACATAAAATCATCAACGACTTGATAAAAGTTCACAAGTACAGGGGTACTTGACTGTGCAGACTGGTTTTGTCATGGTCGATGAATATTTCTGTATTCACTCGTTTATTTTCTAATTCTGTCTTTCTTTCCTTTCTTACTTTCTTTCTTTCTTTCTTTCTTCTTTCTTTCCTTTATCTATCTATCTGTATGTCTATTTGTTTATTAATTCATTTGTTTGTTTGTTTATTCATTCATTTGTCACGTTTTATTTACCACGTGAAATGTGGGCTGCTGTCTCAGGGAAAATGGACCACTGCAGTGCAGATTCACTTGTTTTCCACTTTCATGTTTGTGTCTGTGTATTTGTATGTGTCTGTGTATTGTATCTACCTGTGAAAATGAATACTTTGCTACAGAATTTTGCCTGGGACAATTCCCTTAATGTCATGTGATATTTAATGTGCGCTGATAACATGCTGCACACTGCACCATGTTTTGTGTCATCCCAAAGGACTAAAACCGTGACTACCACTTCAATTCTAATGGGGGGTGGGGGTGGGGGTGGGAATCTTTTATCCGATTTTTGAACCCAGTTTCTTGCATCGAAAACAGTCGCTTTAACCACCAGACTAAACAGACCCACTTCAGAAAACCGATAATGCCTACAGCAGAATCTGCTGCAATTGTCTGTTGCGAGCTTTTCAAAGCTTACAGGAGGCAGTTATAGTGGACTCTATTGAATTTTCAATGCAAGACTACAGAACAGATATGACAGCAAAGCACAGCATCATTGGGATGATGCAGAGTGTCTGTATGAATGGTACTGATCTTCACAGTGTCGTTGCATGCAGACCTGCCTTTCTGATATGTCTTTACAAAATGTCAGATAACAGTTTACCTTCCTTGGAGACATGATATTAGGAGCCTAAGGGATTTCTTCATGAAAAAAAGATGTCCACCTCCATTTCACAAATTACCTCTTTAACAGCTGTCTCTACATAAAACAAGGGGAAAAAATCAGAATGAACACATTATGGAAAAGAACGAAAGTAGAAAAGACAGAGAGTGAGAAACAGAGAGAGCATAAAAGAAATGAAGGTAGAAAAGACAGAGAGAGAGAGAGAGAGAGAGAGAGAGAGAGAGAGAGAGGCATGAAATAGACACACACACACACACTTACACACACACACACACACACACACACACACACACACACACACACACACTCGCACACATTTACACACACACACATACACATACACACACATACACATACAGAGAGAGAGAGAGGAGAGAGAGAGACAGAGAGAGAGAGAGAGAGAGATTGATGGACAGACAGGCAGACAGAGACATAGACAGAGAGAGAGAGAGAGAAAAAGAGAGACAGACAGACAGACAGACAGAGACGGAGAATAACGCACGCATCACCTTTGTTCATTTGATTCTATCACACAAAAAACTAAAAAGCAAAGATTATCACTGCGGTCTCTGTTTCACTATGTGGGTAATGGCAGAAACTCACCCCTTCCTCTTTTAAAAACAATGACAACAAACCCCAAAAGTGCCACCACCACCAGAACTACCAAGATCTAAAGAAAGAAAAAAGAGAGGAAAACATCTGATGACTCATAGCAGGACATCTTTCTATCTTCGTGACTATGATCTTGTGGTGGTGGACGCTCTGTTGGGAAGAGAAAAAAGCAAATAGAAACAATAATTATAGTCAAGTATTCAAACTTGCCGTCATGCAGTAGTTAGCAAAATGGACCAACATTCAGAAGTTTGTGGCTTGAATATCACCAGTCCTGTCAAACGTACTTTGGGAATACCTATAAGCCTTGGAAGCAACCCTGTATATGTTCTGTCTTGTCTATGTATGTGTGTTTGGTCAGTTCAAGAATAAAAGACTATGTCAATCTTGAACATAAGACCAATATATTGTATGTATTTCTCTCCTCTCTCATAGTTGTGTGTAGGGTAATTGCAGAGTATAAAGGTAGGCTTGGGAGCTCCTTTTTTTAGGAGTGTTCTGAGCTTATTGTTTTTGTACTTTACATCTGCTTCTATGTTAGCTTAATGGGTAGCGCAAACTGTGTTAGATTTGAGAAGTTCTATACAACGTAGGAGATAATTCTCAAGAGTTATGTCCTTTGATTATATGTGCTGTGGGAAGTTTTGACCCAAGCCAGCTCATTGCGAAGACTGGAACCACTGTGTCGAATCTCATCTACATGTACTTTGTGGATGCATCATAAAGGAATCTGCCCAAATTTCCTCACTGCATCACAGGTGTCCATGTACCTGAGGCCTGGCTGATGGCAGGATGTATAATGGAAGGAGACTTAGAGTACAATCCTGTCCCACAGTCTCATTCCAGATTAGGCTTCCATTCTCATGGCATTGTGAAAGGTTGTCTCAGATTTTGTGGTCATTAAAGTGGTGAAGAAAATGGCACAAAAAATGCTAATCACAAACGAAACTACCTCAACCCGATGATCTTATAATACAATGTTGACGTTCTCAACAGCAGAAGAATACAGTCCTAACAACAGTTCCGTACAATTTCAGTGTTAACTGTGTATTCCATTAGAATGTGTTTCCTGTGATAATGAGATATACAGATCAAACAGAATTTCTGGCAATCTTAGCATCAACACTGATAGCACAAAACTCAAACAGGCGAGTGAATTTTAATACATCAGCTGCATTTTCACAGAAGACAGAAGATTCGAGACAGAGACAACAATTTAACTCCAGAAAGCAAACCATAACAGTTTTAACTTGTCCCACTCCTGAAACACCCTGACATCCCTATTCAAACAAAAAGAAAAAAGATAATGTTTCACTTTCATCCCCATCCTCAGGTACCTGTGCCAAACCTGAACGCCGGCTAAGCCCTAAAACACGAAATTACCACATGTGAGATGTAATGTTTGACAAGAACTGTGAACAAACCCAGACACGATATGATCAGAAACACCAAGATCAGATAACGAAGGGCACAATATGGTCCACCTTCATATTCATCAGCAGAGATTTAAGTGGTTTTTCATCTGACATGAATGCAATCCAATCAGCTGGCTCAGCAAGTGTAAAACAAAAACAAGAAAATACATGTGGGTTTATACCAAAAGGCAGACCAAGCATCCACAGGTGTGTAATAAAAAGACATGGATTTAAACAGAGACAGACCAAAGAAGACCTGGGTGGATAGTGTGAAATGTACCTTGATGTCACATGTCGCTGCACGTCTTCCAGCTTGCTGCTCATCGTCATCTCTTGATCCCTATGACAACCACGATGGTACAAGTGGACATATCAAAGTAAGAAGAAGACTGTGCACAATACATATCTAATGACATTCATTGTTGTCATCATTGCAGGGTCTGAAGGATCGAATAAACTTGTGTCTGTTCTGGCTGTCCCTGTCTGACCTGTGTTACCTATTGTCAATTGTTTTTACATTGTCGCCAGTGTCTTCATTGGTCTTGTGGATCCTACATATGCCCAGAAATTCCTGGCCTATGTTGAGTATTATTTAGCAGGTAAGAAAACGAGTGGGAGACAAAGAGTAGGAATGAATTAATGATTAAATTCACCATTCAGGGATTGATAACTTTACACAAAATGTCTACCTTGATATTATTTTAAGCATTTCAAATAAATGTGACTGCCCGCGTTCAAAGAAATGTTAACCAGAAAAACACAACCAAACTTTGAGGAAAACACCCAACAGTAGGCAAGCTTCGCTGTTTTCCCCCTATTTTGTATATATATTTACATTCATTGTTTGTTATTTGCCATTTGTTGTCCTATGTTTATGCTTGACAAAGGTCAGGTGGCTGAAAACTTGAGTCTGTCTTGTCTTAGTCTTTCAAATACGCGATGTGATTTCCATTTTTGTGTATTTCGGGTTACTGTAAGCATTTTGATTTTTTTTCTCAGATGAGTGTATGCATATTGCTTTGCCTATATGTATTATGCAGGCTGTATATTGCTGCACAGTCTGCACAGTGCGGCTTTCATGGGAGTGCATGTTGGATGTTTGTGTGACATGACTTAAAGGATCCTTTATTGTGCATATGTGACCCCCCACCACGAAATCAATCTTAACTAGCATTTTGGGCATATTGAGATATACATATCCCTGGAAAGTGTACATTCTGCTGATTATTTTGGTACTTGAATAAAGCGTGTACTCAAAAAAATGTAGAAGTTATGAATGTTTAAAAATCATTAAGTTGTATAATGGCCATTTTGAGAAAACGGCCTCTAAAGTTTTTGTGTGCTCTCCTACACATTTTCCTTTAATTTCCTTATTTGGTGGCTTTGACCAGTTTGTTTCTAATTTTCGCTGTCATTATCTGAAAGGTGCACCAAAGAGCTTTCCATCAGTATATTACATGTGCGGGTACTGTACAGGTTACGGTAAATAAGAAGAGATAAAAATAGATACTATTGGTAGGAAATTGCGTTCTTTCTGCTGCGACCAGTGCATTAAAATATCGATTAAATGGATTGATAATCTTTTTTCAAAAAACAAAAATTCTGTGGGGGATAGATTATAGTCTACAGAAATCAATTTTGAGAAAAAGTCAAAACATCCGAGATAGACCCTCAGTCACCTTTTCAGCTCCTAGTGTTGTTCGACTGACTGCGAGTTAAGACTGATTTCGTGGTGGGAGGTCAGATATATCATATTTGAAAATCTTCATACATGAAGAGGGTTTAGAAACAGGCAGGTTTTGCAAATGTTAATTCGGGAGATCAGAAAAATCTCCACCCTTTATCCACCAGGCCAAGGTGTTTAGGTGAATCAAACCCATGATCCTATAACTGGAAGCCTGAAGTTTACCCACTTTGCTAGCGCGCCTGTTATTGGTTGTTTTACATGTCATGTGTTTTTAAATTCCAAATGTTGAAATATGTTTTGCTATTACACTCATAAATGCCTACTTGGATGATCTCTCAAAATGTTAACGGAGATCCGAACAACCTCAAGTCCAAGCATATTTTTAATCGTGGTTCTGTCTTTTGAACAGCTAAGGATAAACATTATAAGATGCCAAAGTTAATTAAAGGGAGCCTTAACTTCCTTTAAATCAGGTACGCTATACAATAAATGAATAAAAGAATAGATAATACGAAAGTAAATAAATAATTAAAGAGTAATTGAAATTGGTTTAAAAAAATGAATAAACAAATAAAGAAAGAAAGACAGAAAGAAAGAAAGAAAAATAGAAGTACTGGCATACATAGTATTATGGCTTTACTTTTAGTTCTTTTGGTCACAGTAAAATGCATATGCAGTAAGATTATTTGAGTATTGATTCAGAAAAGTGAATTTTCATTAATTCAGAACGAAAGCATGGCTATATGTATTCCACAAGGTGCTAAAAGTAGAAAACCCAGATACAAATCAACATTATGCACTTTTAAACGGGTTCTACAAAATAGGGTCAGATTGAATCACAAAGACACTTAAAAACCATTCATTGTTTATTAATTGATAAAGGACCACTTTGGTTTCATTACAGGTAGGTTCATAAATAAATAGACATTCAATCTATGGCTTCATTAGCTACCT
Source organism: Monoplex corrugatus (assembly GCA_030674185.1). Taxonomy (NCBI): domain Eukaryota; kingdom Metazoa; phylum Mollusca; class Gastropoda; order Littorinimorpha; family Ranellidae; genus Monoplex; species Monoplex corrugatus. The sequence continues at coordinate 24,575,068 of JAPXFY010000016.1, read as the reverse complement.
AAACATTGAACACACAATTGAGTTATTTGAAATTTACAGATTCTGAAAGCAGCATCCCATTCTGTAATATGGAAATTTCTGTTGAACAGACAGATTATTTTTGGAATTGGATATTTCAGTATTCTGCATTAACATGTAATTAACAGCTGCCTCCGTTATTCCCTATTCAAAGGTTGTAGACAAGTGAGTGATACACTACCGTGATTTCAGTCATTTAACGAAGATTCTCATAAGCATATTCTAACATGTAACAAAGAGTCTATTAAGAATAACAAATATTCTATTGATCCTGTCACAAAGATTCTATTGAGAATAATCATGACAAGGAGAAACAACAATACGAAAAGAAAGAGGAACAGTTAATGTCACATAAAGTCAAGTTGGATAAGAATTTATAGTTATGCTTTGCTGATTATACCGAGGATTTTGATGAGGTAAGATATGAAGAACTGATTAACCAGCTAGAAAGGCTCAAAGTTGATGAAAAGAATCCAGGAATAATTCAGAATATCTACTGAGAACAATCAGCAGCAATGAATGTAGAAAATCATAGCAGCTCTTTTTAAACTATCAAAAGAGGGATTAGGCAGGGTTGTGTTCTGTCAGCGGATTTATTTTCATTTTACAGTGAAATCATCATGAGAAACCACACATTCTAATTGCAGAAAATGAAAAAGACCTACAAACTCTTGTGAATATAATAGAACTAGAAAGCAAAAACAAAGGGCTGGAGCTAAATAGCAACAAGACTGAAGTCATTGTAATCAGCAAAAACCAAGAAATCCAGTTATGTAAAACAGCAGCAAATGGTACCATATTGAGACAAGTTGGAACGTTTAAATATCTGGAAGCAGTCATCTCACCAGATGACAGATGCACATAAGAAATAGCCAACAGAATTGGCCAGGCTAAAACAGTATTCATGAAAATGAAAAGCGTTCTTACCAACAAAGGCCTATCAATTAATATAAGGAGGAGAGTTAGTCAGTGGTATGTAGAACTGATATCGTTGAATGGGTGTGAAGTGTTGACAGTCAACACGTGAAGTCAGAACAAAATTGAAGCAGCTGAAATATGGTTTCTGAGAAGAACGTTATAGTTCCATGGACAGAAAAAAGAACACAAGTGAGACAGTCTTGAAAGAGGTAGACACAAAAAGAAAATTAACGGAGAAGGTTAGGAAAAGACAAGCAACATTTATAGGACATTTTATGAGGTAAGAGAAATTAGAGTACCGGGTCACAACAGGAAAACTGGAAGGAAACAGAGCAGCAGATAGACCCATGGAGGAAATATTGGACAGACTTGCACAGTGAATGAAGACTGGGAGAAATACTTGCTGTTGACAAACGATAGATTCATATGGAGGGTCATGATCACCAACGGTATGCAGCAGGGCACATGACGATACTGGTGTTGCAGTCTTTGCATGGAGATGTGTTGCTATCAGTAAAGAATTTCTAAATCATTTATTTATTGGGACGTAATCACTTTCATTTTTTGTACTGTCAAACGAGACAGTCTTGATGGAGGCAGACACAAGTAGATCACTCATAAGGAAGATTAGGAAAAGACAGGCAACATTTATAGGCCATTTTATGAGGAAGGGGGATTGGAGCACCTGGTCACAACGGGAAAGCTGGAGGGAAAGAGAGCACCGGGCAGACCCAGAGAGAAAATGCTGGACGGACTTGCAGAGTGGCTGGGGATGAGGAGGGTGGGGGAGATGCTAGGGGCAACGAGAGATAGAGGCAGATGGAAGTCCATGATCGCCAACGTCATGCGGCAGGGCACCTGATGATGATGATGACCGGTAGCCATAATACGTGGATGAAATTCTACCGCTGCCAGTGAATGAAGAAAATATGAGATGGCTCCAGCACAGAGTGTGACAGCCATCTTTCTTACTTCACAGGTCAGGCGGAGTGAGCAGTCTAGATAGATATAAGGACACGCTCAATGGTATTGACTAAAACAGGGCACGTCACAACGATGGCTGTCGAAAAATATTATTACGTTGTGGCTGCATGGCCCAGTAAATAACACATCTGCCTGAGATGTCTGGGGATGCAGAAGTTCGATACCCGAATGCTGGGACTTGTCTCCCATCTACACTGGACCCGGAATGATGATTTGGATGTTCGTCTCTATGTTGAGGGGATAAACAGACCTTCCACATGCAGCATGTACTTGGCACATGTAAAATACCCCACGTCAGCAGAACACTGGAAGTGGCTTTATGATGACAGATAGCAAAAATATCAAAACCAAAGTAAAACAAGACACTGAACATAAGTAGTGAAGAAAGATCATTTGAAGAATCAATAAATATATATGTAACTGAGACATATTCAAGCGCTCATTTTCTGTTGCAATAGAAGACAAGGAGATTTTCTCTTTAACGTTAAGAAATGATATAATCTGAACCATCTTTTATTTTTCTTTCAGCTGTTCATCATCATCATCAATTGCCTTGCCACATGGCGTTGGCGATCATGGCCCTCCATATGCATCTATCCCTTGTCTCTGCAAGCACATCTTCCACCCTGTCTGTCCACAGCCACCCTGCAAGTCCGTCCAATATTTTCTTCCCGGGTCTACCTGGTGCTCCCTTTCCTTCTAGCTTTCCCGTTGTGACCAGGTGCTCTAATTCCCCTTTCCCAACGAAATGGCCTTAAACTTTGCTTATCTTTTCCTAATCTTCCCTATGAATGATCTTGTGTCTGCCTCCATCAAGACTGTCTCGTTTGTTTTCTTTGCTGTCCATGGAACTCTCAACATTCTTCTTAGAAACCACATCTCGGCTGCATCAATCTTGTTCTGGCTTTGCTTGTTGACTGTCCACGCCTCACAACCGTATAACATTATCGGTTCTGTATGTAACAGAGTGCCTTGCTCTGTTACGATCTTTCCCATTTACCTACAACGCTCAAAGGCAACGCCGTGTAGCGTGCTTGCCTAGATCAAAAACGCCAACTGGAGGGAGAGCGAACAGGGGAAGGGAGACAACAGACTTCGTTGATCTTTTCAAAAGGGACACTGGCCTCGAAAACATCGACGAGATCAGGGCAGTTATGTTGGACAGGAGCAAGTGGAAGGAGTACATCACAGAGGCTCTATCGGGAGATCGGCCTAACTAACTAACTGATGATGTATATGGCATTAATAGTTCCTTTCCCTTCGACACATCCACATTGTTCTTCTGCTATTTCCCTTTTGATTCTATTCCTTGTCCTCATGATGGTTATCCTTAATTAATTTAATAGGACTTTTGTTACATGTCACCAAACTGATTTTGCGATGGAGTTCGCATTCTATAACCCCTGTTTTCTTTGGAACAGCAATGAAAATTGATTTTGACATATCTTTGGGGGGTTTTCCAGTGTCGTAGATTTCATTTAGAACTGTTAGTTTTTAATACCAAATTCCTCCAGGGCTTCAATTATCTCTGTAGTAATATAGTGTGGTCTAGGTCTTTTCCTGGTTTCATCGTTTTCAATGCTGTTCTAACTTAATCTTTCATTATGGGTGGTCCTTCAACGTTCTTTCTTATAATATGTTCTTCGTTTCTGTCATCTTCAAAACGGTCTTTAATGTACTCTCCCCGTGTATCTAATATTTGTCTTTTTCCATGATAAGCGTACCATCTTTCGATTTTAAGCAACCACTTGATGTGCATGTATTTTTTCTGTGGACAATTTCTTCAGTTCTTCTGTACATACCCTGAGGATCTGTTTTCTTTGCATTTTGTGTTCAGCCAAGCTTCCTTAGATTGCACCTATTCCTGATTTCTTTGTTTATCTTCCTGTATCTTTCCTCCTTTCCCTTTGTCTTCCTCCGTTCTTCCATCAAGCCTAGAAACTTACTGCCATGGATGGTTTCCCCTGGCTTGGGCAGCCTATCCAGGTTCCAGGGTTCGTTTGTGTGAGTCTTTGTTTGTTTTTGAAGTACATTCATTTCTAAACAACATGTTTGTGTGAGTCTTTGTTTTTGAAGTACATTCATTTCTAAACAAGACGTTTGTGTGAGTCTTTGTTTTTGAAGTACGTTCATTTCTAAACAAGACGTTTGTGCGAGTCTTTGTTTTTGAAGTACATTCATTTCTAAACAACACATTTGTGCGAGTCTTTGTTTGTTTTTGAAGTACGTTCATTTCTAAACAACACGTTTGTGTGAGTCTTTGTTTGTTTGTTTTTGAAGTACGTTCATTTCTAAACAACACGTTTGTGTGAGTCTTTGTTTGATTTTGAAGTACGTTCATTTCTAAACAACATATTTGTGCGAGTCTTTGTTTGTTTTTGAAGTACGTTCATTTCTAAACAACACGTTTGTGTGAGTCTTTGTTTGTTTGTTTTTGAAGTACATTCATTTCTAAACAACATGTTTGTGCGAGTCTTTGTTTGTTTTTGAAATACGTTCATTTCTAAACAACACATTTGTGCGAGTCTTTGTTGGTTTTTGAAGTACGTTCATTTCTAAACAACACATTTGTGCGAGTCTTTGTTTGTTTTTGAAGTACGTTCATTTCTAAACACGTTTGTGTGAGTCTTTGTTTTTGAAGTACGTTCATTTCTAAACAACACGTTTGTGTGAGTCTTTGTTTGTTTTTGAAATACTTGTGTGAGTCTTTGTTTGTTTTTGAAGTACGTTCATTTCTAAACAACACATTTGTGCGAGTCTTTGTTTGTTTTTGAAGTACGTTCATTTCTAAACACGTTTGTGTGAGTCTTTGTTTTTGAAGTACGTTTATTTCTAAACAACACGTTTGTGGGAGTCTTTGTTTGATTTTGAAATACTTGTGCGAGTCTTTCTTTGTTTTTGAAATACGTTCATTTCTAAACAACACGTTTGTGTGAGTCTTTGTTTGTTTTTGAAATACGTTCATTTCTAAACAACACGTTTGTGTGAGTCTTTGTTTGTTTTTGAAATACGTTCATTTCTAAATAACACGTTTGTGTGAGTCTTTGTTTGTTTTTGAAGTACGTTCATTTCTAAACAACACGTTTGTGTGAGTCTTTGTTTGTTTTTGAAGTACGTTCATTTCTAAACAACACGCCAACCATGTCTATTTCTAATATCACTTTCATACCAATTCATTTGTTGCTATAGGCAACAGAATATGTGAGTGTGCGTGCGTGTGCGTGTGTGTCTATGTGTGCGCGCGCACGTGTGTGTATGTGTGTGTGTGTGTGTATGTGTTCGTTCCTTGATTTAACGTCTTTTCACTATAAGTGATATTAGATGTGTGTATGTGTGTGTGTGTGTGTGTGTGTGTGTGTGTGTGTGTGTGTGTGTGTGTGTGTGTGTGTGTGTGTGTGTGTGCGAGTGTGTGTGTGTGTATGTTTGTGTGTGTGTGTGTGTGATTGTGTGTGTGTGTGTGTGTGTGTGTGTGTGTGTGTGTGTGTGTGTGTTGTGTGTGTGTGTGTGTGTGTGTGTGTGTGTGTGTGTGTGTGTGTGTTCGCTCTGCAATCGTATGTGTGTGCGCGTGACAGAGCATGTATTTGCGTATCTGTGTATCGCGCGCACTGACACACACACGCTCGTGTGTGTGTGTGTGTGTGTGTGTGTGTGTGTGTGTGTGTGTGTGTGTGTGTGTGTGTGTGTGTGTGTGTGTGTGTGTGTACGTGTTTATGTGTGTGCATGTCTGTGTGTGCACATATGTGTGTGTGCATGAATGCGTGCGCGCATGTACGTGTGTGGTCGAGAATTTATGCCTTTAATTGTGGTAGGATTGCTTGTGGCGTTTAGAATGACTAATCTCAAAAGATAATGTGCAAGTTGACGCCCATGCATAATGAGACAGGTGGACGGCTCTCTGCACTTCAAAAATAGTTTATATTGCACATCATATTATTTACCTTTTCTTTTCTGTATTTCAGATTTTAGAACGCTATTATTATTATTACAATGTATGTGTCCACTAAGACATTATGTCTTCACTTGGCTCTTTCGATTCTTCTTGTTTAAACATTCTCTATTTCTTTCTTTTCTTTTCTCACTTCTCTTTGTATCTTATTTTCGTGTTTTCTCCATGAACTAATATATAATATGCTATATTCTGTCTTTGTTTGGCCCTTTCAATTTCTTTTATTTTAAAGATTTTCTTTTTCTTTCTTCCTTTTGTTTTGTTTTTTTCTATTGCATCTTGTCTTCGTGTTTTCTTAATGAACTAATTTAATATGCTTCTCAGGTTGTTGTTACTTTTAGACTTTCTTAGTTTACTTTTACGGATGTAGTAATCAAATGAGTGAATGTCGGACTTAATAATAATAATAATAATATATTTTATTTATATAGCGCAAAATCTTGACAAAATCAAATCTAAGCGCTGAGCGTATACATGCATACATACCTACATACATATGAGCGTATACATGCATACATACATGCTTACATACTTACATACATAAATCTAAGCTGAGCGTATACATGCATACATACATACATACATAAATCTAAGCGTATACATACATACATACATACATACATACATACGTACGCACATGCATACATAATAATTACAATATTTATATAGCGCAAATCTCGACAAAATCAAATCCAAGCGCCGAAAAGACACACACGCACACACGCACGCACGCACGCACACACACACACACACACACACACACACACACACACACACACACACACACACACACACACACACACACACACACACACACACATGCATGGCCACAAATGG
>JAPXFY010000016.1:24515865-24563365 GCA_030674185.1 Monoplex corrugatus | reverse complement strand
ACACACACACAACAAATATATATATATAATTAAATAGATAGAGAGAAGAGAGAGAGAGAGAGAGAGAGAGAGAGAGAGAGAGAGAGAGAGGAGAGAGAGAAAGGGGGGCAAACAGATAGACAGACAGGCCGACAGAAAGAAAGACAGACAGACAAAAAGCACAGACAGATAAAGACAGGGACAGAAACAGAGAGAATAACACACGGTGATAAACATGGCATTGTGTTACACACCTATGCCTAAGGCTGGTTTTTGACTATAAACTTGTCAACGATGAAGTGCTTCATCATTAGAGTTTATTGAAAAGAATTTTTGTGAGCCGTCCAAGTGTATAAAAGGTAAGGTTAATGCATGGATTGTTCGTGAACTCCAAAATCATCAGACAGTCATCATGAGGGTCATTCACCTGCTCCTTGTCTTCGCCATGATCTTTGTTTCAGCGTTTGCCCAGTTTGGTAAGCTATCATTATCTATGTGTTTTTTTTTTCTGCTTTCTTCATTTGTCCACGATTGAACGGAATCTTGCAAAATGCATATATATATATATATATACATACTTATGTATGTATATGTATATGTATAAATATATGTATGTATACATGTTATGTTGCATCATATCATATCATATCATATATCATATCATATCATATCATATCATATCATATCTATCATATCATCATCATCATCATCAGGTGCCCTGCCGCATGGCGTTGGCGACCATGGACTTCCAACCATCTCTTTCTCTCGTTGCTCCTAGCATCTCCCTCACCCTCCTCATCCCCAGCCACTCTGCAAGTCCGTCCAGCATTCACTCCCTGGGTCTACCTGGTGCTCTCTTTCTCTCCAGCTTTCCCGTTGTGACCAGGTGCTCCAAATCCCCCTTCCTCAAAGAATGGCCTATAACTGTTGCCTGTCTTTTCCTAATCTTCCTTATGAGTGATCTGCTTGTGCCTGCCTCCGTCAAGACTGTCTCGTTTGTTTTCTTTGCTGTCCATGGAGCTCTCAACATTCTTCTGAGAAACCACATCTCGGCTGCCTCAATTTTTCTCTGACTTTGCTTGCTCACTGTCCACGCCTCGCATCCGTACAACAGTATTGGTTCTATATAGCATTCAAGGACTCTCTTTCTGATGTTAATTGATAGACATTTGTTGGTAAGAATGCTTGTCATCTTCTTGAATGCTGTTTTGTTTTGGCCGATTCTGCCGGCTATTTCCGATGTGCATCTGCCGTCTGATGAAATGACCGTTCCCAGGTATTTGAACTTATTAGCCTGTGTCAAGTTTGTGCCATTTGCTATTATTTTGCATGAGGGGATTTCACGTTTTTTACTGATCACCATGACTTCAGTCTGCCTGCTGTTTAGTTCCAACCCCTTACCTTTGCTTTATATTTCTAGTATATTCACGAGGTTTTGTAGGTCCCTTTCATTTTCTGCAATTAGCACGGTGTCATCTGCGTACCGAATGTTGTTTATCATTTTCCCTCCAACCTTTAATCCAGGGTCTTCTTCTAGGTTTCTCATGATGTTTTCGCTGTATAGTGAAAACAGATCTGGTGATAAAACACAACCCTGTCTGACTCCTCTTTTGATGTTTTGGAAAGAGCTTATATTGTTTTCTATTCTCATTGCAGCTGTTTGTTCCCAGTACATATTCCTGATTATTCGTAGATCTTTTCCATCGACATTGAGTCTTTCCAGTTGGTTGATCAATTCTTCATGTCGTACCCGTTCGAAAACCTTGGTATAGTCAACAAAGCATAAATACAAATCCTTATTCATCTCAATTGACCTCTCTATGATAGTTCTTAGGATGTATATGGCATTAATAGTTCCTTTCTCTTCCACAAATCCACACTGTTCTTCTGCTATTTCTCTTTTGATTCTATTCCTTGTCCTCATCATGATTATTCTTAACTGGATTTTTGTGACATGACTCATCAAACTGATTGTGTGATGGAGTTCGCATTCTATAGCCCCTGTCTTCTTTGGAAGTGCAATGAAAATTTATTTTGACATATCTTCGGAGATTTTTTCAGTGTCATAAATTTCATTTAGGAGGACTGTTATTTTTTCTATGCCAAATTCCTCCAGGGCTTCAATCATCTCTGTAGTAATGTTGTCTTTTTCAGTGCTGCTCTAACTTCATCTTTCATTATGGGTGGTCCTTCAAAGTTTTTTTTTTAATGTGTTCTTCGTTTCTGTCATCCTCAAAAAGGTCTATAATGTACTCTCCCCATCTGTCCAGTATTTTGTCTTTTTCCATAATAAGCGTGCCATCTTTCGATTTTAAGCAACCAGTTGATGTGCATGTATTTTTCCTGTGGACAATTTCTTCAATTCGTCTGTACATACCCTGAGGATCTGTTTTGTGTCGGTCTTCTATCTCTGTGTCAGTCTTCTATCTCTTTGCATTTTGTGTTCAGCCAAGCTTCCTTAGCTTCATTGCACCTATATCTGATTTCTTTGTTTATCTTCCTGTATATCTCCTCGTTTCTCTTTGCCCTCCTCCTTTCCTCCATCAAGCCCAAAATTTCATTAGTCATCCAGCTCTCTTTTGATTTTCTATCTGCCCTAGGGATTTCTTCATAAGCTTCATTTATCGAACTTCTCAACTTTGTCCATTGTTCCTCACTGTCACCAACGTCTTCCAGAGCACTGGATTTGTTTTGAACATGTACATTACATTTTTGACGTATCATTTCATCTGTCTTTAAGAGTCCAAGGTTTAGTTTGATGTTGCTTTTGGTCTGTTTCATTTCCCTCAATTTCAGCCTAAACCTTCCCACTACAGGATTGTGGTCACTGTTGCAGTCTGCACCTGGTAGTGTTTTTGCTGACAGTAAAGATTTGCTAAATCTTTTGTTGATCAGGATGAAGTCAATCTGATTTTTGGTATTGTCTCCTGGACTCATCAAGTCCATTTTCTTCTGTTAGGCTGCTCAAACCAGGTGTTTCCTACTATAAACTCATTCATCTGTGCCCATTCTACAAGTTTCCCTCCCCTTTCATTTTGTGTACCAAGGCCATGAGGTCCAACTATATCCTCCACCCTATCCTGTCCAACTTTAGCATTAAAATCTCCCATTATGACTGTAACTTCTTGTGATTTACATTGGACCTTGGCCATCTCTAAAACTTCGTAGAAGTTGTCGATGTCTTCCTGAGTATTTGCGGATGTTGGTGTATATACCTGTATGATGTTGATATCAAATGCTTTGCCTCTAAATTTGACCAGCAAAACTCTGTCGGACACTGCCCTGTATTCCTTAACTGCTTTTGATTTGTCTTTGTCCATTATGATGCCTACTCCTCTTCTTATCGCATCGCATCGCACCTCACCTCACCACACCCTATCCTATCCTATCCCATTATATTATATTTATATTATATTTATATTATATTATATTATTGCACCTTATTTTGTTCTATTATGTTTATATAGATATATATATAGATAGATGTGTATACATACATGCACACATATAAATATATATATATATATATATATATATAGATAGATGCATGTGTCTCTCTTTCCTTTCTATATATTTATATACATGTGTCTCTCTTTCCTTTCTATATATATATATATATATATATATATATATATATATATATATATATATAATATATATACATATACATATATGTATAGTATGTATATATATGTATATGTATATAGATATATATATACATACATAAATACATAGATATGTTGTGTCTGTGTATGTGTCTCTAAAGATATATATATATATATATTATACATACATACATACATATGTATACATATATATATACATATATATATATATACGTGTGTGTATGTGTATGTGTGTGTGTGTATGTGTGTGTGTCGTGCGTGTGTGTGTGTGTGTGTGTGTGTGTTGTGTGTGTGTGTGTGTATGAGTGTGTGTGGGGAGGGAGAGTTGTTTGTAGAATCTGGATATTTCTATGATTTAGCAAGCTGCATACCAGTGAGAATTTTAAGATTTGTATTTCGCGTATTAGTTATGTGCATGTGTATGCTCACGAATGTTGTTAAGGTACTATGTCTGCACATATGTTAGAATGACAAAACAGAAAATGTCAATTGATTACTGACCAGGCAATACCAAGGCAAGGAAGACATTTCTGATTCAATGGGTGACATTTTTTTTCATTTTGCTTTAATGCCTGTCTCATGTTTTTTCTTTTACTGATGAAGTGTCTGATTCTACTAATGCATTGAAAAGAAAAACAGGCAGAGAATCCAACACAAGCGCCTAAACAAATCAAAAGAAACACACACACACACACACACACACACACACACACACACACACACACACACACACACACAACCACACACAATCAGGCACACAAAAACAATTACAGTAGCTCAAACAATATATAATATTGTAGAATAAATAAAATTTCCTGAAATCTACACACCTGAAACTGTCTTACTGTTTAATAAAAAAAAAAATGAAAAAGATATTATTGACAAGGAAAATATATACACCTTTAAAGACTGCATAGTGACGTTTTCCATATGTGATATTCATATATGGCATTTTTTTTTAATTAACTGAATTTCACTTGAGTTGTTTGATTGTGGTTTGTGTATTTTAAGAAAGTTATCAACAACACATGTAGTGCATGCTGGCGACATCAGCCCAAGTAGGGCACAATCAAAATTGAACAACGCATACAACATTATTGAACAGGAGGATTTATATCAAAATGCTGTAGCGCTCGTTTTCATGTATTTGATATGGAGGAACATAGCTCATCAGGACTGGTCTTGTGTCCTACATGAGGACCCACATTAAGCCCTAAAAACCAGAATGCCCACTAGGTTTATCGTTTCATGTGGAGGACTATCATCCAGACTATTACTCAAAGTCAAAGTCTAGAATACGATATGTGTATTTGTGGGGCTGGGTGGGGGTAGGATAGTCCCTATCCGACCAGGTAAAACAAGAACAGATGTCAAATGAGTGCAGGTGTCAAATCACACATATAAATTCAAATACCTAACACTTTCTGCTTTCGTTTGTTCAGAAAGTGTTTCAGTTCCCTCATTAAACTTTACACTCAAATGACATACAATGGGAAAGGAAATACAAATTGATACTACCTACTGTTACGTTACATATTAGAACCGCCATCACCACCTCCAGTATACTACTACTACTACTAACCCACCACCACCACTACCACACACCACCATTACTGCTTTTACTGCTACTATTGTTACTACTAGCACTACTTCCATTACTGCCACCACCACCATCACCACTAATACCACTTCAACCACTACTACTACTACTGCCACTGATGCTACTATTATTACTCCTACTACCACCACCACCATTGCCACGACTACCACCACCACCACTGCTGCTTCCACTACTACTACTGCCACCACCACCAACACCACCGTCACCACTACTACCACGTCAACTACTACTACTACAACTACCACCGCCACCACTATTGCCACCACTACCACCACTACTACCACTACTACTACTATGCTACTGTTACTACTATTTCTCGTACTTCTACTTCCACCACCTCCACTACTACTACTACTACTATTGCTACTACTTCTACTACTATGTTACTAATACTACTACTACTGACAATAATTGACCTATTGTGCTCTCAGTGACAGCAATGTGGGAACAGAATGATTAGAAAAATTCGAGAATGGAATGTGAAATTGCAGAGTAACACCAGAACCATCTTGTTGGTGGTGTGTGTGTGTGTGTGCATGCGTATGGAATCTAAAGATCTCATGACATGAACCTTGTATGTCGCATCAATTATGTCACTAGATATGATCTCTCACAGTATATACATGTACTATTGCCAGTGAATTCACGGTTGTGTGCTCGGTTTTGTGTGCATGTGTGTGTATGTGTATGTGTATTGTTGTTGTGTATGTGTATGTGTTGTGTGTGTTGTGTGTTTTGTGTGTTGTGTGTGTGTTTCTGTGTGTTGTGTGTGTGTGGTGTGTGTGTGTGAGTGTGTGTGGGTGTGTGACTGTGTGTGTTGAGTGTGTGTGTGACTGTGTGTGGTGTCATTGTGTGTTGTGAGTGTGTGTGTCATTGTGTGTGTGTGTGTGTGTGTGTATGTGTGTGTTGTGCGCGTGTGTGTTTTGTGTGTGTGTGCGCGCGTGTGTATGTGTTTTTTGTTGTGTGTGTGTGTGTGTGCGTGTGTGTTGCGTGTGTATGTGTGTTTGTAACTCTCTGTGTGCAGGCAAGGAGTGGAAACATAAATCCCCCCGTTATTACCGACCTCCTCACCGACCTAACTATGGCAAGGACTACTACTATAATCGAAAATATTACGCATGAGGTGGGTACATTTTCCTTCACGACTTTGGAGGTCTGTCAAAAACTTGAGTGCAGCATCATGTCCCCCCTACCTGTGAATGGGTACTTTTGATTGTTGAGGGTTTATGGAGGTACACCAACAATAGGCAGGAGGGCGTACAGTTATCATAATGCTGAAGATATATGATCTGTGTGCTGTCAATCCATATAATTTCAGGGTTTTAGGAATGTCTACTTTTTTTAAGTAAAAGTGGTGGGCCGTTCGGCTTCGTTCCAGTGAGCATGTTATAGTAAGAAACATGGTCTATTCCTCTGATGATAGTGAAGACAGTCGTGATCCTGGCTATTCTATTTGGTAATAATAAAGACAATTATGACAGTGTCCATTAGTCATTATTACTTTATAACACCTACACGTAGGCCCCTATGGAATCACTGTATGCACCATTGTTTACACTTACTTGTGTCGTAGCGCTGTCGCCGTGACCCGGCCTCATCAGCGACTGACTGTGTTACTGCTGAGAGTAGAGCGAGGCAGCCGTGAGCGAAACTCGTATTATGACAGTGGTTTATGGAAGTAGTGGTTCTTACTGGCAGCCTCCAAACTGATCAAGTATTCGATTTTTTGGTACAATCGACAGCTGCTGAACCATGTGTCATAAACCACCACTGCCGACCACGTCATTTTGCAGTCCCGTGCGTTAAATGTCAGTGCAAACCCGCGTAGAATGAGCTCTACAGATTGGATATGAGCGAGTCAAAACAATGCAATGTCCAGTGGATATGAGCGAGTCAAAACAATGCAATGTCCAGTGGATATGAGCGAGTCAAAACAATGCAATGTCCAGTGGATATGAGCGAGTCAAAACAATGCAATGTCTAGTTGTAACTTCCTGACACTTTAAATCTGCTTGCGTTTTCGATGTGGTGGCCAGGCATAATTCAGTTATGAAATCAGTATATACATGGGAAACATTTTAAGTTTTTTTTTAGTGTTTGCAAGTGCGTAGATATTTCCAGCTGTCATTGATATTCATGGTTATGACATACGTTTCTACTGCATAAGCAAAAACAATCCTTTACTGTAACTGTTCAGGTTCAAGTATGTATAATACGTTCTTATATCTTTTCGTGTGGAGAACATCTAATGTATCATATGTTATGAATAATTAGTATGTTTTACAAGTGCATGACATTAATGTAGACTATGTATATACATGCATACATATATGTACATAAGCAATCAGAATTCCAACAGTTGAATTAAAATCAAACAATCTTTGCAGAGTAATATCGATAGATATTATGAAGGGAAAAACATACACACAAAAAGCTACGTCTGGACTAGATACATCTGACTGAATTAGCCAATTATATGTAGAATAAGTCAGATGAGATACATGGGAATATTGCCTGGCTGTAGAAATCTTCTAGATAATTGACATTTGATTGGAGTGACACTGCTTTTGTGAAACGTAGTAGTCGTAGTTGTAATAGTCTTGGCACTTGTGTTGTTTTATGGCACAATAATATCATATCACAGCAATTTTGAAACAAATAAATACATGTTTTATGGCACAATGATAGTCATATCACAGCATTTTGAAACAACCAAATAAATACATGTACCTTATATCAAGGAATGCTTGAGATGAAAAGATTTTATTAAATTTGACTAGAGAACTAAATTCTTCAAACATTTGCTTTCGACGATAAAATTTGTTGGATGACTGAAACTTTGGGTAGCGATAGAAATGTAACGTTTTCAACCTTGACCCCCTGCTGTATATGTATACCTGAACTGTTTGTTGCTACACCTCAAAAACAGAGATGCACCCCTGCCAACGCGCCAGCAACCACGCTGTTTATAATTTTGGGATCAAGTCTTGTTTCTACAAGATTATCCCCGTTGGCTTTGTAAGTCATAGCACATTCTTGATGAAAAATGTTCGTGGGTTTCAGTTCTCAGACAGACAATGTTCAGAAGAATAAGTTGTTCCACTCTGTGTATAATGTTAATAGCCATTAGTGATATTCGTTTCAAAATGCATGATCCTTTCGTTCTTTTACAGGGAAAAGGATTGGGGCATGTGCTACATACTCTAAAGGTAACGACTGTCTATTTGTGTGTCTGTCTATTTGTGTGTCAGTGTGTCTGTCTGTATCTCTGTCTCTGTCTCCGTTGGTCTGTCTGACTCTTGTCTGTTTGTCTGTCTGTTGTATTGTATGTATGTATGTCTCTGTCTCTCTCTTTTTCTCACTTGTCTGGCTTTGTCTGCATCTCTCACTTTTCCCCCTCACTTATTTCTCATGTTAAACTGATTATAACAAAATTACACATAATTTCTAACTATTAAACGCAATAAAATAACCCTCCTTAAATTGTGATCATTCCGATTAACCAATCAATCAAGCAAACAAGCAAGCAACTTCCTTACATGTCATTATCCTTGGTGTTTGACTCAACAAATTAATTTGACAATGTTTTTGGTCGCTGACTTTACAATCAGAAAAAAATTGATATTCTAATGTAAAAGCCCGTTTTGGTTACAAAACTTGAAAAACGCCCACAAAAGTTTGTCAGTATAATAGAAATGGAAAGCAGTAAAAAAAAAAGGACTAGAGATAAATAATAAGAAGACTGAATTCATGGTAATCAGTAAAAGAACGAGAAGTCCCCTCTTGTTGTAAAATAACAGCGAATGGCACAACAATGGAAGAAGAAAAGTTGATAAGTTTAAATATCTAGGAACATTTATCCCACCAGACAGCAAATGTACAGTAGAGCTATCCATCTGAATTGGCCAAAGTAAAACAGCATTAAAAGAAACAAAAAGCATTCTTACCAACAACTATCAATTATCATCAAGAACAAAATTCTTTGGTGTTCTGTTAGACAACACCAATACTGTTGTATAGATGCAAAGCCTGGACAATCAACACGCAAAGTCAAAACAGGATTGAGGCAGCTAACATGTAGTTTCTACATGTAAAAAGAATGCTAAAAATCCCATGCACAGCAAAGAAAACAAGACAATCTCCAAAAGAAGCAAACAAACAAAAAGAAACACGAAAAGAATATGATTGAAGACTGTTAAGAAAAGATAAGGATCATTTGTATGCCTTTTTATGGGGCAAAATAACTTTGAGCACCTATTCACAGGAGAAATAAATAGTAGGGAAAATTGCATATGGTAGATCGAGGGAGAAACTAGACAGTTTTGCAAATAGATAAGGACAGAAAAGGGTGGCAGATATACTTGTGGCAACAAAAGAGAAATTTGTATGAAGAACAGTTACTGCCAACGCCATACAGCAAGGCACATGATGATGAATGTCGAAACTCGAAGCATTACTTTACACTTCTATCTTTGTAATTATAAATAGCTTTTAAAATGTTTTCATATTTAGCAATTTTTTGACATTGTAATTGTGTGGTTGTATATATGCATGCATACATAAGTAACTTTGTTTACGTGATCAACAATAACAAGACACGTTAGAGCGAGTCATAAGCATCACCCATAAAATGGGCTGTTGATCTGAATTCATTAAACTCGAGTCTTTCTATGTCCATCTCTATATATGTCACTGTCTCTGTGTGTCTGTGTGTCATGCTGTTTGCACCACCACCACTCCATGATCTGAATTCATTAAGGGGGCAGACCTAACCACATTTGGGTACCAAGATTGTGATGTTCAGCGTTTCAGTTCTAATTAACCAATCATGATATTTTGCAAGAAGATACCTCAGACAGTATTCTTTGGATTGAATAACTTTGTTGGGGTCTGCGAGTAGGAAATCGAGTTTATTTTTTAGTCCGCGAAATTTTGCGATTTTTCGCGAGATTGTATACATCAGACATATGTTCAAAAGTTTTCATCCGATTTCCGTGATATTTGGCACACATATAGCAGGGACAGGTACCTATAGTCGGTAGTAAAATCTTGCAATTCTGCTTGAAAGGAACATTTTTATCAAAAGTTTTATTATAATTTTTTTTATTAAAATTATTCTAAAAATTGGTGTGATGATTGTACAGAAAATAATGATAGTAGAGCTAAGATTTCACTACATGCCATACATACTATACAGATGTGTTTGCTCACTAAATATCAAATTCCTAACTCGAATATATGTGTAGTTATAAATGTCACAGTATGTACTATATTTTTTTTATTTTGGCGAGAAACATTTTTTAGTCAATGAATTTTTGTCAACTTTTCATAAATCACAGACCCCAACAAAGATATTCAATCAAAGAATTCTGTCCGAGGTATCTTCTTGCCAAATATCATGGTGATTGGTTAATTAGAACTGAAACACTGAACATCACAATCTTGGTACCCAAATCTGGGTAGGTCTGCCCCCTTAAACTCGAGTCTTTCTATGTCCATCTCTGTATATGTCACTCTGTCTCTGTGTGTGCCATGCTGCTTGCACCACCACCACTCCCCTCAATCCCCGTTCTCTCGGTATCTCTGAATGCCTTAAAGAAACTAGCAGTTGTGTGTTCTTCTCTCTCTCCCTCTGTGTGTGTGTGTGTGTATTGTGTGTGCGTGCATGCGTGCATGTGCGTGCATGTGTGCACGCGTGCGTGCGTGCATGTGTGCACGCGTGCATCCTTTTTTTTTTGTTACAGATTCGTAACCTGGACTGTGGAATTTCTGCCAAATAATTTTCTTCAATAAATTCTTTTTTAGAATCACTTCCCTCTCTGATCAATAATCTGTGACCCCTGCTGATTATAAATCATACACCACAATCAAGAATGATAGGCCTATCATCATCTGTTTCTCATTAAAACTGCAGGATACACATTGTTCCATGATTTTAAAAAAAATGACACCATCCCTCAATGAACGCAATCTGCTTCTGTTGAATAAAATCTGATACCTTGAATTAATGGAGTGGTTTTTTGTGTGTTTTGTTTATGTGATTTTTGTGTGGAGTGCGGTATTTTTCTTGGATAATTACTGTTCTCTTTATTTTGGTTACATTTTGTTTTGGTGTTGTCATGTTTGGTAAGTCGCTTCTTTGAGTTGTTTGATTGGTAGGATAACTGATACGCTTAATAAAAGCTTGACTGAGAATATTGCTGTTACTCTTCACAAATGCTTCTTGACATACACAAGCTCATGAGCATACATACGGATGTACACACACACACTCACAGCCACGTACACACACACACGCGTGCACACACACACACGCGTAAATATACACATACACACACACAATCACATGTGAGTATGCACTCGCACACTCGGTCTCACGTAATCATCATACATACAGACGCACCAAACACACGCACATACACAGTACACAAATACAGAAAGATACATGCATATGTGCACACATATGCAAACACACACGCATATATATATACAAGCGTGCACCCAACCCATCAGCACTCCATCCACCACCCCAAATGCATTTCAGTTATCCCACAACATGGAATGTTCTTGAGAATTATGGCATAGAGCTACGTTTTATTGATCTGGTATACTTCTGGTAGTTTAAGTACACAAACATGAAATTGATGTACCTCTCATCTGAAAGATTAAAGATAATGAAAATAATTTTATTGACGATAATGATTATGTTGATAATAATCATGATGATGATGAGACCGATAATATAGTAAAAATAATAACATTAATAGTGATTAAGATGATAATCACAACAACAACAATCTTAACACTGATGACGATAATAATAATAATGATAATAATAAGAATGATATAATATAATATAATATAATAATATGTATAATATAATATAATAATGATAATGATAACTACATTTCTGTAGCAACAAACTGTTTAGTTCAGAGCACGTTTGTTGCATTTTAGAAACAGCATAAACAATATCCTATTAACATATTAATTCAGTGCAAATATGCATACACCAGTACATACTGAAACGAAAACACGATTCATCAAAAACGAGTTTTTTTCAGGTTATCATTTAACAAACACAAACATGAAAAATCACACACAAACACACTCATGAACACACATACATTCACATAGAGATGATGCTGAAAAAACGATGCATTCAACTTGTTAGACGCGTGGCAATGACGCAAAAATTTATCCCATCTCTCGCTATATCTCTTACACTCGCGCGCGCACAGACCACACACACACACACGCGCGCGCACACGCAAGCACACTCACTCACACACACGCACACGCAAGCACACTCATTCACAGAGAGAGAGAGATTAACATACATCTATCTATCTATCTATACATCCATCTATGTTATCTATCTATATATATAGTCTGTGTGCCAATCTATCTGTCTGTCTATTATATATACATATATACATATATATTATATGTAATAGCCAGCCAGCTAGCTAGCTAGATACATATATAGATACAGATATATAGATAGATGCATAGATAGATATTGATAAATGGTCTAATTCAACATCTGGAAAGACAGGCATGCCAAATAGACTGAAAAATAAACTTTTAAAATGTTTGATCCAGCCAGTCATAATTTATGGCTCTGAAGCCTGGACACTCAAAAAAAAAAACTGATTGCAAAAGAATTTAGAGAGCACAAATGTGGTTTTATCGGACACTACTACAGTCATATGGACAGCTAGAAGAACTAATGAAAGTGTCTTGGAAGAACTTAACACCAGAAAATAACTAACAGACAACAAGAAAAGACTAAAATACATTGGCCATGTATCAGGAAGCCAGAGCACAGACCACAAAAGTCAAGACAGAGCTGTTTGGAAGTGATTGGAGGTGTAAAAGAGTGCAGTGGCCAACAATAAACCCGATGACGCTGACAAGTGATGATTTGAGAGAGAGAGAGAGAGAGAGAGAGAGAGAGAGAGAGAGTGTGTGTGTGTGAGAGAGAGAGAGTGTGTGTGTGTGTGTGTATGTGTGTGTGTATCCGTCTTATATCTAGATATGTACACATGTATAAATACATATGTATGTATGTATGTATGTATACATATATATATACATATATATATGTACATATACTTGTATATATATATATATATATATATATATACGTGTGTGTGTGTTGTGTGTGTGTGTGTGTGTGTGTGTTGTGTGTTTTGTGTGTGTGTGGGAGAGAGCATAAAACCAATCATCCATATACGTATAAGCATACAAAAGGACACCAAACCATATACAAAAACAGGCATAAATTACCTAACATTGCTTCCACATATCTTACCACCTTAGAGCCAAAAATGCACTTAATACATGTACCCAATTATCAATCCGAAGAAAACGTACTTAAGACTTCATCGTACAAATACAGGTGAATGGACCATTAAGTCACAAAATGACAAATAGAAATGACAGAAAGCAAGGCAACAAGGCAGAAACAAACAGTGACAGAAAAGAGGAAATTTCTCGCACAGAATTTCCAGAAGATGGGGATACTATTTATACTGAAAGAGCCCCCGGCAACCCAACGGGGGGGGGGGGGGGGGGGGGTAGGAGGGGGTGATTGGCGCTTAAACAGGGTTGTAATCATCCGAAAACGTACGCAATACCTCAGTGGAGGGGAAAAAAAGAAAAAAATTAAAGAAGAGGGGAGGGTTTACAAAACATGAATAATAACAATTATAAAATGGGCCCAAAGTCACCTTCAACTGCTTCTGCACACATTTCTTTATAGCGAAAAATGCACTTAATACATATACCCAATTAATATTTTTTGTTTACAGCCCAGCCGACAGCATAGAGCCATATCAGGGATATTACTGTTTCAATACACGATACTTCAACAGGAAAAAGAAAAAAAAAAAAAGGGGGGGGCAAGAATTTTTAAGTACACATCAATGCATTCGCACACATAATCTAATCTAAGGAGATGCCCCTGGCGTTGACCACTCCCGTTTATCGCACAGGGGATTAAAAAAAAAACATACCTGAATACAAATTCAAGCAAAACTAAGGACACTAAAATATATATACAGAAATGGGCCCAAATTACCTTAAGTCTTTTCCGCATATATTTCCCTAGAGCCAAAAATGCGCCAATACATGCACTCAATGAATTATTGGAGAAAATACGCAAGGCTTTATCGAATACACGCATGTGAATGGATCAGCAAGGCAGAAATTGATAAGAAGAAATGACAAAGCAAAGAAATGACAAAAGCAAAGCAAAGAAATGACAAAGCAAAGAAACAAGGCAGAAACAAAGTGACAAAAAAGAAGACATTTCTAGCACAGAATTTCCACAAGGTGGAGATACCATTTATACTGAATGGGTCCCCGACATCCCCACAGGGGAGTCAAGAATCTGAATTCACTCTGAAGTACTTTGTTTTTCATTAAGCTACTCTTTCTTCAACAGAGCCATTTCAAATGCCAAATGCAGAACAGTTCTGTTAATGTAATAATAATAATAAATATTTGTATAGCGCATATTCCATATAAAAACATGCTCACCAGCGCTTTACATTTCGCAAGAAAGGCAAAAGGTGATAAAAAATGTTCACAATTACATACACAATAAGATAAACATTAAAGCTATACAAGTAATGAAAGATTTAACAGATTTTTAATATGAATAAAGAGATACTGTGTTTATATATTGCTGCGTGTGTGTGCTTGCGTACGTGTGTGTGTGTGTGTGTGTGTGTGTGTATACGTGTGTGTGTGTGTGCGTTGCTGTGCGCGTGTGTGTTTGTAAGAGTGTGTGAGAGTGTGTGTGTGTGTGTGTGTGTGTGTGTGTGTGTGTGTGTGTGTGTGTGTGTGTGTGTGTGTGTGTGTGTGTGGTGTGTGTGTGTGTGTGTGTGCGTGCGCGCGCGCTATGTTTGCATGCGTGTGTGTGTTTATGCATGCATTAGTTGTACATAAAATTATAATCAATATTTTGAATGAAGATAAAAACAGAAAGTTCTAATCCATATACAGGAAAACTTTAAACTTCAGTATTACAGCATTAACACCTTGACAATCAAAATTACCTCACAAATTATAAACTATTCGCATATCATACATCACAATTTACATACAAAGATTTTAAAAAGTTTCTCAAAGTATTTCAGTCCTTTTCCCACTCAATTTCTCCCCTATCCCCTTCTCAGCTGTACACATACAGTGATACACACATGCTCACTCAAGCACACACACACCAGCATGCACACACACCCCTTGCTCTACAGGCCCTTATACAAAATACTGTTATACAGGCAGGAGAGATTAGTCTGATGACAGACTTGCAAACTAAGGCTCTTCAGGTTAGTTGAGTTTCAAAGATGTGGGTTTTCAGGTGCCGTTTGAAGGTTGAGAAAGTTTTTCTGAGAGACAGTGGTAGAGGGTTCCATACATTTGGGCCAAAGACAGATTTTTTTTACCAAAGGTGTCTAGAGAGAGCGAGGAACAGTCAACAGTGAGGTGTCAGAAGAGCGGAGCGTTCGAGAAGATTTGTAACCCTGCAGGAGGTTGGCAAGATAGGATGGCATGTTCTCGTGATAGATACACTGAAAGCAGAGACAGGCAACTTTATATTGAATCCTAGCCTTTACCGGGAGCCAATGAAGTGTTCTAAGCAGAGATTTTGCACTCTCACGCCTGGGCTTGCGGAGAACAAGGCGAGCCGCGTGGTTCTGCATGCGCTGAAGTTTAAATAGTTGATTGTCATGGAGACCTGCGAATAGAGAGTTACAATAGTCCAGTCTAGATAGTATGAAAGAGACAGAAAGCTTGTTGGTAGCATCAGTGGAAAGGAAGGAGCGAATCTTACCTATTCTGCGTAGCTGATAGTACAGAGTACGGCACAACTGCTTGACATGGGCTTCCATAGACAGTGTTTCATCCAGGTAGAAGCCAAGGTTTCTAACAGTTTGTGAGAAAGATACATCACAACCAGAGATAGACATGGGGGCATGAGTAACCTGATTGACCTTTGACTTAGTACCAGTAACAATAGGCTCAGTTTTATCATCATTCATCTTCAGCTTGTTTTCACTCATCCACTTGGAGACATCCTCTATACAATCTCAGACTGCACGCAAGAGCGTCAAAATCTGATGTACAATTTAAACAACTCATTATCAAAAAAACAAGCACAGCCCACTTTCAAACGTATGATGTAAACACACTGTACATGATCCAAAACAAGTGTGACTGCCCGCGTTCAAGCAAACAGGAACCAGGGAAAAAAAACACGAATAAAGAATAAGAACGCGTATTCAATACAACAGACAGAGCAGCAGGGAAGTTTCAACCTTTATTTTTGTATCTGGTGTTTGTGATCTTACGCTTGACAAAGACCAGTTGGCCGAAAATTTGCGCCTGTCTCGTCTTGTATTAAATACGCGTTCTTGTTCTTTGTTCGTGTATTTTTCTGGCATACTGTACACCTTTAGAACCCATTGTCGTGAACAGATTTTTCTTATTGAGAACCTACTGTCATGCATACACTTTTCAAGAGTCAAAACATTTTAATTAACGCGCACTTAAACAGTTTATTTTCATTCAAGTATTCGTTTAAAAAAACTTTTTGTCTGTAGTCGATAACACACACACACACACACACACACACACACACACACAAGCACGCACGCGCGCACTGAATGTTCTACCATTATAGTTTGGAGGCAGAGTTGTGCCGTAATATTTAAAACATTCACTGAACCAAACATATATGCAGAACTCGAAATAATCTATGAATCAAAACACTTGAATTTTATATCTTAAAAATGCTATTAAAATACTATGCCTCGTACACAGACACGCACGATTGTAAAACCACTCAGGAAAAGATTAACTGTTAAATTTAACTCCAGCGCTCTCTCCCCCTTTTTGTCTTTCTCTGCCTATCACACACACACACACTACATATATATACACACATGTACATTTATGTGTGTATATACATATATATATGTATATACATTCTCCATATATATATATATATATTATGTATATATTTTATATGTATACTATATACACATATATACTATGCATATACACACACATATGTATCAAGTCCTGCTAGGTAATGTTTGTGTCTGAAACTGGTTCTTTCGTGTAAAATTCCTCCAAAGTACAACTGGTGGTTTTGGACGGAATTCTGTTTCCTGTACTGTCAGACACTACCCATCCGTGTGTCCATTGTTTGCATTCTTAAAAGCAACCTAGCAATGTTGACACCTGTCGGTGTGACTTCTTGTTTAAAGCCCAGCCGAATGTGTGGGGCCATGTCAGGGCTATAACCAGTTCAAAAAATACAATACTTCTGCAGGAAAAAAAAGTTAAGTAATAATACGCCGATCATAAATCCCACACTATACGCTAATCATAAGCCGACCACAAAACCTACACGTAATCATAAGCCGACCACAAAACCCACACTATACAGTAACCATAAGCTGACCACAAAACCTACACTTATACAGTAACCATAAGCTGACCACAAAACCTACACTATATACAGTAACCATAAGCTGATCACAAAACCTACACTATATACAGCAACCATAAGCTGACCACAAAACCTAACACTATATACAGTAACCTAAGCTGACCATAAAACCAACACTATATACAGTAACCATAAGCTGACCACAAAACCTACACTATATACAGTAACCATAAGCTGACCACAAAACCTACACTATATACAGCAACCATAAGCTGACCACAAAACCTACACTATATACAGCAACCATAAGCTGACCACAAAACCTACACTATATACAGTAACCATAAGCTGACCACAGAACCTACACTTATACAGTAACCATAAGCCGACCACAGAACCTACACTTATACAGTAACCATAAGCCGACCACAAAACTACACTTATACGTAACCATAAGCCGACCACAAAACCTACTTATACGTAACCATAAAACCGACCACCACAAAACCTACATTGTACAGTAACCATAAGCCGACCACAAAACCACATTATACAGTAACCATAAGCCGACCACAAAACCCACACCATTACAGTAATCATAAGCTGACCACAAAACCTACACTTATACAGTAATCATAAGCCGACCACAAAACCTACACTATATACAGTAACCATAAGCCGACCACAAAACCCACACTATATACAATAATCATAAGCCGACCACAAAACCTACACTATATACAGTAACCATAAGCCGACCACAAAACCTACACTATATACAGTAATCATAAGCCGACCACAAAACCTACACTATATACAGTAACCATAAGCCGACCACAAAACCTACACTATATACAGTAATCATAAGCCGACCACAAAACCTACACTTATACAGTAATCATAAGCCGAACACAAAACCTACACTATATACAGTAACCATAAGCTGACCACAAAACCCACACTTATACGTAACCATAAGCCGACCACAAAACCTACTTATACAGTAACCATAAGCCGATCACAAAACCCACATACAGTAATAAGCCGACCACAAAACCTACACTATATACAGTAACCATAAGCTGACCACAAAACCTACTTCTATACGTAACCATAAGCCGACCACAATACCCACATACAGTAACCATAAGCCGACCACAAAACCTACACTTATACAGTAACCATAAGCCGACCACAAAACCTACTTCTATACGTAACCATAAGCCGACCACAAAACCCACATTATACAGTAACCATAAGCCGACCACAAAACCTACACTTATACAGTAACCATAAGCCGACCACAAAACCTGCACTTATACGGTAACCATAAGCCGACCACAAAACCTACACTTATACAGTAACCATAAGCCGACCACAAAACCTACACTTATACAGTAACCATAAGCCGACCACAAAACTACACTTATACAGTAACCATAAGCCGACCACAAAACCTGCACTTATACATAACCATAAGCCGACCACAAAACCTACTTATACGTAACCATAAGCTGACCACAAAACCTACATTTGCAGTAACCAT
Source organism: Monoplex corrugatus (assembly GCA_030674185.1). Taxonomy (NCBI): domain Eukaryota; kingdom Metazoa; phylum Mollusca; class Gastropoda; order Littorinimorpha; family Ranellidae; genus Monoplex; species Monoplex corrugatus. The sequence continues at coordinate 24,544,124 of JAPXFY010000016.1, read as the reverse complement.
AAGCTGACCACAAAACCTACACTTAGTAACCCAAAACTGACCACAAAACCTACACTTAGCAACCAAACACTGACCACAAAACCTACGTACTTATACGTAACCATAAGCCGACCACAGAACCCACACTGTACGTAATCAGAAGCTGACTTAAATAATTTTGAAAAAAACAAACAGGCTAAATTTACAACTACGTTGTACAGACTTTGTTGCGTGGGGTAAAACAATGCATGCTATACATAAAATCCATACGTCAAGTTGTAAGTTTGCGTTTTTTTACCCAGCAAAGTGTAATATACGGCATTCGCGGTGATAACATTTTTTTTTTACTGTTCCGACAATTGTGTCATGACGAAATATCAGCCCCTTTAACTTGTGAACGGGTTAAGGTTAGAACTAGGGTTAGGGTTAGAAGTGGTTATGGTTACTTTTGTCATATTAGATTCGGCGCGACATTTGTTCTGGCACAGTTGTCGGAACCACATACGCCATTTCCTTGACGCCATCAGAACAGCACTGAGAGTAAAACTATTAATATGATCATAGGAACGTCATACATGCTATTTCTCTTTGAAAACTTGCTGGCGATCAGTATATTGGACTGTGTAAAATTCGGTCATGTATAGACTGCTGATCTGTCCTTACTCTACATGTATTACCCCTTAAGAGTGAAGGTTGGATGTCAACCCCTCTTTCCTGGTTATCACTACTGAAATCGTCATATCTAAGCCTTACTGTTATTTCCATGGTTCCAAATCGCATACACTGATGCTAGGTGCAGCCTGAAAAAAGCGAAATACAATGTTTGTACAAAATCACTAATGGCACTCACCTCTATGAACAACCTTGTACAAATCACTAATGCCACTCAACTCTGAGAACGGCCTTGTACAAATCACTAATGCCACTCAACTCTAGGAACGGCCTTGTACAAATCACTAATGGCAATCAACTCTAGGAACGGCCTTGTACAAATCACTAATGCCAATCAACTCTAGGAACGGCCTTGTACAAATCACTAATGCCAATCAACTCTATGCGGCCTTGTACAAATCACTAATGCCACTCAACTCTAGGAACGGCCTTGTACAAATCACCAATGCCAATCACCTCTATGAGCGGCCTTGTACAAATCACTAATGCCAATCAACTCTATGAGCGGCCTTGTACAAATCACTAATGCCAATCACCTCTATGAACGGCCTTGTACAAATCACTAATTCCAATCACCTCTATGAACGGCCTTGTACAAATCACTAATGCCAATCACCTCTATGAACGGCCTTGTACAAATCACTAATTCCAATCACCTCTATGAACGGCCTTGTACAAATCACTAATTGCCAATCACCTAAGAAACGGCCTTGTACAAATCGCATTGCGATCACCTCTATGAACGACCTTGTACAAATCACTAATGTCAATCTCTCAAGAAACGACGTACAAATCACTAATGCCAATCACCTCATGACGACCTTGTAAAATCACTAATGTCATCACCTCTAGAAACGACTTGTACAAATCACTAATGCCATCAACTCAAAAAACGTTGTCAAATCACTAATGCCAATCACCTCTATGAACGACCTTGTACAAATCATGTCAATCACCTCAAAACGACCTTGTACAAATCACTGAGTCGGTCACCTCAAAAAACCTTGTGCAAATCACTAATGTCAATCACCTCAAGAAACGACCTTGTACAAATCAATGTCAATCACCTCAAGAAACGACCTTGTACAAATCAATGTCAATCACTCAAGAAACGACCTTGTACAAATCACTAATGTCAATCATCTCAAGAAACGACCTTGTACAAATCACTAATGTCAATCATCTCAAGAAACGACCTTGTACAAATCACTAATGTCAATCACTCAAAAACGACCTTGTACAAATCACTAATGTCAATCACCTAAAAAAACGACCTTGTACAAATCACTATGTCAATCACCTAAAAAAACGACCTTGTACAAATCACTAATGTCAATCACCTAAAAAACGACCTTGTACAAATCACTAATGTCAATCACCTCAAAAACGACCTTGTACAAATCACTAATGTCAATCACCTCAAAAACGACCTTGTACAAATCACTAATGTCAATCACCTAAAAACGACCTTGTACAAATAAAGTCAACACTAAAAACGACCTGACAATCACTGTCAATCACCTCAAAAAACGACCTTGTACAAATCACTAATGTCAATCACCTCAAAAACGACCTTGTACAAATCACTAATGCCAATCACCTCAAAAACGACCTTGTACAAATCACTAATGTCAATCACCTCAAAAAACGACCTTGTACAAATCACTAATGTCAATCACCTAAAAAAACGACCTTGTACAAATCACTAATGTCAATCACCTAAAAAACGACCTTGTACAAATCACTAATGTCAATCACCTCAAAAACGACCTTGTACAAATCACTAATGCCAATCACCTCAAAAACGACCTTGTACAAATCACTAATGTCAATCACCTCAAAAACGACCTTGTACAAATCACTAATGTCAATCACCTAAAAAAAACGACCTTGTACAAATCACTAATGCCAATCACCTCAAAAACGACCTTGTACAAATCACTAATGTCAATCACCTCAAAAACGACCTTGTACAAATCACTAATGTCAATCACCTCAAAAACGACCTTGTACAAATCACTAATGTCAATCACCTCAAAAACGACCTTGTACAAATCACTAATGTCAATCACCTCAAAAACGACCTTGTACAAATCACTAATGTCAATCACCTCAAAAACGACCTTGTACAAATCACTGTCAATCACCTCAAAAACGACCTTGTACAAATCACTAATGTCAATCACCTCAAAAACGACTGTGCAAATCACTAATGCCAATCACAAGAAAAGACCCTGCACAAATTGCTTATGTCAATCAACTCAAAAAACGACCTTAGACAAATCAATTCCAATCGACTCAAAAAACGACCGTGGCGTCTATTTGTATCAAATGCTACCTGTGTACACTAAGCGCCTATATTTGCACTAACCAATGTTCTTGTAACCTTAACGCAATATTGTACAAACATGTTTCTTATAACCTCAACGTGTACATTAAATATGTTCGTACCACTTTAATTTTGTAAACTTGATAATAACGTATAATATCAAAAAAACAAACACCACTTTGATGTAAAACTTGCCCAACGTTGTCAACCATTACTCTAACAGTATTAATATGTCCAATTAATACACGCAAACACGAAAGTGTAATAATAAAAAAAAAACCACTGGGATGTAAAACTTGTCCAACGCTCTGTCAACTGTCAACACTATTCTCTAACCGTAACTAACTCGAACACACACACACACGAATCACGCAGGCACGATTTCTGGGCCACAAACATTCTGGTTCCCTCATCCCTGCTTTGCTATTTGAAGTCCCACGAATTCCTGTTCTTGTGGTCCAAACTCTTTAATTAAAATCAAATCTACGAAACCAGATCTACCTATGCATGTGCCTTTCCCAGGAATTGCCGTTTCCTGGATTCCTTGGAGTTGCTGCTTTCTTAAAGTCACTCGGTGCACATTTCCCTGGAGTCGCTGTAGTCAATGCTTCCCTGGAGTCGCTGTAGTCAACATTTCCCTGGAGTCACTGTAGTTACCGTTTCCTGTAGTCGCCATAGTTGCCATCGCCCCGAGTTGATGTCGCCATTTTCCTGGAGTCTCCATTTCCCTGGAGTCGTCGTAGTCGCCATTTCCCTGGATTTGTCTATTATCCTGTTGTCGCCATTTTCCTGGAGTCGCCGTAGTTACCATTTTCCTAAAGTTTCCATTTTCCCGGAGTCGCTGTAGTTGCATTTTCCTGGCGTCGTCGTAGTCGCCATTTTCCTGGAGTCGTCGTAGTCGCCATTTTCCTGGAGTCGTAGTCGCCATTTTCCTGGAGTCGTTGTAGTCGCCATTTGCCTGGAGTCGTAGTCGCCATTTGCCTGGAGTCGTCGTAGTCGCCATTTTCCTGGAGTCGTCGTAGTCGCCATTTTCCTGGAGTCGTAGTCGCCATTTTCCTGGAGTCGTTGTAGTCGCCATTTGCCTGGAGTCGTAGTCACCATTTTCCTGGAGTCGTCTTTATCTTCATTTTCCTGGAGTCGTAGTCGCCATTTTCCTGTAGACGTCTTTATCGCCATTTTCCTGTTGTCATTTTCCTGGAGTCCCCATTTTCCTGCAGTCGTCGTTGTCGCCATTTTCCTTCAATTGTCGTAGTCTCCATTTTCCTCGAGTCGTTGTAGTCGCCATTTTCCTGTAGTCTCCATTTTCCTGTTGTCATCGTAGTCTCCATTTTCCTGCAGTCGTCGTTGTAGTCGCCATTTTCCTGTAGTCTCCATTTTCCTGTTGTCATCGTAGTCTCCATTTTCCTGTTGTGATCATAGTCGCCAGTGTCCTGGAGTCGTAGTCGCCAGTGTCCTGGAGTCGTAGTCGCCAGTGTCCTGGAGTCATTGTCGCCAGTGTCCTGGAGTCGTCGTCGCCAGTGTCCTGGAGTCGTCGTCGCCAGTGTCCTGGAGTCGTCGTCGCCAGTGTCCTGGAGTCGTCGTCGCCAGTGTCCTGGAGTCATAGTCGCCAGTGTCCTGGAGTCGTAGTCGCCAGTGTCCTGGAGTCATAGTCGCCAGTGTCCTGGAGTCATAGTCGCCAGTGTCCTGGAGTCGTAGTCGCCAGTGTCCTGGAGTCAGTCGCCAGTGTCTTGGGAGTCGTAGTCGCCAGTGTCCTAGAGTCAGTCGCCAGTGTCTTGGAGTCGTAGTCGCCAGTGTCCTGGAGTCATAGTCGCCAGTGTCCTGGAGTCGTAGTCGCCAGTGTCCTAGAGTCATAGTCGCCAGTGTCCTGGAGTCATAGTCGCCAGTGTCCTGGAGTCATAGTCGCCAGTGTCCTAGAGTCATAGTCGCCAGTGTCCTAGAGTCGTAGTCGCCAGTGTCCTAGAGTCATAGTCGCCAGTGTCCTAGAGTCATAGTCGCCAGTGTCCTAGAGTCATAGTCGCCAGTGTCCTGGAGTCGTAGTCGCCAGTGTCCTAGAGTCATAGTCGTCAGTGTCCTGGAGTCGTAGTCGCCAGTGTACTGGAGTCGTAGTCGCCAGTGTCCTGGAGTCGTAGTCGCCAGTGTCCTAGAGTCATAGTCGCCAGTGTCCTAGAGTCATAGTCGCCAGTGTCCTAGAGTCAGTCGCCAGTGTCCTAGAGTCAATAGTCGCCAGTGTCCTGGAGTCGTAGTCGCCAGTGTCCTGGAGTCAGTCGCCAGTGTCCTAGAGTCATAGTCGCCAGTGTCCTAGAGTCATAGTCGCCAGTGTCCTGGAGTCAGTCGCCAGTGTCCTAGAGTCAGTCGCCAGTGTCCTAGAGTCAGTCGTCAGTGTCCTAGAGTCAGTCGCCAGTGTCCTAGAGTCATAGTCGCCAGTGTCCTAGAGTCATAGTCGCCAGTGTCCTAGAGTCATAGTCGCCAGTGTCCTGGAGTCAGTCGCCAGTGTCCTAGAGTCATAGTCGCCAGTGTCCTAGAGTCATAGTCGCCAGTGTCCTAGAGTCATAGTCGCCAGTGTCCTAGAGTCAGTCGCCAGTGTCCTAGAGTCATAGTCGCCAGTGTCCTGGAGTCAGTCGCCAGTGTCCTGGAGTCGTAGTCGCCAGTGTCCTGGAGTCGTAGTCGCCAGTGTCCTGGAGTCAGTCGCCAGTGTCCTGGAGTTATAGTCGCCAGTGTCCTGGAGTCAGTCGCCAGTGTCCTGGAGTCAGTCGCCAGTGTCCTGGAGTCATAGTCGCCAGTGTCCTGGAGTCGTAGTCGCCATTTCCCCAGAGTCGCCGTAGTCGCCATTTCCCCAGAGTCGCTGCAGCCGCCATTTCCCCGGAGGCGCGATATCCCTGTAGTCGCTGTAGCTACCTTTTTCCTGTAATATATATATATACTACACGTCATTATTGAAGGGCCAGGAACGTTTTTGAGTCAATTTTTGAAAGAAGAAATAACCTATTTTCTCTTACTCTTTTCTCCAATTCGTTGCCGTAACTGAATGGATAAGAGCTCAGACAACATTGCAGTTTCCTTTTGGCACGTGTTTGGGGATTTGCCGATTTGCAATGGGCGGCCCAAGGAAGACAATTTCCACACGAAATTGTCGAATCTTCAGCAGGGTCTCTCTGACGACGCAGGCAAGGTAGCGACAAAATTCGCTTTGCACGTGCAAGGCAAGCCCTTTTTGAACACTACTCCAGCCAAAGTTGCCCGCAGACGAGGATAAAAAGGACCCGTTCTTGGTTCGTTTTAACCATGCTTGCAAGACGACGGATGACGGATGACGGATGAGCAGCGGGGGAGAGCCCTCGCTCTGCTTGATGAAGGCCTAGCGCAGCGGGAAGTTGCTAGACGACTTGAAGTGTCGCATTCCACAATCCAGAGACTGCTGGAGCGCTTCAATGAGACTGGAGCAGTCCAGGAAAGGCGTCACACGGGTCGACCCAGAGTAACGACAAGACAGCAAGACCGCTACCTTGCCCTCTCCGTCCTGAGGGAAAGGGCATCCACTGCGGTGACCTTGAGGGGTCAGCTGAGGGACGCAACAGGTGCTAACATCAGCTGCAGCACGGTGAGAAGATGGCTACATGAGGCAAACTTGAGGTCACGGAGACCGGCCGTCCGACCCGTGCTGTCACCGGTCAACAGAGTGTGCCGCATGACCTGGGCCAGGGAGCACGTGACCTGGACAAGGCAACAGTGGGCCCGGGTCTTGTTTTCGGATGAGTCCAGGTTCACCCTGACCTTTAACGATGGCCGGGCTCGGGTGTGGCGACGTCAAGGGGAGAGGTTCGCTGACGCCACTGTCCAAGAGCATAACCGGTACGGCGGCGGGTCGGTGATGGTGTGGGGTGGCATGAGCCGTGGTACCCGGACCCCCCTGCTCCCCATTGACGGCATCCTGAACGGGGTCCGGTACCGGGACGAGGTTCTGGCGGCCGTGGCACTGCCTGCGCTTGTGGACCTTGGTCAAGGCGCCATCTTCCAGGACGACAATGCACCTGCGCATCGAGCACGCCTTGTGACCGACTTCCTGGAGCAGCATGAAGTCGTCCGTATGGCCTGGCCAGCGTGCTCACCTGACCTGAACCCAATTGAACACCTCTGGGATGTGCTCGGGAGGCGCATCAGGGACAACCACCCCCCCAACGGGCACCCTGGCCAGGCTGGTCGACATCCTGCAGATCGAGTGGGCGGCCATCCCTCAGGACACACTCCGTACCCTTGTGGGGTCGATGCATCGGCGCTGTGAAGCATGCATCCAGGCTCGGGGCGGACACACGCGATATTGAAAACAGATTGGCCAAATCTGACACTTTCTGTTTTTTGAAAAGGGGGGGGATGTTCCTTTAAATGCATGTGCTGTTCACTAATGGGTCATTGTGCTAATTTCTTTTTCCAAAACAGGTGTGGAAATGATGAAATAAAACATAGAATCAATTCTAAACATTGTCAATTATTTCAACTTAAAATTAGAGAGGAAGGAAGAAGTGGCCCTTAAATTATGATTAGGAGTATATATACAAATAGTTTATGTGCCGCACCTCATGTGCACTTCAATATCTCAGGGGCCATTTACGTACACGGCTATTTTCAAACCCAACCATTTGACAGTAATCATCCGTTTTCGATGTTGTGACTGCTTAATGGTTCTACGTTTACATAAGCCACGATCGCCAGCATAGCTCAGAGGATCTTCTAACATTATGTTTAAGGGTGGACATATTTGCTTCATATGTATCTGCCTTTTGCCTCATCTTTATAAAGCACATTGTGGTTCATCTGTTTTGATCACAACGTTAAGAGTTCAGGTCTCTCTCTCTTCGTTTTTCTGTTCATCCTTCCTTAAGTCTTTCCTTTCATCCTAAAAAAAAAAGCTGGTCTCTATCACCTCACTCCCCTCCGACCCCAGGGTTATGCAACTAGGAAGGACTTCAGGACCTGGCCGGTTTATGTGTAGACTTTTAGACTTGTCCAATGATCACCATATACATGGCACCTGTGACGTTAGTGCATATGGAATTCATTCCGATCGCTGAGACATCTTGAGAAATTGGAATTAGAATCTGATCCTGTCTATAGAATACATGCACTTTTTACCCTACTGTTGGCATTTTCCAGCTCTTATTTTTGTTTAAAGCCCAGCCAACTGCGTAGAGCCATATCACGGTAATCCATTTCAAAACACACTTCAACACAAGGAAAAAAACATACACATCAATGCAATGGCACACATATTCCAAGGGAATGCCCCTGGCATCGACCTTCTCTGTCCAGTTTATCACACAGGGGATTTGGAAAACATACTAACATTGAAACATTAACAAGTTCACTAAAACGGACAAAAACGGGCCTAAATTACCTAAATTTGCTTTTGCACATCTCATTTCCCTAGAACCAAAAATCCACTTTTCAATCCTAAGATAAAGTACGTAAGACTTATCTAACACGTACAGGTGAACAGACCAGCAACAGAAATGACAAACCATAAGACAAAAACAAGAGCGACAGGAGGACATTTCTAGCACCAAATTTACAGAAGGTGTGGATACTGTTTATACTGAAAGAACCCCTGGTATCCCCACGGGGGCGCTGATAGGATCTGATGTGTACTTGCTTTACATATGTCACTGGGAATTGCCTAACCAACTGTCACATAGAAATCAAATATTTTGTTACAATACTCTTCGGAAATAAGAGGGTAGCAGGGAGAATTTTAAATATTAACTAAACCACGTAGCTCTTGAGAGTCACGGAGTTATCTCCCATGTAGAATTTCTTAAATCCAACACAGTTTGCGCTACCCATTCAGATAGCATTGACGCAGCCAACAAAGTTGTAAGCTCAGAACATTCCTCAATGTTCTGAGCTTTACAACTTTATGCTTGTGGCTGCGTCTATGCCTCAATGTTCTGAGCTCAACTATATTTTGTGACTGCGTATATGCTAGCTGAATGGGGTAGCGCAAACTGTTGGATTTGAGAAATTCTACATGGGAGATAACTCCGTGACTCAAGAGTTATGTTGCTTAGTTAACTCCTTGTCACTGTATTACGGTTTATATCCGTTCATCATGGCGACTGTTAACCCGTTTCACTCCTCCCTCGTTTGTAATGCCTCCTTGTATATTTGTGTATTTTTGAATATGAATGTTACCGTTACTGTTATTTCTATTTAAAGCCCAGCCGACTGCGTAGAGCCGCATCAGAGTTATAACCGCTTCAAAACATACAAAACTTTTCGTCTAAAAGCACATATGTGAATAGACGTTAAACGAGATAACGAACATACAAGAAAGAAATGAAAAGTACGCATATCAGTGCATTCGTCTACATAATCGAAGGACATACCCCTGGTGCTAACCACTCATCCAATTTATCGCACAAGGGATTTAAAAAAGACACCTGAACACAAATCTAAGTATACCAAAGCAAAAAGGATAGGATGAAATGACAGAGCAAAGGAACAAGGCAGAAACAAAGAGCGACAGAAAAGTAAATTTCTAGCACAGAATTTCCAGAAGGTGGGGATACTATTTATACTGAAAAAGCACCCGGCATCCCCACTGGTGTTTTAATATGAACGTTATAACAGTAGAGTAGATAGGCTTATCCATAAACATCCAATGGGACCCAATGATACTATCCTTGAGTAATAAGCGTTTAAATTTAAGGGGCATATTCCATCATACAAATGTAGGCGTTTTCGGTACTAGCAGGCCTGCCATTAAACAGAACACCTACACACCTGGCCGTTTACACCTGCAGTACTCATTTCACATAATATATACAATATTTACATTTAAACAACTCCTACAGTATTTGCTTTTCAACATCTACTGGCATTTCACGTTTCACAAACTTATCTGGGCAAGCCTACAGCTTCAGTGTAATTATCTGAACCACTTACCTGTCTCAAATTTCAAGTCTTGAACATCCAATTTTCGTGTGACAGCGTCCTTTTTGTGATGTCCTGATGTCATGTCCTCGACGACAACCCTGACGTGGTCCTCAGTGGCATGTGATCCTTGATGCCGTGGTTCTCACTGTGGTCCTTGGTGTGGTTCTAGTTACCTGAAGATGTTCTTTTAAACGTGTTCAACGTTGTCTTTGTTCCGAACCGTAGTTCTAGAAGGCTGAAATGTCCCATACTTGTAGATTGAAGATCCATATCCTTGTCCTCGAAAACAAAACCCCGACATCGTCCTCGATGGTCGTTCAGTGGTTCAATTCAGGACTACATGTACATTCAAAACATACAGTCAGGCAAGACTGTTGGTAGACACTGAGACGTCGCAGAGGCTTTTAGTCTGAACAGGCTGATGCGGATAGGATGGGACCGCACCAGGGGGTGGGGTGGTAGGTGGATGTGAAAAAGGGGATCCAAGGTGAAGATAGAATTAAGCGAGGGCGAAGTGGGTCGGGACTGACGATGGGTTAGCTTCATATATTCCAAAAGTCCCAGTCTGGTTTTCCCCTTATCTTTGGCGTCCTGTACCGCTTCACTTTTTGGAGACGGGGAGATGTTTGCTCTGCCGTTCGTTTTGTTTGCTGTGCCATTCGTTTTGTTTGCTGTGTCATTCGTTTTTTTGCTGTGCCGTTATCGTCTTTTTGATGACTTGTCTTTCGGGAGGGGTCGGGTAGATTTAGGGGAGGGGTCGGGTAGATTTAGGGGAGGGATCGGGTAGATTTAGGGGAGGGGTCGGGTAGATTTAGGGGAGGGGTCGGGTAGATTTAGGGGAGGGGCTGAGTGGGCTAGAAGAACAGGACTTCAGTGAATACACATATGAACAGATGGGATGAACAGAAAGAAATAGGAAAGAAAAGTCATTTTACTGTTCTGAATACTGGAGAGACATCAAATCTTCCACAAAAACGAAACGAATAGGAAAAAAACCATCTGCATTACATTGTCTGGCCTTTACCCATCTCGAACTATAGGGAAAGCAGCGTCACCATCATGTCACCACCATGAAAAGACAAAGATAGACCGGCCACATCATCCCATGAGAGCAGGCAATCACCCGGATCTGCTTCTTATACTGGTTCATATTGCTTATAGCCCAGCCGACTGCTAGACTATCACCCGGATTGCCCTTCTCTGAACACCAGGAGGAAAGAGCACCAGATGAAGAACATCATCCCCGACCTTAAAAACCCTTAAACACGCACTGGGCAGCTGGTTCATAACATAAGTGAAGAAACTCTGCTGCTTCACTTGCCAACGTGATAACAGGAAGGATGGTCCATCTGACGAATCGACGAAAGAAAAAGGGACATAACCTACATATAAACATTGGAAGATAATCTGATGTAAAATAGCACGACAAAATCAAGCGAAGACCAGTAGAAGCGCCAACCATCCACCTCAGACAATTTTAATACTTTCGAAACGAAACAATTAAAGCTTATTTAAAGCCCAGCCGACAGCGTAGAGCCATACCAGGGCTACAACCGCTTCAAAACATACAAAACAGGAAAACAAATGAAAATTAAGTACAGATATCAATGCATTCGCGCGCATGATCTAAAGATTTGCCCTGGCGCTGACCACTCCGTCCAATATATCGCATATGGGATTTCAAAAAACATCTGAATACAAATCTAAGCATACCTTCGGACAGCAAAACATACATAAAACGGGCCTGAACTACCTAAAATTGCTTCTGCATATCTCACCTCCCCAGAGCCAAAATTGCACTTAATACATGCATCCAACCACCAATCCCAAGAAAAACCACGCAAGACCCCACCGAACACACAGGTGAATGGACCATCAAGCCAGAAATCGATAGGAAGGAAGGAATGATAGGAGGCAAAGGAACAAGGCAGAAACAGAAAAAAATAAATTCTAGCACTGAACTTTCAGAAGGCGGAGACACTATACTGAAAGAGCCCCCGGCATCCTCACAGGAGGGAGGGGGGGGGGGACGTAAGCCGAGAACAGCATTTCAGGCAGGGGAAAAACCCTTGCATTTCGTTTTATAAATGAATCTAAGCCAAAATGTCAAAGTACTCTGAACTAAAATGTACATATTTTGTGAAAAGGCGATGATAATCACACAATCAGCTGGGTTCCATTTTACTGTTTCTATTTAAAAACTGTCCTTGTTTAATTTCATCTATTCAAAAATATTAAGTAAACGATAAGGTATACAGCTTTATGTTGTTTTTTATTTCATAATTTTTTTATTTTTTGGGTTTTTCGTTTGTTTTTTCGCTTTTGTTTCGTTGTGTTTTGAATTTTTTTGTTTGAGGCTTTTTGCTTTCGTTATTTTGTTTTGAGTTACTTTTTCTGTTTTGTTTTCATTTAGTTTTAGAGTTTGGATTTGGAATTCAATTTGATATCCCCCCTACGCGTGATTTCTAAACCGGGCATGTTTTAAAAATAAAAATGTATGTGCTTTGATTTTGGTTCTGGTTGTTTTACTTTAAACTGGCTTGGATATTTGTTTTAAGGCATTTTGTTTAATGTTCGTGTTAGTTTAAGTTTTTTTGTTTGTTTTTAAATTACGTTTGGTTTTATTGATTAGAGTTTTATTGTTACTTCAATTCTGAAGAGTATTTTCGGGTTTTTAATTTCGCTTCAATGTTTTGCTTTTATTGTTTAGAATGTTTACATTTCATTTTGTGTACATAACGTGTAGATTTCGTTCTATTGTTTAGAATCTTTAGATTTTGTTTTATGTTTACATTCGGTTTTCATGTTTAGTTTCGGTTTAAGTATATTTTAGATTGGAGTTCAGTTTCAGTTTGGGTTTAAGTTAAACTGAGTTTTGGTTTGAGTTTTGAGTTTAGCTTTGAGTTTTGGTTTAAGTCTGAGTTTTGGTTTTGGTTTCAAGTTTACTTTGGGGTTTGAAGTTTAGGTTTGAGTTTCAAGTTTACGTTGGGGTTTGAAGTTTAGGTTTGAGTTTCAAGTTTAGGATTGAGTTTCAAGTTTAGGATTGAGAGTTTCAAGTTTAGGATCGAGTTTCATGTTTAGGATTGTTTCAAGTTTAGGTCTGAGTTTCAAGTTTAGGTCTGAGTTTCAAGTTTAGGTCTGAGTTTCAAGTTTAGGTCTGAGTTTCAAGTTTAGGTCTGAGTTTCAAGTTTAGGTCTGAGTTTCAAGTTCAGTTTGAGTTTAAGTTTAGGTCTGAGTTTCAAGTTTAGGTCTGAGTTTCAAGTTTAGGTCTGAGTTTCAAGTTCAGTTTGAATTTCAAGTTCAGTTTGAGTTTCAAGTTCAGGTTTGAGTTTCAAGTTTAGGATTGAGTTTCAAGTTTAGGTTTGAGTTTCAAGTTCAGTTTGAGTTCTGTTTGTATTTAAGTTTAGCATAAGTTTAGGTCTTGTTTTAACTTCATACCTTTAAGTTCATTTTTAATTTCAGTTGCATTTGTTTTGAATTTAGTTCCTGGTTTAAGTTTAAGTTAGCTCTCGTTTAGTTCTGTTTTAGTTTACCTCTGGTTTACGTTTGGCTCTAGTTTTAGTTTAGTTCTGGCTTTAGTTTAGTTCTGGCTTAAGTTTAGTTTAGTTCTGGCTTTAGTTTCTGGCTAAGTTTAGTTTAGTTCTGGCTTAAGTTCAGTTTAGTTCTGGCTTAGGTTTAGTTTAGTTCTTCTGGCTTAGGTTTAGTTTAGTTCTTCTGGCTTAGGTTTAGTTTAGTTCTGTCAGGTTATTTTAGTTCTGGCCTAGGTTCAGTTTAGTTCTGGCTTAGGTTTAGTTTAGTTCGGTCTTAGGTTATTTTAGTTCTGGCTTAGGTTTAGTTTAGTTCTGTCTTAGGTTATTTTAGTTCTGGCTTAGGTTTAGTTTAGTTCTGGCTTAGGTTATTTTAGTTCTGGCTTAGGTTAGTTTAGTTCTGTCTTAGGTTTAGTTTAGTTCTGACTTAGGTTTAGTTTAGTTCTGACTTAGGTTTAGTTTAGTTCTGACTTAAGTTTAGTTTAGTTTTCTGGCTTAAGTTTTAGTTCTAGTGTAGAATCTTTTTGATTTATCGATCAGTTTAATGTCTTATAGCAGTATAATTACACAAATACATGTACCATCAGAACTGAGAGTTTATTCATGTAACCCAACTGATCCTGTTGCTGATGTTAGTCTTGACATGAATTTGGAGAATTGTTTTTTTTTGAGTTCGTGACTTAGGCTGATCAGAATCTGAGACAGATTTTTTCTCCTCTCGACAGGTAATTTGGCCCCAAACTGCGCATGTCTTGTTTCGTTTACGCGCCTATATCGTTTCTAACGGCTATTTTACCGTTGGCTGTCGGATAAACTAGCGCTGAACATTACACAAGAGTGACTCGAGACAGTCAGTCCACCTGACCAGGATGTCTGTCAACCAGCAAGCCCTTCGAATTTGCATTATATGCTCTGGTTCCAGAGCCATGTTTAAGACCACAGCAGCGCCGGATGGAGTGGCGAAACACTACATCCACACTACGACTACGCTACTTTTCCCTCTCGTTGCAAAACGCCAGCTTAACCCTTTTGACTCCCGCACCCTGTCCACATGCACCATGCATTGTCAGCCGTGCTGGCAAAGCAAAAACTTAACCCTTTGACTCGCTCACCCTGTCCACCAGCTTCCTGCAGAAAGCTGGTGGATAGGGTGAGGGAATCTAAAGGTTAAGTTTTTGTGGTTGGTGGATAGGGTGCTGGAGTCAAAGGGTTAATCTTCCCATGCCACAGTCACCGGTACAAGTGAACGTAAAATGTAGACCAAGCAACTACAGAAAATACGTCTGGCTCAAAAAGTTGATTGACCCTCCTTTGGCCTGGACAACGGCAGATAACCATTGAAGACACTGCAGAATTTCCGCTCGTGAAAAAGCCACCACCACCACTACCACCACACACGCGCCTCCCATGGCCTTTGGACCGACCCCAAACCATAGAAGTGCAAGTATGAAGACAATAGGGATCACACCTATATATTCTTGTTTATTGTTTAAAGCCCATCCGACTACGTAGAGCCATATCAGGTTTATAACCGCTTCAAAACGTACAAAACTTTAAACAGGAAAAAAATACACAATGCATTCGCGCACATAAGCCAAAGACATGCCCCCAGCGTTGACCACTCCGTCCAGTTCATCGCTCAGGGGATTTAAAAAAAAACACCTGACTACAAATTTAAGCATACCTAAAAACACCAAAACAAAAACGGACCTGAATACCTAAAATTGCTTCCGCATATCTCACCTCCCAAGAGCCAAAACTGCACCTAATACATGTACCCAATTATCAATCTTTAAAAAAAAGTACCAAGATTTTATTGAATACGCAAAGGTGAATGGACCATTAAGGCAGAAAAGGACAGGGAGAAATTACAGAAAGCAATGGAACAAGGCAGGAAAAGGAGTGACAGAAAAGAGGAAATTTCTTGCACAAATTTCTAGAAGGTGGGGATACTTTTTTTATACTGAAAGAACCCCCGGCATCGTGGGGGGGGGGGGGGGCTAACCTCAGATGAGGCATCAACGCCAAATGGGTATACAATATAAATGTACTACCCACAACGAAACAAGCTGGTGACTGTACACAGATCAGTCACATTTCAACAGCATACAAGAGCTGCTATCCAACCGAATAAGAACCAGAAAAAACACGAAAGAATACGAACGCGTATTTAATACAAGACAAGACAAGACAAGACAAGACAAGACAAGACAGGCGCAAATTGTCAAGCGTAAGATTACAAACACCAGATACATTTTGAGAAAAAGACTGAAACTTCCCTGCTGCTGTGTCCAATATAAGAAAATGAATGCCGAATAATCCAATACAAGCAAAACAAGGCAAGAAGTCGTAACCAGAATCGGTACGGGGCACCTGCAAGCCAGTTCCTCAGACTTCATTCCTTTGTTTTTAACTTGGAACAATGAACTGATGAGTAACATAGTAAAATGGCGACTGAGAAGACTGAGAATGATGTGAAATGGAGAGAGAAGGTGGAGGTAAAGGGAGGGAGGGAGACAAGGAGGGATGTGGAAGTGCAAGGTCAGGGAAGGAGAAATGGGAGGGAGGGGAAGGTGGAAAAGGGAGGTAAGGTTAAAACACCGGGCTACTGGCCATGGCATTTCACCTGCAAAAATAAAGTAAATCGCTGAATAAAACCACACTGCAGGCACACACACTGACACTCATACATACAGATGTGCATACACACCAAGCAAACATTCAATCATGAACACATCCAAATCATTTCCAGGAATCGATGGGAAAAAAGTGTACAAATCCATCAACCCGTTGGAATCACGTAGCAGTAACTAATTCCAAAAATTTCATTTCGTTTTAACTGGAATGCTTTGTGGCTGTGTACAAAAGGTCATTTCAAATATCTTTTGAAACTGAAAAAAAACCCAAACAAACAAACAAACAAACTCACCAGCTATCGGTTAAGATTTGCAGCCAGTCCACCGTGTCTGCCCTCTCCAAACAAAATGCAATTTAACAAGACCTCACTTCAACAATTTTACTGGAAATGTTAGGTCACGTGTAACCGACGTATCTATTGGCCAACGAGGTGAACACTTTTCTCGTGCATCCATTGACATTCTTCGTGTGCAGGAGGTGTTATCAGCTGCAGAAATACACTTTTCTAGTGTTTGGCGAGAAAGACTCTTTGCACGCACAAACCGTAAAAAAAAATGCTATCGTTTTCGTCTTCACTTCGCTTTTCTTTTTTTTTTCAAGCTACACAGACAAACTTTATTCTTTTAAATAATGAGAAAGGAAAGTATTATACTATTCAAACAAAACACCATAGAATTGATCAATACCAATGTGCATTACTCAGACAATAAATCTATTAATGGAAGTGCTGGAGAACAAAATCTGTCATTTCCGACCCGTGGAGTGTCAGAATTTTTTTTTTAAATCGATACTTGAAAGGATGGTTGGTACGTTTTTTTTTTTTCCTTTTTTGTTTGTTTGTTTGTTTCTTTTTTGTCTTTTTAATTAAACGTGAGTTAATTTGTAGTGTGCGTGCCGTCAGCCATGATAATGTTCTAGATGTCGGCTGTGCTATAAGCAATATGAAACTGTAACTGCATTTTCCTGCCTTTTGCAATTTAAGGAAAACGTTTTACTCTCTGTTGCGGAGTGTGTGTGTGTGTGGTTGTGTGCATTGTGTGTATGTGTGTTTATATTGTGTGTGTCTGGTATGTGTGTGGTGTGTGTGTGTGGTGCGTGTGTGCGTGTGTGTGTGTGGCGGTGGTCTTTGATTTAATGTCTATTCACTGAAGTGATTTTAGACCACAAAAAGGGGGGGGGTGGAGTGTAGGGGTGGATAGAGGAGGAGTTAAGAGGATATAAGAAGGATGTAAGAAAAGGAATGAAAGCACCAGGTAGGCCCTGGGAGAAAATACTGGACGGACTTGCATTGGACACAGCAGCAGGGAAGTTTCAGTCTTTTTCTAAAAATTTTGGCGTCTGGTGTTTGTTTGTTTGTAATCTTATGCTTGACAAAGGCCTGTTGGCCGAAAATATGCGCCTGTCTTGACTTGTTGTATTGAATACACGTACGTATTCTTCTTTTGTGTTTTTTTCTGGTTCCTGCAATGACAAGTCAAGGGAATATGTTGCACACAGACTGTGTGGAGGACAGGGAGGGAGACAGGAGGGGATTGAGACAAGTGGTGGACACGTAGAGCAGGAAATCATTGCTGGAAAGTTAGACGTGAAGGAAGACGATGTGTGTGACTGTAAAACAGAAGACGATGTGTGTGGATGTAAAACAGAAGACGATGTGTGTGGATGTAAAACAGAAGACGATGTGTGTGACTGTAAAACAGAAGACGATGTGTGTGGATGTAAAACAGAAGACGATGTGTGTGACTGTAAAACAGAAGACGATGTGTGTGGATGTAAAACAGAAGACGATGTGTGTGGATGTAAAACAGAAGACGATGTGTGTGACTGTAAAACAGAAGACGATGTGTGTGGATGTAAAACAGAAGACGATGTGTGTGGATGTAAAACAGAAGACGATGTGTGTGACTATAAAACAGAAGACGATGTGTGTGGATGTAAAACAGAAGACGATGTGTGTGACTATAAAACAGAAGACGATGTGTGTGGATGTAAAACAGAAGACGATGTGTGTGGATGTAAAACAGAAGACGATGTGTGTGGATGTAAAACAGAAGACGATGTGTGTGGATGTAAAACAGAAGACGATGTGTGTGGATGTAAAACAGAAGACGATGTGTGTGGATGTAAAACAGAAGACGATGTGTGTGACTATAAAACAGAAGACGATGTGTGTGACTGTAAAACAGAAGACGATGTGTTGTGGATGTAAAACAGAAGACGATGTGTGTGACTGTAAAACAGAAGACGATGTGTGGATGTAAAACAGAAGACGATGTGTGTGGATGTAAAACAGAAGACGATGTGTGTGACTATAAAACAGAAGACGATGTGTGTGGATGTAAAACAGAAGACGATGTGTGTGGATGTAAAACAGAAGACGATGTGTGGATGTAAAACAGAAGACGATGTGTGTGGATGTAAAACAGAAGACGATGTGTGTGGATGTAAAACAGAAGACGATGTGTGTGGATGTAAAACAGAAGACGATGTGTGTGACTGTAAAACAGAAGACGATGTGTGTGGATGTAAAACAGAAGACGATGTGTGTGGATGTAAAACAGAAGACGATGTGTGTGGATGTAAAACAGAAGACGATGTGTGTGGATGTAAAACAGAAGACGATGTGTGTGACTGTAAAACAGAAGACGATGTGTGTGGATGTAAAACAGAAGACGATGTGTGTGACTGTAAAACAGAAGACGATGTGTGTGGATGTAAAACAGAAGACGATGTGTGTGGATGTAAAACAGAAGACGATGTGTGTGGATGTAAAACAGAAGACGATGTGTGTGGATGTAAAACAGAAGACGATGTGTGTGGATGTAAAACAGAAGACGATGTGTGTGGATGTAAAACAGAAGACGATGTGTGTGACTGTAAAACAGAAGACGATGTGTGTGGATGTAAAACAGAAGACGATGTGTGTGACTGTAAAACAGAAGACGATGTGTGTGACTAAAACAGACAAAAGGGAAGCGATCACAGTTGCATGGACCATATACAGGTGGTGCTACGGATTTACAGAGGAGTCTGAAATGCATTTTACGTACTAACACAAACATTGAAAAGTAGCTTGTTTATGAAACAAAGATAAAAGAAAAAAAGATCTTTGATAAACAGTATTCTGATAAAGTGTGAGTTATCGATTACGCATTTTTTAGATGCAGATAAACGAAATCTGTCCGGAACCAGTTTAACAAAGTCTGGTAACTGGCCGTATTTCATAATGCAATAAGAATGTACACAGGTTCTTAAAAGATAAGCACAGATGATACATATTTCAGTCAAGGACAATGAATTGAAAAAGGCAGCTGCTTGCCAAAAAAAAAAAAAACAACATTTTTCACAAGCATCCAGACACCTTGGCTTGGTGGTTCGAGAAATCAACTAGGTAGTTATTAAAAGGCTGTGAATTCGAACCCACAACATTTGACATCCTGCAGAATATTTTATAGCTCCCACTAATTTTCTACCCAGAGCCGGATGTGACAGAAGCGAGGTTCGGAGGATTGGAGCCACACATTTGGGTGCCATCAAGTTGTTGGGCCTGGATACCGTCTGAATGTATTGTTTATGAATGAAAACAGTACGTAAAATGGTAAAAACAAAATATGACTGCTGGATCTTTAGGGTAAAACAAAACATTGAAAAATAGCTTTTTGTGAAAGATCCTTGGGGAGTAATATAAGCACGACGTTTCGAGCCCAGGCCCTTTGTCAAGTGAAAGAGAAGTGGAAAAATAAAAGTGACGTGGGAAATAAAAATGACATGGAAAATAAAATGACGTGGAAAATAAAAATGACGTGGAAAATAAAAATGACAGAGCAGTACTGGTGGGGGGTGGGGTGGGGGAGAAGAGGGGGAAACAGAAGGGATTAGAAGGACAAAGAGAGGGCCCGGGCACCGCTACGCGTCGGCAGTTCTGGTGTTCAGGCCCGCCGGCTGGACTGTTCCCAGTCGGTGGATGATGCAGTTCTCCATGCATTTCCTGTATCGTCGGTCTCTGGTGTTTTGCCACACTGCTGAAATTTGTGCATGGACGTAGCTGTGTTGAGGGCTGTTGAAATGTTGGCCTATTGGGTTGTTGTAGTTCAGTTTCATGGATCTTAAATTTTCCACAAAACGGTCATCCAATGAGCGGTATGTCTCACCCACATACAGTTTGGAGCACACCCCACCAGTACTGTTCCGTCATTTTATTTTCCACGTCATTTTATTTCACTTCATTTTATTTTCCACGTCATTTTATTTTCCACGTCATTTTATTTTCCACGTCATTTTATTTTCCATGTCATTTTTATTTTCCATGTCACTTTTTTTTTCCACTTCTCTTTCACTTGACAAAGGGCCTGGGCTCGAAACGTCGTGCTTATATTACTCCCAAGGATCTTTCACAAACAAGGTACTTTTCAATGTTTTGTTTTACCCTAAAGATCCAGCGGTCATATTTTGTTTTTACCATTTTACGTACTATTTTCATTCATAAACAATACATTCAGACGGTATCCAGGCCCAACAACTTGATGGCACCCAAATGTGTGGCTCCAATCCTCCGAACCTCGCCTCTGTCACATCCGGCTCTGGGTAGAAAGTTAGTGGGAGCTATAAAATATTCTGCAGGATGTCAAAGGGTGTGGGTTCGAATTCACAGCCTTTTAATAACTACCTAGTTGATTTCTCGAACCACCAAGCCAAGGTGTCTGGATGCTTGTGAAAAATGTATTTTTTTCGGCCAGCAGCTGCCTTTTTCAATTCATTGTCCTTAACAGCAAATGGCACAACCTTGACACAGGTTAATACGTTCAAATACCTGGAACGGTCATTTCATCAGACGGCAGATGCACATCGGAAATAGCTGGCAGAATCGGCCAAGCCAAAACAGCATTCAAGAAGATGACAAGCATTCTTACCAACAAATGCCTATCAATTAACATCAGAAAGAGAGTCCTTGAATGTTATATAGAACCAATACTGTTGTACGGACGCGAGGCGTGGACAGTCAGCAAGCAAAGCCAGAGCAAAATTGAGGCAGCCGAGATGTGGTTTCTCAGAAGAATGTCGAGAGTTCCATGGACAGCAAAGAAAACAAACGAGACAGTCTTGATGGAGGCAGACACAAGTAGATCACTCATAAGGAAGATTAGAAATAGACAGGCAACATTTATAGGCCATTTTATGAGGAAGGGGGATTTGGAGCACCTGGTCACAACGGGAAAGCTGGAGGGAAAGAGAGCACCAGGTAGACTCAGGGAGAGAATGCTGGACGGACTTGCAGAGTGGCTGGGGATGAGGAAGGTAGGGGAGATGCTAGGGGCAACGAGAGATAGAGATGGCTGGAAGTCCATGGTCGCCAACGCCATGCGGCAGAGCACGTGATGATGATGATGATGTCCTTGACTGGGATATGTATTATCTGTGCTTATCTTTTAAGAACCTGTTTACATTCTTATTGCATTATGAAATACGGCCAGTTACCAGACTTTGTTAAACTGGTTCCGGACAGATTTCGTTTATCTGCATCTAAAAAATGCGTAATCGATAACTCACACGTTATCAGAATATTGTTTATCAAAGACCTTTTTTTTCCTTTTATCTTTGTTGTTTTCTTGCCTTTCCCTTTATCGCCTTTTTATGTTTTTTTTGTTTTTTGTTTTTTAACAGGAACACTTGATTGACAGATATCGTCTATCTACATTTGATGAATACGTGACCAATACGGTGTACTTTCGATTTTTTTTTTATCAGTACAACCTTTGTGAAAGACTTCCTGTTTTCTCTTTAGCTCTCTTTTCTCTCTCTCTCTCTCTCTCTCTCTCTCTCTCTCTCTCTCTCTCTCTCCTCTCTCTCTCTCTCTTGCTTTCTCTCTTTCGTCTGTCTCTCATTCTCTGTCTCTCTGTCTCTCTGTCTCTCTCTCTTTCTCTCTTTTTCTCTCTCTCTCTGTGTGTCTCTCTCTCTTTCTCTCTCTCTCTGTCTCTGTCTCCCTCTGTCTCTCTCTCTCTCTGTCTCTTTCTCTGTCTCTCTCTCTCTCACTCTCTCTCTTTCCTCTCTCTCTCTCTCTCTGTCGCTCTCGCTCTGTCTCTCTCTCGCTATCAATCTCTGTCTCTCTCTCGATCTGTCTCTCTCTCTTAGTCTCTCTCTCTCTCTTTCTCTCTCGCTCACTCTCGCTGTCTGTCTGTCTGTCTGTCTGTCTGTCTCGCTCTCTCTGTCTCTGTTTCTGTCCCTCTCGCTCTCTCTCTCTCTGTGTCTGTCTGTCTGTCTGTCTCTCTCTGTCTCTCTCGCTCTCTCTGTCTCTGTTCCTCTCGCTCTCTCTGTCTCTGTCTGTCTGTCTCTGTCTATCTGTCTGTCTGTCTGTCTGTCTGTCTGTCTCTCTCTCTCTCTCTCTCTCTCTCTCTCTCTCTCTCTCTCTCTCTCTCACTCTCTTTCGTTGTATTTTCAACAGCGTCTCTGATTGACGGATATCGTCCACCTATACCCCAAAAAAAAAAACACACAAAAAAACAAAACAAAAAAAAGGGCAATAGAAAACACACTAAGGTCTTTCGTCACTCCAGTATTTCATTGAGAGACTTGTACTTTACCTTTTTCAAACTGAACAACTGAGGATTTGATTGCTGTTTTGTTGGACTTTGTACTACATTTTTACATTTTTTTTTTACAGTGTTGCTTTTTTCTTTTGTTCTGGACTTTGCACTGCTGTTTTACAGTTTTAAAGAATTGTTGTTTTTTTGTTCGTTTTGTTTTGGACTTTGTACTGTGTTTTATATTTTTAAAGAGGTGGGGGTGGGGTGGATGGGTGGACTTTGCACTGCTGTTTTATATTTTTAAAGAGTTGGTTTTTTTTTTTTACTTTGTACTAGTTTTGTATTTTTAAAGAGGTGGGTTTTTTTTCTGACTTTATTGTTTTATATTTTTTAAAGAGTTGTTTTTTTTTGGACTTTGTACTATTGTTTTATATTTTTTAAAGAGTTGTGTTTTTGGACTTTGTACTACTGTTTTATATTTTTTAAAGAGTTGTGTTTTTGGACTTTGTACTACTGTTTTATATTTTTTAAAGAGTTGTTTGTTTTGACTTTGCACTACTGTTTCACATTTTTAAAGAGTTGTGTTTTTTTTACTTTGTACTACTGTTTCACATTTTTAAAGAGTTGTGTTTTTTACTTTGTACTACTGTTTCACATTTTAAAGAGTTGTGTTTTTTTTACTTTGTACTACTGTTTCACATTTTAAAGAGTTGTGTTTTTTTTACTTTGTACTACTGTTTCATATTTTTAAAGATTGTTTTTGTTTGTTTTGACTTTGTACTACTGTTTTCACATTTTAAAGAGTTGAGTTTTTTTTTACTTTGTACTACTGTTTCAAATTTTAAAGAGTTGTTTTTTTACTTTGTACTACTGTTTCACATTTTAAAGATTGACTATTTTACTTTAAAGAGTGTGTTTTTTTTTGTTTTTTTGGTTGTTTTTGTTTGTTGACTTTGTACTACTGTTTTACATTTTTAAAAGTTATCTTGAAATTTTTTTTCCGATATAGACAACAAACTGATTTCTAAATAAGACTTGTTTTTGTTGGACTTTGTACTACTGTTTCACATTTTAAAGACTTGTTTTTGTTGTTTTTGTTGTTTTTGTCAGACTTTGTACTACTGTTTTACATTTTAAAAAGTTTATCTTGAAAGTGTTTTTCCCAAATATAGGAAAAAAACAAACAAACAAACAAAGAGTAACGATATATCTTGAAAGTGTTTTTCCCCAATATAGGAAAAAACAAACAAACACACAAACAAATAAACAAACAAAAAAACATGAGAGTAACGATTCCCTGCAGCGACGAACTCTGTCTGGGGAGATTAGCCTGACTTCCACATAATCAATCCTTTGTTACAAAAACAACGAAAACGAGAAAAACGCGAAAATAGAATAAGAACAAGTATTTAATACAACTAGACACGACAGGCGCAAATTTGCGGCCAGTTGGTCTTTGTCAAGCTAAACGTAAGATCATTGTTTGCTTGAACGTGGGTGGTCACTCTTGTTTTGGATTTCTAACAACACGAACAACAACAACAACATCAAGCAAAGCATATCAAAACATGTTCACAGTCGTGGTTTGACACAGTGTGTTTGGACTGTTTTCAAAACAATGCTGTACGCCTTGTACTCAAAAAGAAAAAAGCTGACCACATCTCCCCTCTCCTGGCACAACTTCACTGGCTCCCTGTATCAAAGCGCATACAGTACAAACTAGACACCATGTGCTACAAAAGCCTCAATAACGCAGCCCCCGATTACCTGTCAAGCCTGCTTGAGATCTATGTTCCTTCACGTACCCTCCGCTCTGCCTCCGATCCTCTGACTTTTCGCTTTCCACGCACTAAGCTCAATACCTATGGTCCACGAGCCTTCTCTGTTTCTGGTCCGCTCTCCTGGAACAAACTTCCTCTCTCAGTCCGTCAGCAACCTACTTTTGTCTCCTTCAAGTCCGCTCTCAAAACTCACCTTTTCTCCTCTGCATAAAATCCTGACCTCACTCAATCCCCTCTGCAGCCTGTCTCCACTCGGAGGGGAATCACATTGTAATATATAATTGTATATAATATGCTCTCTATAATTTTCCATTGCTTTTCTCCCCATTTATAGCCGTGTGCGTGTGTGTGTGTGTGTGCGCGCGCGCGCGCGCGCGCGTGTGTGTGTGTGTGTATGCGTGTGCGTGCGTGTGTGTGCGTGCGTGCGTGCGTGTGTGTGTGTCTGTTTCAGCGCTTAGATTTGATTTTTTATCAAGATTTTGCGCTATATAAATATTGTAAGTATTATTATTATTACTGTTTTCTTTCCTTTTAACATAGAACCTAGCGCTGTTCACTTACTGTGGCATTTTCACTATTCCATTTGACACGGTGGCATAGTTGACAAGACACACAACGAGAGTGGGGATGGGACCCGGAGCACCAATGCCCCACCATTCACCATCATCATCATCAGGTGCCCTGCCGCATGGCGTTGGTGACCATGGACTTCCAACCATCTCTCGTTGCCCATAGCATCTCCCCTACCCTCCTCATCCCCAGTCCGTCCAGCATTTTCTCCCTGGGTCTACCTGGTGCTCTCTTTCCCTCCAGCTTTCCCGTTGTGACCAGGTGCTCCAAATCCCCCTTCCTCATAAAATGGCCTATAAATGTTGCCTGTCTTTTCCTAATCTTCCTTATGAGTGATATACGTGTGTCTGCCTCCATCAAGACTGTCTCGTTTGTTTTCTTTGCTGTCCACGATACTCTCAACATTCTTCTGAGAAACCACATCTCGGCTGCCTCAGTTTTGCTCTGGCTTTGCTTGCTGACTGTCCACGCCTCGCATCCGTACAACAGTATTGGTTCTATATAACATTCAAGGACTCTCTTCCTGATGTTAATTGATAGGCATTTGTTGGTAAGAATACTTGTCATCTTCTTGAATGTTGTTTTGGCTTGGCCGATTCTGCCAGCTATTTCGGATGTGCATCTGCCGTCTGATGAAATGACCGTTCCCAAGTATTTGAACTTATTAACCTGTGTCAAGGTTGTGCCATTTGCTGTTATTTTGCATGAGGGGATTTCATGTTTTTTACTGATCACCATTACAGCCTGAAATAACTTATCTCCAACACATGCCCCCCCCCCTCCTATATCCAGCATAGGCCCCCATCCCCAACCCACTCCAACATACGCCCCCAACCCACTCTATCATACGTCCCCAACTCACTCCATCACACGTCCCCAACCCACTCTATCACACGTCCCCAACCCACTCCATCACACGTCCCCAACCCACTCCAACACACATCCCCAACCCACTCGATCACACGTCCCCAATCCACTCCCTCCAACACACGTCCCCAACCCACTCCAACACACGTCCCCAATCCACTCCCTCCAACACACGTCCCCAACCCACTCCAACACACGTCCCCAATCCACTCCCTCCAACACACGTCCCCAACCCACTCCAACACACGTCCCCAACCCATTCCCTCCAACACACGTCCCCAACCCATTCCCTCCAACACACGTCCCCAACCCACTCCATCACACGTCGCCAACCCACTCCATCACACGTCGCCAACCCACTCCATCACACGTCCCCAACCCACTCCATCACACGCCTCCAATCTCAAAAACACGCCAACCCCACTCTCCAACACACACACACACACACACACACACACACACACACACACACACACACACACACACACACACACACACACACATACATACATACACACACACACACACACCTTCCAATCGCTAACACACACACACACACACATACACACACACACACACACACACACATACATACACATACACATACACATACACACACCCTCCAATCGCGAACACATACACACACCCTCCAATCGCGAACACACACAAACACACATGTACACACACACACACACACGCACGCACGCAGACACACACACACACACACACACACACACACACACACACACACAACACCCGATCTCCACCCCTTCCCCCACCCGGCAATCTCCAACACACACCCTCAACTTGACTGGTTAATCATATATGGAATTGTTACACAACATGAAGCAGTTTTTATCTTTTAATGTCTTCAGTTATGTTTAACTTTGTATCCAGGTATGCTTTCTGTAATCCCTTGTGCCATAAATTGGACGCAAATGCGTTGATTTGTAATCTTAATTTCCTTCCTTCTTTTTTTCATGTTGAAGTATTGTGTATATTTTGAAACGGTTATAGCCCCGATATGGCCCTACGCAGTCGGCTGGGCTTTAAACAAAAATATACAGTAACAGTGATGTTACCTAGTTTTCGTATGTCACATTTTGTGTCAAATATGTACAGAGGGGGTGCAAAAGTAGGTATACAGTTATGAAAAAAGAAAACACGTACAATACTCATTGCATTTATTATACAAACAAACGAATATAGCATATACATGTGTAATAAAAGCACACGAATATAGCATATACATGTGTAATAACAAGCACACGAATATAGCATATACATGTGTAATAACAAGCACAGCCTTAATCCCTCAGATACTCAAACTGCTTGCCGTCGGTATTCACACACTCCTCTAATCGAGAGCGCAATTAAGCATTATAATAATGATGTGATACTTACTGTATACCTACTTTTGCACCCCCCACCCCCCTGTACTTCCGTTTTGTATCTGCTTTAATGCTACGGCAGGGAAGTTGTCTTTAGTTTGTTTTTATTTCCACTCAGTTTTGTGCGTGTATTTTTCTTTTTCTTTCTTTTGGTCGAAAATTTGCACCTATCTTATCTTATCTTAATCGTTTGACTCACGTCTGCAATCCACGAACTGCAAAATCTTAACCCTTTGAGTCCCTCATTTTATCCACCAGTTTCCAGTCAGTCTTAACCACTACACCATGGCGGCTGGTTAAAAAGTTTTCTTGTGTAGGGCCAACAGTACATGTCCAAGCACAGTGGTTGCACTAAACACAGAAACAAATCATTATTGTATAGTTTCTATAATGATGAAAAGTAAAACATAATTTGGAAGAATAAAAAAAATGGGTGGAGGGAGAGGTATTGTATGCATACATAAATTAACGCATTATAAACAAACATCAAGTTAAACAACAGGTGAGAAAAATCAGTAAAAAAGGGAAATAATACCGCAAAGAAACAGTACTGACTGTGATGATGCAACCAGCTCTGAGGCCAAAAACTTCTGTATTTTTTGTAGCTGTTATCGCAGAAAGAAGTGGATTGTCTTCATTCCTGTGGAAAATTGGTGGACCATGAATAGGATTATACAATACGCTTTACTTATTTTGTTTGTGAATTTACGGGGATTTTTTCCCCAACTCTTTTTTTTTTTTTTTTTTTTTTTTTTTCTTTTAACCGGCATTTTGCTTGTTCACTTTCCTTGACCTCTCATTCACCTTCTCACACGTCAGTATAATCAACAGCCTGTCAATCTTTTGGCGCGAACGTCGGTGTCTAAAAAAAAAAAAAAAAAAAAAAAAAGCAGCAGCCCAAAATGGCGTGATGAATGCCCCTGTGCGCTGGTCAGTCTTAATAAGTGTTCTGGGTCAATAAATTGGGTGAGCATTGAGTTGGACATAGATAACCACGCATAAAGGACACGACAGGGCATGAATGGCTTTTAACACAAGGTCGCGACTGCTTACTACCG
>JAPXFY010000016.1:24503365-24505865 GCA_030674185.1 Monoplex corrugatus | reverse complement strand
AAGAATGCGAAGAAGAAGAAGAAGAAGAATGCGAAGAAGAAGAAGAATGCGAAGAAGAAGAATGCGAAGAAGAAGAATGCGAAGAAGAAGAATGCGAAGAAGAAGAATGCGAAGAATGCGAAGAAGAAGAATGCGAAGAAGAAGAATGCGAAGAAGAATGCGAAGAAGAAGAATGCGAAGAAGAAGAATGCGAAGAAGAAGAATGCGAAGAAGAAGAAGAAGAATGCGAAGAAGAAGAAGAATGCGAAGAAGAAGAATGCGAAGAAGAAGAAGAAGAATGCGAAGAAGAAGAAGAAGAAGAAGAAGAAGAAGAAGAAGAAGAAGAAGAAGAAGAAGAAGAAGAAGAAGAAGAAGAAGAAGAAGAAGAAGAAGAAGAAGAAGAAGAAGAAGAAGAAGAAGAAGAAGAAGAAGAAGAAGAAGAAGAAGAAGAAGAAGAAGAAGAAGAAGAAGAAGAAGCAGAAGCAGAAGAAGAGAAGAAGAAGAAGAAGAAGAAGAAGAAGAAGAAGAAGAAGCAGAAGCAGAAGAAGAAGAAGAAGAAGAAGAAGAAGAAGAAGAAGAAGAAGAAGAAGAAGAAAAAAAGAAGAAGAAGAAGAAGAAGAAGAAGAGGAAAATGCTCGCAACAGACACTTCTCATAACAGCTGATCTTGAAACGGCTGAAACAGCAAGACAATAAGTAGATAACATTACCAGATAATGTCGATGATTGTTTCTTCACAATGACCATAATTGATAACAATTGTTTCTTCACAATGACCATACTGATAACAACAGACAAAATTTTTTATCTGCAGCGCCAAGATGTCTCTGTCCGCAATTCAGCGACAAGGTGATGATAGGGTGCAGTTACACTTGAACGAGTGAAACCATAGACCTGGACAGAAAAGGGACTAACCATTATAGCTCCTCACAGTGGCTCATATTTGACCGTTTCGGTTTCAGTTGCAGTTTCAGTTTGTCAAGACGACGTCTCCGCACCCGGAATGAATTCCATCTGCACTAACGTCACAGTTGCCATGTGTATGGTGATCATGGCACAAGCCTTAAGCCTGCACATAAACCCATCAGCTGGATTATTGAAAGGCAACTTATGATTGTCTTCACACCTACCATGGTTGGATAACTCTCGTAAGCTCTTATTTGAGTAGCTTTCCTAGCGTTCCGGTTAGCTCAGTGGGTAGAGCATGGCACTCTTAATCCCAGGGTCGTGGGTTCGATCCCCATATTGGGCGAAATTTAGCCAACGGCCACACCACGTTGTAAACGCGGGTTCTCGTCCCATCACCGAAGTTAAGCAACGTCCGGCCCGGTTAGTATTTGGATGGGTGACCGCCTGGTGACACCGAGTGCTGTATTTTTTTTTTATATAGGTCCCTTCCCCCCTTTTCCCTGTTTCAAGACCTTGCCAGCGCATAGGGTCTTTTTGTGCAGGCTCAGGAAATCTGTCAGATAATAATCTGAGGGCAGGTTTGGGTGACGCGCATATGGAGTTGTCTGAGTGCGGCGAATAAGTTTTGAAATAACTCCAATAACTGCGATTTTCTCGTATATGGTGTAAGCACATTGTTTTCACCCACATTACATAATTTTGCATACTCCGTCTTTGGTGGGCGTGTGCTAACGCCCTATCGCACCCCGTGGGGATGCCGGGGGCTCTTTCAGTATAAACAGTATCCCCATCTCCTGGAAAGTCTGTGATAGAAATTTCTTCTTGTCTGTCACTCTCTTTATTTCTGCCTTATTCCTTTGCTTTTTGTCATTTCTTACTGCCATTTTCTGTCTTGCTGGTCCATTCACCTGTTTGTGTTCGACAAAGTCTTACGTATTTTTTCTTAGGATTGATAAGTGGGTACGTGTATTAAGTGCATTTTTTTGGCTCTAGGAAAGTAGGGTATGCGGAAGAAAGTTTAGGTAATTTATGCCCGTTGTTAGATATAGTTTGGTGTCCTTCATCATCATCATCAGGTGCCCTGCCGCATGGCGTTGGCGACCATGGACTTCCAACCATCTCTATCTCTCGTTGCCCTTAGCATCTCCCCCACTTTCCTCATCCCCAGCCACTCTGCAAGTCCGTCCAGCATTCTCTCCCTGGGTCTACCTGGTGCTCTCTTTCCCTCCAGCTTTCCCGTTGTGACCAGGTGTTCCAAATCCCCCTCCCTCATAAAATGGCCTATAAATGTTGCCTGTCTTTTCCTAATCTTCCTTATGAGTGATCTACTTGTGTTTGCCTCCATCAGCACTGTTGTCCTTATGCATGCTTAAAGTTGTATTCAGATGCGTTTTATAAATCCCATGTGTGATAAATTGGACGGAGTGGTCAACGCCAGGGGCATCTCCTCAGATTATGTGCGCAAATGCATTGATATGTGTACTGTCTTAATTTTGTTTTCTTTTGTTTTTCCTGTTGAAGTTTTGTATGTGTTTTGAAACGGTTATAGCCCTGATATAGTTCTACGCATCGGCTTGGCTTTAGACAGCAATAACAATAACAATAGCAATAAC
>JAPXFY010000016.1:24495865-24498365 GCA_030674185.1 Monoplex corrugatus | reverse complement strand
TGAAACTGAAACTAAAACACACACCGTCCGATTTCAAAAGATGATATGGAATGATTTCGGATTCTGATATAACAATGATACCTAGAAATCAATGTTTCAATCTTCCGGAATCAGTGATGTGCCATATGTGTTTGCCTTTACAAATACATTGTTCTTTTACACAAATTGTTTATTTTACAAAACTACCGCAAAATAGAGACACAACATCACGGTTACAACAGCAATGAGAAATCACACTAGGACATGAACAGTGCAGCAGTATCAGTTTCATCACTAATTTCAAGCCGCTAACTGCAACTTAACCCTTTGACTCCCGCACCCCATGCCACCAAAGTGCAATCTCTTCACTCTTTGACTCCCGCACTCTATCCATAATCTTCCTGCAGGAAGCTGTTGGATGGGGTGAGGAGTCAAAAGGTGAAGTTTTTTTCTTTGGTGGCATGGTTGACAGTGCAGGATGCTGGTGACCAGGTCATCACATCATCATATCAGGTGCCTTGCCGCATGGCGTTGGCGATTATGGACTTCCATCTGTCTCTATCACTTGTTGCTTCAAGCATCTCTTTCACCCTCTTGTTCCCAGCCACTCTGCAAGTCCGTCTAATATCTTTTCCCTGGGTCTACCGGTGCTCTCTTTCCCTCCACTTTCCCGTTGTGACCACAGGTGCTCCAATTCCCTTTCCTCAGTAAAATGGCCTATAAATGTTGCCTGTCTTTTCCTAATCTTCCTTATCAATGATCTACCTGTGTCTGCCTCCATCAGTTTTTTACGTCGGCACCCACCTCAGGAAATATGGCCGACGGGAATAACTTCCCGTTTATCTTAACATCATTGTTGTTCACACACACACACACACACACACACACACACACACACACACA
This sequence comes from Monoplex corrugatus, assembly GCA_030674185.1. Lineage (NCBI taxonomy): Eukaryota > Metazoa > Mollusca > Gastropoda > Littorinimorpha > Ranellidae > Monoplex > Monoplex corrugatus. The sequence continues at coordinate 24,497,483 of JAPXFY010000016.1, read as the reverse complement.
CACACACACACACACACACACACACACACACACAAAACACACACATAAACAACATAAACACTACATACACATACACCACATACACACATACACTACACACACACATACACACACACACACACACACATACAAACACACACAACAACATACACTCACAACACACATACACACACACACACACACAACACACATACACACACACACACAACATACAACAACACACACACATCACACACAACATACACACACACACACACAACATACAACAACACACATACAACATACACACACACACACACACATACATACACACAACACTCACATACACACACACTACCAAACACACACAACACACAAACACACACATACACACATACACACATACACACATACACTTACACACACACACACACACACACACACACACACACACACACACACACACACACACACACTCACTCTCTATCTCTCACACACACTCGCACAAACACACTCACACACACACACACACACACAGACACTCACACGACACACGCACACACAACACACACTGACTCAAATACACAGGTCACAACACATACACACACGCGCGCAGAAACAAACCACAAAATAATGATGACAACATACGAATAAGTTTATGCTGAAATATATTCGGTCTGACCCGGTCTATTTTTAATCCTATCCTAATTTTACACACGCTTCCAAGCAGAAGACACGAGCAGCTCAAAATCGGTCGATCAGAATCATATTGCGCTTAAATTCCCTGTTTGTAAGATAGGCACATACCATAAACCTCCAGAGTTCCTGGAAGAAGCGGTCGTGGAGAACAAGAACAAGAACAAGAACACTCGTGTTTGTTTTAAAGAGGAGTGACCTGAGCACATGAATCCGTTTTTCAATGTTATTTTTACATCCAACCCTCGCTGTTGGAGGTTCTATATAATAACGCAAGTACACACATACAGAGATTCTATTATCAGTACAAGTAAACAATGATAAATCGAAATATTTCGGAGAGAATAGGAAGACAAGAAGAAGAGACAGAAGAAAAAGAAGGTGAGAGAGAGAGAGAGAGAGAGAGAGAGAGAGAGAGAGAGAGAGAGAGAGAGACAGAAGACAGACAGAAGAGAGACAGAGAGAAGAGAGACAGAGACAGAGACGAGAGGAGAGAGAGACAGAAGACAGACAAACAAAGCAGACAAACAGACAGACAGACAGACAGACAGAAACAAGACAGCAACAGCGAGAGAGAGAGAGAGAGAGAGACAGAAGAGACAGACAGAGAGAGACAAAAAGAGAGACAGAGACAGAGAAGAGAGGATAGAGAGAGAGAGAGACAGAAGACAAAGACAGAAAAAGACAGACAGACAGAAACAAAGACAGCAACAGCGACAGAGACAGACAGAACAGACAGACAGATAGACAGTCAGACTGACAGAAGGGACAGACTGACAGAGAGGGGCAGAGACAGAATTATTAGTAGTACGTGCTTTGTGCATATCTTACAACAGGGAATGGCAGTAGTAGCAGTAGTAGTAGTAGTAGCAGCAGTAGTAGTAGTAGTAGTAGTAGTATAGTACCAGTAGTAGCAGTGTGTTGTTGTTGTGTTGTTATTATT
>JAPXFY010000016.1:24483365-24485865 GCA_030674185.1 Monoplex corrugatus | reverse complement strand
CTCCCCTTCCTTAGTTTTTTTTATGTTATATTTGTTTTCATAATTTGACAAAACACACATTGTATTCTATTCATCATAGTGAAGTGTACTTATGAAATCATACTTTACGTTTAGCATGATCTACTACTATGATCTACTACTACTACTGCTACTATTGCTGCTGCTGCTGCTACTACTACTACTATTACTACTATTGTTGTTGCTGCTTCTGCTACTACTACTGCTGCTGCTGCTGCTGCTACTGCTGCTACTACTGCTACTACTAATACTGCTGCTGCTGCTGCTACTACTACACTACTACTACTACTACTGCTACTGCTACTGCTGATGCTGCTACTACTGCTGCTACTACTGCTGCTACTATTTCTACTACTACTACAACTACTACTACTGCTGCTGCTGCTGCTGTTACTATTACTACTAGTACTACTACTGCTGCTGTTGCTGCTGCTGCTACTACTACTACTACTACTACTACTACTACTACTACTAACAACTGTTTTAACTGTTGTCATTTATCTTAACGGGTTGTTTTTTTGACATGGGTGTCAGTCCTGATAACGCTCTAGTAGTGGCTGGGCTATAAGCGATATGAACTGAACTGGACTACTACTGCTACAACTACTTCTATTATTGCTGCTGCTGCTGCTACTACTGCTACTACTACTACAACTACTTCTATCATTGCTGCATCTACTACTACTACACTACTACTACTACTACTCTACTACATACATACTACTATTTAACTACTATCTATGTACTGCTGCTGCTACTATACTACTACTATACTACTACTACTGCTATCATGCTGCTACTACTGCGCTACTCTACTTACTACTACTACACTACTACTATGCTGCTGCTCTAGCTGTTACTATTACTACTATACTAACTGCTGCTGCTGCTGCTGCTACTACTACTATACTACTACTACTACTACTGCTACTTACAACTGTTACTGTTGCTTCTATTTTAACTGCTTGCTGGTGTCAGCTGATACGCTCTACTACTACTGCTATAACATATACTGAACTGGACTACTACTGCTACAACTACTCTCTATTTATCTGCTGCTGCTGCTACTACTTCTACTACTACTACAACTACTTTACATCTACTACTACACTACTACTACTACTACTACTACTAACTGCTTCTACTTACTTGCTGCTGCTGCTGCTACTACTGTTACTACTACTACTCTCTACTCTGCACTACTACTACTACTACTACCTACTCTATCTTGCGCTACTACTACTACTACTACTACTACTACTACTACTGCTGCTACTACTTCGCTTGCTGCTGCTACTACCTACTACCATACTACTACTGCTGCTGCTACTGTCTGTTGCTGTTGCTGCTGCTAACTACACTACTGCTGCTGTACTTACTACTCTGCTGCTGCTACTACTACTACCTACTACTACCACTACTACTACAACTACTACTACTACTACTCTGACTACTACTACTGCTGCTACTACTACTACTACTGCTGCTGCTGCTGCAGCTAACTGCTACTGCTGCTACTGGTGCTGCTGCTACTACTACTACTGCTGCTACTGTGCTACGTACTACTACTAACTACTACTCCTGTGCTACTACTACTACTACTACTACTACTACTGCTACTGTATGCTGCTACTGGTGCTGCTGCTACTACTACTACTGCTGCTACTGGTGCTGCGCTACTAACTACTACTGCGCTAACTAGCACTACGTCTACTGTGGCTACTACTACTACTACTACTACTACTGCTCTACTGCTACTGGTGCTGCTGGCTACTATTTACCTACTACTGCTGCTTACTGGTGCTGCGGCTACTACTACTACTGCTGCTACTGGTGCTGCTACTACTACTACTACTGCTACTACTGGTGCTTGCGGCTACTACTACTACTACTGCTACTGGTGCTGTGGCTACTACTACTACTACTACTACTACTACTACTGCTACTCTGCTACTGCTGCTACTGGTGCTGCTGCTACTACTACTACTGCTGCTACTGGTGCTGCGGCTACTACTACTACTGCTGCTACTGGTGCTGTGGCTACTACTACTACTACTACTACTACTACTACTGCTACTGCTACTGCTGCTACTGGTGCTGCGGCTACTACTACTACTGCTGCTACTGGTGCTGCGGCTACTACTACTACTGCTGCTACTGGTGCTGCTGCTACTACTACTATTTACTACTACTACTGCTGCTGCTACTACTACTACTACTACTACTACTACTACTACTACTACTGGCTGCTGCGGCTACTACTACTACTACTACTACTACTACTACTGGTGCTGCTGCGGCTACTACTACTGGTTCTGCTGTGGCTACTACTACTACTACTGGTGCTGCTAACTACTACTACTATACTACTACTACTACTACTACTACTACTACTACTACTAACTGGTGATGCTGCTGCTACTACTGCTGCTACTACTAATGCTGCTGCTACTACTACTACTACTGCTGCTGCTGCTGCTCT
>JAPXFY010000016.1:24473365-24480865 GCA_030674185.1 Monoplex corrugatus | reverse complement strand
GAAAATCTAAACAACACAGTAAACCAATAACAAGACTAACACAATAGAAAATCTAAACAACACAGTAAAACAGATAACAAGACTAACACAACAAAAAATCTAAACAACACAGTAAAACCAATAACAAGACTAACACAACAGAAAATCTAAACAACACAGTAAAACCAATAACAAGACTAACACAATAGAAAATCTAAACAACACAGTAAAACAGATAACAAAATCTAACCCACACTGCCAATCAACCCAGATAAAGGAAGCACCAACAGCATCAGAGGCAGCAACAACAACACCACCCTCGGACACTACGTCTTCTCCTCCGGCTGGGATGCTCTCGGCACGGACCAAGCGGCCAGTCTGCTGAGTCCCTTCATGGAGGTGACCCAACGCACCAACCTGTCGTTCTGGTACCAAATGAACGGGCAGGGGGTGGGCACCTTGACCCTCAAGCTCCATCAGATGAACAAGGAGTGGACGGTCAGGACAAGAAGTTCCCAGCTGTGGATAGTGAGAGGTCGTCAGGGTTACCAGTGGCATCGTCATCAAGTCACTCTGTCCCCAGATCGATGGCAGGTACCTGCTCTTGTTGTTGTTGTTGTTGATGTACTTGTTGTTGTTGTTGATGTACTTGTTGTTGTTTGTGTACTTGTTGTTGCTGATGTACTTGTTGTTGTTGATGTACTTGTTGTTGTTGATGTACTTGTTGTTGTTGTTGATGGCGTACTTGTTGTTGTTGATGTACTTGTTGTTGTTGGTGTACTTGTTGTTGGTGGTGTACTATGTTGTTGTTGGTGGTGTACTATGTTGTTGTTGTTGATGTACTTGTTGTTGTTGATGTACTTGTTGTTGTTGATGTACTTGTTGTTGTTGATGCACTTGTTGTTGTTGTTGATGTACTTGTTGTTGTTGATGTACTTGTTGTTGTTGATGTACTTGTTGTTGTTTGTACTTGTTGTTGTTGATGTACTTGTTGTTGTTGATGTACTTGTTGTTGTTGATGTACTTGTTTGATTGTACTTGTTGTTGCTGTTGTGTACTTGTTGTTGTTGGTGTACTTGTTGTTGTTGTTGATGTACTTGTTGTGTTGATTGTTACTTGTTGATGTACTTGTTGTTGCTGTTGATGTACTTGTTGTTGTTGATGTACTTGTTGTTGTTGTTGATGTACTTGTGTTGTTATGTTTGTTGATGTACTTGTTGTTGTTGTTGATGTACTTGTTGTTGTTGTTGATGTACTTGTTGTTGTTGTTGATGTACTTGTTGTTGTTGATGTACTTGTTGTTGTTGATGTACTTGTTGTGTTGATGTACTTGTTGATGTACTTGTTGTTGTTGATGTACTTGTTGTTGTGTTGTGTACTTGTTGTTGTTGATGTACTTGTTGTAGTTGATGTATTGTTGTTGTGGGTGTACTTGTGTGTTGTTGGTGTACTTGTGTTGTGGTGTACTTGTTGTTGATGGTGTACTTGTTGTTGGTGTACTTGTTGTTGTTGATGTACTTGTTGTTGTTGATGTTCTTGTTGTTGTTGATGTTCTTGTTGTTGTTGATGTACTTGTTGTTGTTGATGTACTTGTTGATGTACTTGTTGTTGCTGTTGATGTACTTGTTGTTGTTGATGTACTTGTTGTTGTTGTGTAATTGTTGTTGTTGATGTACTTATTGTTGTTGATGTGCTTGTTGTGGGTGGTGTACTTGTTGTTGATGTACTTCTTGTTGTTGATGTGCTTGTTGTGGTTGGTGTACTTGTTGTTGTTGGTGTACTTGTTGTAGTTTCGGTTGTTTGTTTGAGGAGGGAAAGACTGTGAAGTGATGTTTGTAGGGGATGGGCTGATGGGGGGGGGGGGGGGGAGGAACGGGAGAAGAGGGGTGATGGTGGTGGTGGGGGTGCGTGGTGTCTGCGAATGTATATACACGTTTTCGTGCAAGCTGTTGTGCAGAATTCAGGAGAACTCAATACATTTATTTGCCATTTGTAACAGAATTTCAGTCAAGTTTTGATACAGCTAAAAAGGTAAAACAAAAGTAGATCTACGCTCACCTGAACTTAACAAATAAACCCACACATATCTATTTCCAGAAAGAATCAAACAGCCTCAGTTTGTTGAAATGAGATCATATTCCGTCTCCTCAGAGAAAAAAAAAGTCATGTTACTTACATGGATTTTTTTTTTAATAAATGGGTCGAGATTTTTCATCATTTCAAATGGTACAATGAATGCTCACAAAACCTTGTGAATCGTTGTCTTGCTTGGAAAGAATGACCCAAGACAAGCGCCATAGTTTTAAAAACGCTATAATTATTCTTTACGTCTCATATGGCAAGGGTCCATCTTCTGGTTCATTATTGGTTTTTTTTCTGAAGATTGACTATTTTCAAGTACCCTCTTCACTCCTCATCTATCCCCACATTATATTTTTGGTCTAAAATCAGTCTAGTGAATATAAATTAAATCAAAGACCACCACCACCACCTCTGGACCAGAGATCCAGAGCAGAGAAAATGACTTTTTTATGAAGTCTTTACACGTTTGAAGAAGCGCTTTTCGGTTCATATGTGAAAAGAAAAGTTCTTATTATCTTGATATCTAACTTTTTCCCTGTATGTTCTTCAAAGTTATTTCAAAGTTTAAAAGTGTGTTTGTCTTTTTTTTTTTTTTTTTTTTCAAAATTCGGCTTCTGTAGGAAAAAGAAGAAGCTAAAATAAATAAAGAAACAAATATACAGATAAACAAATAATGAAAAACAAATATATGATTAAATAAATTAAATAAGTAAATAAATAAATAAATAAATAAAAGTAATAACAGATAAACAAACAAACAAACAAACCAATAAATAAATAGATAAATGAATAAATAAATAGGTAATAAATAAATAAATAATAAACAATAAATAACAAATAAATGAACAAATAAATAAATAAATAAATATAAAAAAAAACAAAAAAAAAAATACATACATACATACATACATACATAAATAAATAAACAAATAAAAAACATACTTTTGTTTATTTGTAGCGATATTCAGTTCGCTGCTAAAACCAAACTGTTGCACACCAAGGGACAAATTAATAGTGAAGAAGAAAATCAGATACAACTATGAAAAGAACCTCTCTTCTCAAATTTATACAAAAAGTCGATCTGTTGAACTGTTGATAGTGTTTGTATCAGACGATACAAAGGGTCCAGCATGTCAGTCAATGTGATCTTGTTAAAGCTTCATATGAAATAAAATTTGACGTTGTTTCAAGGGCAATGGTAGAATGTCAAACTGTGGAAACATACTTCAAATGTTATTCAAAGTTCCTGGGATAATGCTGTACACACACCTTCTCGAAATTAGCCGATGATATGCGCTATTTGTTTATGAATTATTTATTTATTTACATATTTATTTACATATTTATTTATTTATTTATTTATTATTTATTTATTTATTTATTTGTTTGTTTGTTTGTTTGTTTGTTTATTTATTTATTTATTTATTTATTTATTTATTATGTATTTATTTATTTATTGTTCGTGTGACCTTGGCCTTGGTGCCTTGCCTTTCAAATTACGCTTCGGTAATTCGTCAACTGTTCCCACCTTTGACCCATATTTTATGGTAAAGATCTATCCACGAAGAGCTGAGAAACTCGTGTCCACACATTTTTGTCACAGGCAGACAGACAGACAGACACACACACACACACACACACACACACGAACAAGCCCCCCCCCCCCCCCCTCCCCCCCCCCCCCACACACACACACATTCGAACGATATAAAATAATCTAAAATAAATGATTTAAGAAAGAAACACAGAATATGATTGAGAAGCAAATCTGTTTGTCTCGTTTCTTTGATCTTACGTGTTACATGTTTAAATAATTTAAAAAGTCTATATCGAGTTTTTGGATGTCTGTGGCTGGGCGGATTTATTATCACTATCATTTCCATAAATCAGGACAGTTGAAAAGCACTGACTGTTTATGTTTTACTGTGATTTGTCCACGGTCTGATACACAGTGATCTGATAATGATGATCTATATCAAAATGATTGAAGTTTGGGTAGCAGCGTTCCAACGAAGTTGAATGTGCTTGTATAGAATTGTTGATGCTAGTAGGGTTTTCACTAAGTATGGTTCATAGATGGGGCATTATGATATATTGCAGACATGAGACTTAGTTCAAGTGTAGCTTTTCTTAAGATTACAATGACTTGCATATATATACGAGTTTGATTAATTTGGAGCTATTCTTATGATAAGATTGTATGGATTACGTATATATGAGTTTGGTTAAATTGGAGCGATTCTTAACATAAGATTATAATGGGTGGCATATGTGCGAGTTTCATTAAATTGGAGGTATCGTTAACGAAAGATTATAATGGATTGCAAATGTATGAGTTTCATTAAATTCGGAGCTATTCTTAACGCAAGATAAAGTTGAATTGTACATAATTATGTGAGTTTGATTAAACTGGAGGTATCGTTAACGGAAAATTAGAATAATTGCATATATATGAGTGATTAAGTTGGAGATATTCTTAACACAAAATTATAATAATGGCATATGTATGAGTTTGATTAAACTGGTGGTATTCTTAGCATAACATTATAATGATTGCATGTATATGAGTTTAATTAAATCGGAGCTATTCTTAACATAAAATTATAATGATTGCATATATGTGAGTTTGATTAATTAAATTAGAGGTATTCTTGACATAAGATTGTAATCAGTTGCATATGTGTAAGTTTGATTAATTTGGAACTATGTTAACATAAGATTATAATGAACTGCATATGTATGAGTGTGATTAAATTGGAGCTATTGTTAACATAAAATTGTGGTGGATTGCATATTTATGAGTATGATTGAATTACAGTTATTGTTAATATACGATTATAATGGATTGCGTATGTATGAATTTTATTTAATTGGAGCTATTGTTCACATACAATTATAATGAATTGCATATGTATGAGTTTGATTAAATTGGACCTACTCTTAACATAGAATTAGAATAACTGCATATATGTGAGTTTGATTAAGTCGGATGTATTCTTAACATAAAATTAGAATAATTGCATACATATGAGTTTGATTAAATTGGAGATGTTCTCAACATAAAAGTGTAATAATTGCATACATATGAGTTTGATTGAATTGGTGATATTCTTAACTAACATCATGATAATTGCATATGTATGAGTTTGATTAAGTCGGAGCTATTCTTAACATAAAATTATAATAACTGCATATATGTGAGTTTGATTAACTTGGAACTATTCTTAACATACCATTATAATGGACTGCATATGTATCATCATCATCAGGTGCCTTGCCACACGGCGTTGGCGATCATGGCCTTCCATCTGTTTCTATCCCTTGTTGCTGCAAGCACCTCTTCCACCCTCTCTGTCTTCAATCACTCTGCAAGTCTGTCCAATATTTTCTCCCTGGGTCGACCTGATGCTCTCTTTTCCTCCAGCTTTCCTGTTGTGACCAGATGCTCCAATTCCCTAATTAGAACTATCTTAACATAAGATTATAATGAATTGCATATAAGTGGAGTTTTGATTTAAATTAGAGCTATTCTTAACATAAGATTATAATGGATTGCATGCACGCGGATTGGGGTAAATTAGAGCTATTGCTAAAATTAAATGGATTGCATGTATGCAAATTGGGTTAAATTGGAGCTATTCTTAATATCAGATTATAATGCAGTGCATATATGTGAGTTTGATTAATTTGGAGCTATTTTTAACATAAGTTATAATGTATTGCATATATGTGAGTTATGAGATTGGAGCTATTCTTCACATACGATTAGAATGAATTCCATGTATATATGAGTTTAGTTGAATTGGAGCTATTCTTAACATAAGATTATAATGAATTCATGTATGTGAGTTCGATTAAATTGGAGCTATTCTTAACATAAGATTATAATGAATTCATGTATGTGAGTTCGATTAAATTGGAGCTATTCTTAACATAAGATTATAATGAATTCATGTATGTGAGTTCGATTAAATTGGAGCTATTCATAACATAAGATTATAATGAATTCATGTATGTGAGTTCGATTAAATTGGAGCTATTCTTAACATAAGATTATAGTGGATGGCATATATGCGAGTTTATATTATATAAACTGGAGCTGTTCTTAAGATAAAAATGATCAAATCTAAAACATTGGGGTGAAGATCATATCCGCAAAGTCTAATCAAATTCTTTCCTTTCCTATCCTCTCCTAGATCGAATTCAGGACGACAGTGAAACATGACTACGGCTCTGATATCGCCCTGGATGACGTTTCCTTCCACCCTTCTAAATACATCAACGTCGTTACGACAATAAGCCCCCCGACGACGACGACGACGACGACGACGACGACCACTCCTTCTTCCACTACAACAGCCACGTCTTCGAAGCCAAAGCCTTCCACGTCGTCTTCAAAACCTCATGTAACGACGACGAGCAAGGTCACCAAGACACCGGCAAAGCAAAGCACCATCATCACCACCAACACCACACCATCGCAATCGCGATCAACCAAGAAACCGTTTATGACCATCGCAACCGAAAAGTCAAAATCGACCACGAAGAAAGAGGATGCGGTGACACCCAAGAAAGAAGATGACATTGCTACAACAACAACAACAACAGCAACAACCACCACGACGACAAAGAAAGAAGATGCTGTTTCACGAAAAGTAGACACTGCATACAGTACCACGCCACAGTTCTCAACCTCAACCAAAAAGAAGCGCATCTTCGCGGAGACATCGGACGCTTCGGAAGGATTGAGCCCGGGGGACCGGAACATCGTCATCGGGGTGTGTGTGGGGCTGGGTGTGGTGGGGGCGATGGCTGGGGCCCTGTACTTGTTCAAGAGGAGCAAGAGGATCCGTGGTGACGGGCCCGTGCAGCGCAAAGGTCAGCGAGTGATCAGTCTGAAATCTGTCAACGGTGTAGGACCTGTCAATGCCAATGGTGTGGGACCTGTCAATGGTGTGGGACCTGTCAATGGTGTGGGACCTGTCAGTACCAATGGTGTGGGACCTGTCAGTACCAATGGTGTGGGACCTGTCACTGCCAATGCTGTGGGACCTGTCAGTGCTGTGGGACCTGTCAATGGTGTGGGACCTGTCAGTACCAATGGTGTGGGACCTGTCACTGCCAATGAAGTGGAACCTGTCAGTGGCAATGGTGTTGGACCTGTCAATGCCAACGGTGTTGGACCTGTCAATGATAATGATGTGGGACCTGTCAATGCTAATGAAGTGGGACCTGTCAATGCCAATGAAGTGGAACCTGTCAGTGGCAATGGTGTTGGACCTGTCAATGCCAACGGTGTTGGACCTGTCAATGATAATGGAATGGGACCTGTCAATGCTAATGATGTGGGACCTGTCAATGCTAATGAAGTGGGACCTGTCAATGCCAATGAAGTGGGACCTGTCAGTGCTAATGAAGCGGGACCTGTCAATGCTAATG
>JAPXFY010000016.1:24445865-24470865 GCA_030674185.1 Monoplex corrugatus | reverse complement strand
GAGGGATACAGGGAGAGAGCGAGAGAGAGAGAGAGAGAGGAAAGAGAGAGAGAGAGAGAGAGAGGATAGAGAAAGAGAGAGAGAATGAGGGAGAGTGAGGGAGAGAGAGAGAATGAGAAAGAGAGAGAGAGAGAGAAAGAGAGTGAAAGAGATAGAGAGAGAGAGAGAGAAAAAAGGAGAGAGAGAGAGAGAGAAGAGAGACAGAGAGAGACAGAGAGAGACAGAGAGAGACAGAGACAGAGACAGAGAGATGTATTACGTTATTTCTTTTGGTATCAATGAATGTGTACTTGTGCTATTTTACTGGTGTTGCCTACTTTACAACACAAATGGTTGATATGACGTGTTTATTTTAAAGAAAATATTCATTAAAGAAAAACATATACGTAAAATGCCTGAGGTGTTGTTGTTTATGGTTGAGACTGGATGAAGGAGAGAGAGAGAGAAAGAGAGAGAGAGAGAGGGAGAGAGAGAGAGGAGGGGAGGAGATAAACAGAGAGAGAGAGAGAAAGGGGACAGACAGACAGACAGACAGACAGCCAGCCAGACAGAGAGATAGACAGACTGACAGAGAGATAGACAGACCGACAGAGAGATAGACAGACCGACAGAGAAAATACTCTCAAACCCTCACAAAAAGGTACGCATAATACATATTTCAACAGTTTTCGTCATTTTAAATCGTATGAATATTTCAGAACTTACTATTTTTTCCCCCTACTAAAACGGTTTGAAACATAGAGGTCATTTGAAAGAAAAATAATATCTGAATGAAAACGCTGTGAAATTGAAAATGAATTTAAACTGGAAATGCTATAAGTATTCTGTAAACTTGTATGGGTTATCTGTTCTTTTCTTCTTCGCTGGGATATTCCCAGTAATCCATTCACTACCTCATTTATCTACCCGTTTCGACTAGTCTCTTGCGAAATCTACTTAACTCTTTCACCGCCAAGTTTCCCCAGAAACGGCACTCCTCAGTGCCAAGTAAATTTGGGCCGCAATATTCGCAGCGCAGTTTGCATTTTTAAAAGCTTATATATCTCAAAGACTATTAAAGATTTTCACTTACTTTTTCTTTTGCTGTGTAAAAGGCAGATGTTATTTATATATGAATGCTTGCTTATGTTTATGTGCTCGATTGATTATTCCACAGATAATCTTATTATAAAGAAAAACAAACATTTTTTTTTCATACGGTTTATTAGTTGTACTACTGACCTTATTTCGTGAGTTGTGTGCCAGATATCATTATAATAAATGAGGAAAAGCAATGGAAAATCTACACACAAAGTCAGCTGTCTGCTTATTCTACTAGGAGTGGTAGACAATGCGTGTCGATTTGCAGCCATTTTGGAAAAAAAAACGCTTCGGAGAAAACGTGACATAAATTCCGACAGTTAACGAAGCCACACTTCGGCCTTACTGCTGAAAAAACTAGGTCGCTGGGTAAAGTTTAAAAATAGAACAGTCGCCTGCATTCACCAGTGGAGCTGACAGAAGCTTTGTACCCGCGTGAAAAGTTATCGTTTAGCATGACCACTCCAAGTCGCACAAATGCAACCATGGCGGTCGTACGGGAAGTCGCTTGATTGCGACCATGGTGGGAAAAGAGTTAATCTTTATACTGCTTCATCCTGTTTCTTCCTAGTCCTTTCACTAACTCACCCTTTCTACCAGAAAAAAAATAAGAGAGGAGTCAAGAGGAGGAGGAGAGGGGGGGGGGAGGATGAGGGAAAGGTAATGCAGAAGGATGAGAACAATGAAAACATAATTATCAGTATGGCCTTTGTATCCACAATGACTTACCAGTGCCATCAGTGCAGACCTAGACTTTAAATAATTATGATCCTCGATAAAAATGAGATTTCTAGATGTCTCTGAAGATCAGCAGGCATAACAAAGAGAGAGAGTGTGAGAGAAAGAGAGAGAGAGAGAGAGGGGAGAGGGAGGGAGAGGGAGGGAGAGGGAGAGGGAGATAGAGAGAGAGAGACAGAGAGAAAGAGAGACAGAGAGACTAAGGGAGACAAAGAATGAAAGAGAGAGAGAGAGGAGAGAGAGAGAGAAAGAGAGAGAGAGAGAGACAGACAGAGAGACAGAGTGAGTGGAGAGAGTGAGAGACAGAGAGACAGAGAGAGAGAGGGAGAGAGAAAGAGAGAGAGACAGAGGGAGATAGAGAATGAGAGAGAGAGAGAGAGACAGAGTGAGCGAGGGAGAGGTAGAGAGAAACAGACAGAAAGAGAGACAGAAAGAGAGACAAAGAGAGACAGGACAGAGACAGAGACAGAGGGAGATAGAGAATGAAAGAGAGAGAGGGAGAAAGAGAGAGAAAGAGAAAGAGAGAGAGAGAGAGAAACAGAGAGAGAGAGAGGAAGGGAGAGAGAGAGAGAGAGAGAGAGAGAGAGAGAGAGAGACTAGAGAGAGAGACAGAGGGAGACAGAGAATGAAGAGAGAGAGGGAGAGAAAGAGAGAGAGAGAGAAAGAGAGATAGAGAGAGGGGAAACAGACAGACATACAGACAAACAGACAGAGCAGACAGACAGACAGACAGACAGAAGAGAGAGAGAGAGAGGGGGGGGGGGGGAGAGAGATGATCAAGAAAACGAAAAGATCCCAGAGTTGGTTGGACCAACATCTGTAAATCATTATCTCACACGACAGGGGATCAAGCGGTATGGCCACCTGACCAGATTACAAGTCAACCACTCAGCCCTGGAGCTTACAACGCCAGGTGCTTGGCCTTCAGCACCAGTACAAGACCACAGCAGGCACACTGCACATCTACAGAACGACTCCGCTCCAGGCTTCCCGTTCACCTTGTAGACCTGCACCTTCATCTCCCAGTAAAAGCAGGGAGGAAAAGTCCCCCCCCCCTTCTCTCAAGCGGGCCCCAGCAGCTCAGTTGGTTTGAGCCTCGGATTCACATGCTGATGGTTCTGGGTTTGAATCCCGGGGTGTGCTACATTAAAACTGGCCTTCTCACTGTCCCATCTTAACATCATTGTTGTTCTGGTGGTGTCGGTATAGGATTAGATAAGTCCCCCTTCACCCATTTCCCTGGGATGGTTATCCCCGTCGGCCATATCACCTGAGGTGGGTGTCGACGTAAAAACTGAACCAAATCAATCAATCAACCCCCCCCCTCTCTCTCTCTCTCTTTCTCACTCTCTGTCTCTGCCTCTCTGTCTCTGTCTCTCACTCTCTGTCTCTCTCTTTCTCTCTGTTTCTCTTTGTCTCTCTCTGTCTCTGTCTCTCTGTCTGTCTCTCTGTCACTGTCTCTGTCTGTCTGTCTCTCTATGTCTCTCTTTCTCTCTCTCCCTCTCTCTCTCTCTCTCCATCTCTCTTTGTCTCTATCTGTCTGTTTGTCTGTCTGTCTGTCTGCCTCTCTCTTCTCTCTCTCTCTCTTTGTCTCTGTCTGTCTGTCTGTTTCTTCTCTTTCTCTATCTGTCCCTCTCTCTTTGTCTCTCTCTCCTCTCTCTCTCTCTCTTTCTCCTTAGTCCTGTTCTCCCACTGGACGAAGCAACAGGGAAGTTTCAGTCTTTTTCTCCTAATTTTTGCATTTGGTGTTTGTTTGTTTGTGATCTTACATTCTCGCTTGACAAAGGCCAGTTGGCCGAAAATTTGCACCTGTCTTGTCTGGTTGTATCAAATACGCGTTCTGATTCTATTTTCGTGTTTTTCTGGTTCCTGTTTGCTTGAACGCGGGCAGTCACACTTGTTTTTTTTATAAAACGCACAGGAAGAGGAAAAAGAGAAAGGAAGAATAAGATGAAGATAATGAAGACAATGAGAGGGAGAGGCCTCCATTACCGCCTTGATATGGTAAGAGGGTGAAAGAGGTTAAAACAAATCATGATAAATACTTGCTGGAAACGTCGGTACGGTAGAAATCGATAATATTTATTCCCATTAGTTGAGGGAAAAAAAGTTCACTCAACATCACAAACAGAGCCATCATTCAGTTACATTCGGTCTGTGTGTGTGTGTGTGTGTGTGGTGTGTGTGTGTGTGTGTGTGTGTGTGTGTGTGTGTGTGTGTGTGTGTGTGTTGTGTGTCTGTGTGTGTGTATGTGTGTGTCTGTGTGTGACTGTGTATGTCTGTATGTGTGTTGTGTATATGTGTGTGTGTATGTGTGTGTGCGTGCGTGTGTGTGTGTGTGTGTGTGTGTGTGTGTGTCTCAGTGTGTGTCAGTGCCTGTGTCTGTGTCTGTGTGAGAGAGCAAGTGGGATATCGAGAGAGATACAGAGAGAAAGAGAGAGAGAGAGAGAGATAGACAGACAGACAGACAGACAGACAGACAGACAGAGACAGAGACAGAGAAAGACAGAGAGACAGAGCATGATACTTACTGACTGTAACATTTACAAAGTGAGGAAAAACATTGTTCTTATAAGAACGTTTCACACTATTAAATCAGCGGAATTTGGCCAGTTATATTGTTCGTGCAAGTTTGTTTGTTTGCTACGTTTTCATTTTGGTGTTTGTTTGGTTTGGTTTTGAACCTTGGATTCAAATACAATTCCAGCACTAAACATAAAAAAGGGAGAAAGAAAAAAAAAAAACCCCAAAAAACCCACGTGACTTCATTGCTCCTCGTGTTACTGCTCCTATCATGTTCATGGTGTCAACTTGATTACTGCCTAATGTGTCCTTTCCCCATTCCCACATGTCCCCATTCCAAGACATTGTAGGTTTTCTGCAGGTTAAAAAAAATCTGTCTAACGATACGATGGCAGTTTTGGGCGGAGTTCGTATGGAATTGTCCAAGCCCAATAAATACGTCGAACAAACTTGCAAACTAGTTGAGGGGGTAACGATCCAAGGGAAGGTACAAATACCAAATTTTTCACTGAAAGTACACTCGATAGTTAAGTCCTTTGGATAAGACAGCTCGTAGTCTATGCACTCCATTCACATATAAAGATTATTGAACAATGGCGACCAAAGTCGACAGCAACGGCAGTGATGGCGACGGCAAACTATGATGATGATGATGATGATGATGATGATGATGACGACGACGATCACGACGACAATGATGATAATGCTGACGTCGATAACGATGATGATATGTCGAACAACTGTCAGGGGTGTGTGTGTATGTGTTTGTGTGTTTGTGTTGGTGTGTGTGTGTGTGTGTGTGTGTGTGTGTGTGTGTGTGTGTGTGTATGTGTGTGTGTGTGTGTGTGTGTGTACGTGTGCATGTGTATACGCGTGTGCGTGTGAGTGAGTGTGTGTGTGGTGTGTGTGTGTGTGTGTGTATGTGTGTGCGCGGGTTTGAGTGTATGTGTGTGTGTGTTTGAGATTATGTGTGTGCGTGTGTGTATGTGTGTATGTGTTTGTGCGTGTGTGTGTGTGTGTATGTGTGTATGTGTTTGTGCGTGTGTGTGTGTGTGTGTGTTTGTGCGTGTGTGTGTGTGTGTGTGTATGTGTTTGTGCGTGTGTGTGTGTGTGTGTGTGTGTGTGTGTGTGTACGTGTGTGTGAGCTCGCGTAGGCATTCATGTACACACATCTATACATACTGTTTGTAAAAGGAAGATTCAGAAATAAAACTGACACAAACATCTCTGGATGGGGGGGGGGGGGGGGAAGAAACACACATATATATATATATATATATATCACTTATAGTGAAAAGACGTTAAATCAAGCAACGAACGAACGAACTCACACTCACACACATACATACGCACACGCGCACACACACACACACACACAGACATTTACTCACTCATTCACACACGCACACACACACACACACACATTTACTCACCCATTCACACACGCACACACACACACACGCACTCACTCACTCACACACACTCACACACACTCACACACACACACACACACACACACACACACACACACACACACACACACACACACACACACACATATATATATATATACATGTATATATATATTATATATATATATATATATACAAACACACTCATTCACACACACACACATACACACACACAGTCATACACACATATACACACACAAACACACACACACATAACACACACACAAACGCACACGCGCACACACACATTCACTCACACACACATGCGCGCGCACACACACACACACACACACACACACACACACACACACACACACACACACACACACACACACACACACACACACACACACACGTACCTTAGTCGGCAAAGAAGTGAGATGAAGGTGGTGGGGTGAACAAACTGAGCCCCACTCCTTTAAAGCAAAAGGGGATATCGTTTCGAATCAATCCATGGGATTTTTCAGTGTGTGTATGTGCGTATGTGCGTGCACGTCTGTGTGTGCATGCGTGCATGTGCGCACGTGTGTGTGTGTGTTTGTATTTGTATGTGTGTATATGTGTGTGTGTCTCTCTCTGTCATTGTCTTTGTCTCTGTCTCTCTCTCTGTCTCTCTCTATGTATGTCTCTGTCTGTCTGTTTATATATCTGTCTGTTTATCTGTCTATCTCTCTGTGTCTGTCTCTCCCTCTGTGTCTCTGTCACTATCTGTCTCTGTCTCTTGCCTGTCTGTCTGTCTGTCTGTCTCTTTCTCTCTCTCTCTCTTCGTCTCTCTGTGTCTCTGTTTGTGTCTCTGTGTCTTTCTATCCGTCTGTCTGTCTGTCTGTCTGTCTGTCTCTGTCTCTGTTTCTCTCTCTCTATCTCTGTCTCTCTCTCTCTCCCTCTCTCTCTCAATACGTGTACACAAACACGCAAGCAACAGCATATGGAAAGGCACACGCACACATGGATATATTAAAAATTACTGTACGTTGATAATTTGGCCTTCAGAGTTGCAAAGATGAATGCTGATTGTGTGTGTGGCTCTACATTTGTGAGGGCCTCTTCATATTTCTCAGTTTGAAATCACAGGATCAGAGTAAGATTAGGGTTAGATTAGCGTTATGGTCAGGTTTATCAGGAACAAAAAAAAAAAATCACACACACACACACACACACACACACACACACACACACACACACCACACACACACACACACACACACACTAACAGATTGCGTATTTAATACAATCAGACAAGATATCTGCAAATTTTCGGCCAACTGGGCCTTCGTCAAGCATAAACGTAAGATCACAAACGAACAAACACCAAATACAAAAACTAGGAGAAAAAGACTGAAACTTCCCTTCTGCTTCGTCCAGTGTCAGAAAAGGACCAACCTGTCTAAAATGGCACCGAAATGTGTTTGTGAGTAAAATATGATGTCAGAGAGGAAGAGAGATGAATTCTGCATTTTGAAAAGTGGTCATGCCATATTAATGTTGCTTTAACCTGAAGAGGATCCAGGGCTAAAACTAAAACTATGATGCACGTAGCTAAGAGTAATTTTTGGAATGCAAGGCATCTCACTATTAAGTAATGCATACGAAAAAAAATACGAGCATATGATCCACTGAATGGGGAAATATGTAATGAAGAGATATGGCTGATGAAAATAGATCGTGCCTGGTGCAATGAATCCAGTCTGACCTTTTTCTCCAGGGACTCTGGTTTTCCCTTCAGCCCCTTGACTGTTGGTTTAGGATGTTTTTCTTTAGTTTCTACAGAGTTTGATCTATACAATTTCAACAGAGTTTGATCTATATGATTTCAACAGAGTTTGATATATACAATTTCAACATACTTTGATCTATATATTTTCAACAGAGTTTGATATATACAATTTCAACAGAGTTTGATCTATACATTTTCAACAGAGTTTGATCTATGTGATGTCAAGAGAGTTTGATCTATACATTTTCAACAGAGTTTGATCTACGTAATCTCAACAGAGTTTAATCTATTCATTTTCAACAGAGTTTGATCTATATATTTTCAACAGAGTTTGATCAATATAATTTCAACGGAGTCTGATCAATATAATTTCAACAGAGTTTGATCTATATAATTCCAACTGAGATTGACTATACAATTTCAGCAAAGACTTCTCTAGATAATTAAAAAAAAAAAAAGACTGATCCATATAATGTAATCCGTACAATTTCAATATAGACTGGTCTACATGATTTCAACGTAGACTGATCAATATGATTACAACATAGACTGACATCTATATATAACACTTGTCTAAAGGGGGTTACTTCTCTGAAGACCTTCTGTTGTCTAGCTCTCCCTAGAGTTTCTTTCTACCTGCACATGGTCAGTCCATTGACTTCCGGGAATAGTTCGGAGGACATTCGGGAAAGACCGAAGGACACTGGGAAAGACTAGATCTGCGGGCTTTGTGGGTTGGCTTCCCACCTTGCCTTTGATAACATGCCACGAGTTTTCCAAATGAAAGATGCTCCCAGGATTCACCGAAAGGGGGAGAGAATGATGAATCCATCGGCACTGACTCCATCACGACTGGAAACGCACAACGGACCATGATTAATGACCAGTTGGAATTTCCGTGTGCGTGTGGAAGGAGATTCACCACCAAACGCGGCATGAAGATCCACAGGACAAAAATGGGCTGTTTGAAGACACATACGAACCAGCAGCAGCGCACTGCGATAGCAGGTGAGACGTTGGATGACCAAGGCCAGGAATTAAACCATAGTGCCGAGGACATCCACGCTGACGGTTCTGATGCGGATTTTGCACAAGCTCTTAACGCCAAACGTGGAAAACTCAATTTGCCGCCTGCCGGTGCAAAAGAACAATGGGAGAAATTAGATGAGGAACTTGTCCTTAAGCTGAATGCGCTAATAGGGAACAGTACGCTGGAACACAAACTTGACACATACGGAGACATCATATACTCTATCTGCAGGGACACTTATGGAGTGAAGCAGCCAAAGACAAAAACGCCTCCCCAGAAATCCAGAAGACAGCAACAGATGGAGAGCATCCGGAGGGAGAAAAGGAAGCTTAAAAAGCGAATGAAAACTGCCTCAGAATTCGAGAAGCAAGGGCTCCTGAAACTCTGGAAAGATCTGAAGGCCAAACACAATGCTCTCAGCAAAGTGGAATCAGCAAGGCGAAGAAAGAGCAAAAAGAAGAAGACTCAAGATCGTTTCTTCAAAGATCCCTTTGACTTTGCAAGAAAGCTGTTTGAACAACCCAAATCAGGGACTCTCACAGTGGGCAAGGAAACCCTAGAGCAGCATCTCAGGGAAACATATTCCGATTCTCAGCGCGAGGCACCACTTGAAATCCAAAATCTGGTTTGGCCTGCAGCGCCAGAAGGAAAATTCAATAACAAACCACCAACACTGGATGAAGTGAAGAACGTAGTAAAGAAAGCCAGAGCCAAGTCAGCACCTGGACCAAACGGAATACCATACCTGCTCTACAAGAAATGCCCAAAAGTGCTCGAGTGGCTCCACAAGATGATTCGATCAGCATGGAGGAACCAGAAGATCAGCGACCAATGGATGAGAGCTGAAGGAGTGTACATTCCGAAGGAGCAGAACTCCAGCAGCATCAATCAGTTCAGGCCAATATCACTTCTGAACGTCGAGGGGAAAATCTTCTTCTCTGTTATGGCAACAAGATTGACAAAATACCTGACTGAAAACAAGTATCTGGATATGTCAGTCCAAAAGGGAGGCATACCAGGAATGCCTGGATGCTTGGAACATGCCACGTTGATTTGGGATGCCATCCAAAAAGCAAGAACAGAGAAGAGAGACATTGACGTAGTTTGGCTTGATCTGGCGAATGCATATGGATCAGTTCCACACGATATGATCCAGCTGGCTCTTGAAATGTATCACATCCCAGAAAACATCCGAACAATGCTGAGGAAGTATTTCCAAGGGTTCTCAATGCGGTTCTCTACCAAAGAATACACCACGGACTGGATAGACCTAGAGGTGGGCATTGCAATGGGCTGTGCAATCTCTCCCATACTGTTCGTGTTGGCAATGGAAGTCATCTTGAAAGCTGCAATGAAGAGTTCAGGTCCAGTGAATCTGGGAGATGGATACCAGATGCCTCCTCTGAAAGCTTTCATGGATGACACAACAGTCTTGTCCACGGATGAGGAAGAGACACACCAAATCTTAAAGCAGCTGGATGAGCTGGTGGCCTCTTCAAGAATGAGGTTCAAACCTAAGAAATCCCGAAGTCTCTCACTGCGAAAAGGAAAAGTGGCAGATTCAGTCAAATTCATGGTAGCCAACCAAGCCATCCCCACTGTCACAGAAGAGCCAGTAAAAAGTCTCGGAAGATGGTATGATGACTCCCTGAAAGACACACAAAGGGGATGTGAAACCAAGCAAACAGCAGAAGAAGGCCTGAAGAAAATAGATAACTGCGGACTGCCAGGCAAATACAAAGTCTGGTGTCTACAGTTCATGCTGATACCAAAGCTGCTGTGGCCACTGCTAATCTATGACATTTGCACCAGCACAGTCGAAGCAATGGAAGCCAAAATCAACAAATACACAAGAAAATGGCTCGGTGTCCCACCTGGTCTCACTGATGTTGCATTCTACTGTCGTCAAGCAATGCTGAAGCTACCTCTCAAATCCATAGTGGAGGAATACAAAGTTGGAAAAGCAAGACTGTTGAGCATGCTGGAGGAATCGGAGGACAATATCGTGAGAGCAGTTCATCCAAAGCTGAGAACTGGCAGAAAGTGGAAAGTCCAAGAGGCTGTAAACAATGCCAAGAGAAACCTCAGCATCAAAGAAATAATTGGACACACGCAAACCAACAGACAGGGACTGGGAGCAACAAAAATGCAGTGGTGGTCCAAAGCCAAAGGGAAGGAAAAAAGAGACATGATCATACAGGAGTTGAAGGAAGAAGAAGATGTCAAAAGAGTGCAGAAGGCAGTCCAGCAAGGTCAACAGGGGCAATGGACAACATGGGACAGTGCACTCCAAAGAAGTCTCAGCTGGAACGATATGTGGCACATGGCTCCTCTAAGGATAAGCTTCCTCCTCAGATCTGTATATGACCTGCTCCCCTCGAATGCAAACTTAGTGAAATGGGGGAAAGCAGACGACCCAGCATGTCCGCTCTGTCAGAAGAAACAAACAGTGGAACATGTCCTAAGCTCTTGCAAAGTAGCGCTAGCCCAAGGAAGGTATACATGGAGGCACAACCAAGTTCTGAAAGTGATCACAGATGTGGTTAGCGAAAAAACCATGACCCCAAACGCACCAATTGCTATGACAACGTTCTACAAAGCAGGAGGGAAACAGGTCTGGCCCGAAAGGGCTATGGCAACCAGCACATTGCCAAAGGGTCTTCTGGATGGAGCAGTCGACTGGGAGTGTACAGCAGACCTCCCAGAGTGGAGAAATTACCCAGATGTCATCAGCAAGACAGGCATGAGACCAGACATCGCTCTCCACTCTGACTCCTCGAAACAAGTGATTCTGATAGAACTCACTGTGCCATACGAAAGCAGAATGGAAGAAGCACATATCTACAAGACCGAAAAATACGCCGGTCTTGCCAGCACCCTGAAGGAAGCAGGTCTGCGGGTCAAAATCTTCGCCATAGAGGTCGGGGCAAGAGGGTTTGTGGGCACCTCCGCTTATGATCTCATGAAACAACTCGCCATTTCTGGGAAGAAGAGGACTAGAGCCCTTAAAGCGATGGCAGAGGCAGCAGAAAGGAGCTCAAGCTGGATCTGGGCAAGGAGGAACCAAAAAAGTGAACTTCATAAGGATTAAATTCCCTACAGATGATGTGTGCCCCGTTAGCACATTGGTAAAACCGCGTACCGCAGTTCTGAAGCGCAGAATCGCCCAGGTTCGATCCCCGGCGTGGGAAAAAAAAAAAAAAAAAAAAAAATAGACAACAGCAGAAGGGCATCCAGGAGTCATGACCTGGATGTGGCCCGGCCCCCCGAGAGTGTAAGGAATTCAGGGCCGAAACACTTGTCTAAAGGGGGTTACTTCTCTGAAGACCTTCTGTTGTCTAGCTCTCCCTAGAGTTTCTTTCTACCTATATACACACATATATATATACATATATATATATATGTATACACACACACACACACACACATATATATATATATATATATATATATATATACATATGTGTATATACATACATATATATGTGTATATATATATTATATATATATATATATATATATATGCACATGTGTATGTATGTATGTATGTACAGTATGTATAACTGTATGTATGCATGTATGTATGTATGTATGTATGTATGTATGTATGTATGTGTGTGTATGTATGTATGTATGTATGTACGTATGTATGTATGTATGTATGTATGTATGTATGTATATGATTACAATATCGACTGATCACTATGATTACGATATAGACTGATCTATATAATTAAACATAGACTGATATATATGTATGTGTATATATATATATATATATGTGTATACATATATGTATATATATATATATATATATATATATATATATATATATATATATATATATATATATACAGGGTGTTTCAAACAGAATACGCCAAAATCATCACGTGATGTGTCAAAAACGAAAAAAATTACAAACCTCTAGCATAAACACATGTGTTGTATATACATTCAAGTTTCATTTCATGTTTTATAAGTGCTCAATGTGGCCACCACCGGCAGCGCGGACAACATCAAGCCGATATGAGAATTCCTCCCAAACGCGCCTCAACATGTCACGGTCCACCGTGTTGATTGCAGCTGTTATTCGATCTTTCAAGTCATCGATACTTGCTGGAAGTGGTGGAACATAAACTTGGTCTTTAACATACCCCCACAAGAAAAAGTCACACACAGTGAGGTCCGGGGATCTGGCAGGCCAAGCACAGAGAGCAAGGCCTTTAGCACCTCTCCTCCCAATCCATCGCTGAGGCACGTTTTCATTCAGATAAGCTCTAACACAGAGATGCCAATGGGGTGGTGCTCCATCTTGCTGAAAAATGAAGTCATTCGAATCTGCTTGCAGTAAAGTGAATAGCCAGTTTTGGAGCATTTCGAGATAGGTTTGTCCTGTAACGGTGTTTCCTTCAAAGAAAAAGGGACCATAGACCTTGTCTTGAGACACAGCACAGAAGACGTTCACTTATGGGGAATCTCTTTCATGCTCAACAGTTTCATGTGGGTGATCTGTTCCCCAAATGCGCACATTGTGACGATTGACTGTGCCGCTCAAATGGAAAGTCGCTTCGTCACTAAAAACTAAACGTGAAAAGAGAGTTTCATCACCTTCCTCCATCTCCAGCATTGACTCACAGAATGTCCTCCGCATCACCTTGTCATCATTAGTAAGTGCTTGGACGAGGCTTAGTTTGTATGGTTTCATGTGTAATCGTCTCTTTAACACACGCCAGACAGTGGTATGAGGGATGGCAAGCTGAAGACTTGCTCGACGTACGGACTTACGTGGGATGCTCTCAAATGCATCAAGAATCCTCTCCACTTGCTCCTCTGTAACACGTGGTCTTCCAGGACTCTTTCCTTTGCACAGACACCCACTCTCTTTAAACTGTCTAACCCACCGTCGAATGTTCTCACGATGGGGCGGATCAATGCCGAATTCTGTTCTGAAAGCACGTTGCACCGTGACAATGGCGTTTGTTTTCGCGAACTCAAGCACGCAAAACGCCTTCTGCTGAGGAGTCGCCATTTTGATTGATCTTCCCACAATTCAGCTGCACCGGAAGTTATACTAACGACAGCGGTGAAACTGACACCCAATCAAACTTTGATAACTACTCTATCAAATAACCACTGATTCAGTCCACTACAATGCTATAGACCTGAAAAAACTGCGTAATGATTTTGGCGTATTCTTTTTGAAACACCCTGTATATATACATGTATATATATAATGTCTATCTCTCTCTCTCACTCTCTCTCTCTATGTATATATATATATATATATATATATGCATATGTACATGTATACATATATATATATATACATATATGTACATGTATGTATGTATGTATATATGTATGATGTATGTATGTATGTATGTATGTATGTATGTATATATGTATATATGTATGTACGTGTATGATTGCAACATCGACTGATTAATGTGATTACAATATAGACTGATCTATATAATTAAACATAGACTGATACACACACACACACACACACACACACACACACACACACACACACCACACACACACACACACATATATATATATATATATATATATATATATATGTATATATATATATATGTGTGTGTGTGTGTGTGTTTGTGCAAATATATATATATGTATGTATATATATATATATATATAATTATGACTCTCTCTCACTCTCTCTCTCTCTCTCTCTCTCTCTCTATATATATATATATATGTATATATTATATATGCAATGTATATGTATGTGTACATGTATATGTATATGTATATGTATATGTATATGTATATGTATATGTATATGTATATGTATATGTATATGATTACAACATAGCCTGATATTCATGATTACAGCAAAACTGTTCTATATCATTTCAACAGAGACAGGTTTATATAATTTCAAGAGTACTGACTCATACAATTACCAATAAAGACTGTCTTCATAATTTGAACAAAGTATGATTTCAGTAAAGACCTTTTCTGTGTGATTTCAATAGAATCTGAAAAAAGAGAGGGGAAAAAACCCCCACATGAAGATAGAAAGAAACAAATACAATGATAAAAGAACGACCGACGGAAGGTCAGTAGGAAACTACTACATTCAGATCACCCACCTCCTGTGCCCCCTATAAGATCTTGTAGGCCATCTTTTAAAGTGTGAAAATAATCTTATTTCATTCATTCATTATTCGTGACGAGAAGGAAAAGGAAAACAGTTTTTTCCATTTTTTTTCCTACATATTTAGCCCTGGTGTGAACCCTATTCTTGTCTCTCCACAACTCTCCCCTCTATCTTATCCACTTTTTGGTAAAAAAGAAATCTTCCTTCCATTTGTGGCCATTTACACAGCACGTTGCTCACATATTGTCTGTTTTATGTCGAACACGTCTGAGCTGACCTTTTGTGGAAAAGCAACATCAGCTGTATTCTTTTTTGTGACGGTCATATATTTGTTTTTTGCACACTCACACACAGACATACAGATAGACACAGATACACACGCATACAGACACAGACAAGGGTATGTGGATAGACATGAAATGAAATTGAACAGACATACAAACAGACACAGACACGGGCACACACTCACACACACACACCCCACACACACACACACACACACACACACACACATACACACACACACGCGCATACATACATACACAGACAAACATACACACACACACACACACACACACACACACACACACACATACGCATAACACACACACATACACACACAAAACACACACACACACAGATACTCAAACACACACACATAGAACGCACACACACATCACACACACACACACACACGCTGATGATATATGTATTTGGATGAATATTACTTTAAAAAAGATAACTCCACAGAGAGCACAGAATTACATTAGGAAATTGTATCAATCTGATCTTGATAATCTTGGAAACTATATGTTAGAAAATGGTCTGTCATTGTCAGCAGAAAAAACTAACATGATGCTATTTAATTCTGGTGGTACTTTAAGTAACTTGCCTACTTTCAGATTGCTTGGTGAAGTGTTACATTACAAACAGGTTGTAAAATTTCTGGGAGTCTTTATAACATCGAAATTAAACTGGAATGTCCATTTTGATTATATTTCAACAAAAGCAAGAAAAACCCTAAATTTTCTAAAGATAATAAGTCGATTACCTTGAGGAATGGATACGAACATACTAATTCATCTATCAACAGCACCTGTACGATCTAATTTATCCTATGCGCAAAGAAGTGTTCTTCAGTGCACCGAAATATTTATTAAAGAAGATACAAAGCTTAGACTGCAAAAGTATTAAAATTGCTCCAGGTGTCCCTACTCATGCCTCTAATCTGGAAACGTACAAAGTTGCTGGAATTCTGCCTCTGAACAAATATCGTGAGCTAGCGACAACAAAATTTGCGGTTAGAACTACTTCACAAACGGACAATTTTGTGAGTAAGGAAATTAAAATCAGGTCTGATGTTGACTTTCCAAAGCGAGCAAAAAGCATGTCATCACAAATGACTGTTGCAACTTACATATCTGACTTGGTCAAACAGTCTAACATAAATATGGATGAAATAGCTGAGACACCATCAACAACGCCTATCCCTACATGGGAAATGCAAAAAGCCTCTTTTGATATTGATTATACAGACGCTAAGAAATCTGAAAACGTCAACATTTCGATATCCACAGCAAGAGAACACATCGATGAAAAATACCGTACCCACCTTCACATTTTTACCGATGGATCAGTCTTAGAAAATAAATGTGCTGGAGCAGCATTTTATGTTCCAAAATTTAAGATAAAAAAGTCATTTTTCGTAGAGGCAAACTTATCTATCTTTACAGCGGAATTAGTCGCTATTAATCAAGCATTGCATTATCTAGTAAATCTTAAACCCATGTCTTTCAAAGTAGTTCTTTGTTGACTCAAAATCTGTATTATATGCCTTACGGTCTTTTAATGCCGACACAAGACCTGATTAAATTACTGAGGCAAATCATCTTATACATCGTTTAAGGGTCAAAGGTACAGATATCAGTTTATGCTGGGTGCCTTCTCACGTTGGTCTTCACGGCAACGAAGTAGTTGACAGAGCAGCTAAGCAAGGCGCCCAGAATGCTGATAATGCTATAGAATTACATGTTCATACCTCCGTAAAAGAAGCTTGCAACTTGCTCGAATCAGCCTCATGGACTCGATTTCATGAACATTCAGATGAACAGTTTGTGTCACAACAAATGATAAAACTTACCGTTCAAAATGTATGTAAAAAATTGCAATATTCTTCCATGTATCATTTGAGATCGATTGTTGCTGTTTGTTTTCGTATTCAGCTAAACGCATTGAAAACAAAATATTGTAAAAATGTCAAGTGTATTTGCGGCGAACAGTTCACACTGTTTCACTGTTTATTCTACTGCAAAATGCTACGTTCTTTTTTACCGAAAATGTTTACTCAAGAAAAGTATTCTGAAAATCATTTCCAAAAAATCACATCAGATCAAACTTTGTTAGTTAGAATTTCAGAATCATTAGTTCACAGTCCTGTTAATGCATTACTTTAACTTTATTTGGTTTGTGTTTTCGTGATACAACTTCCCTCCACGTTGTTGAAGTTAATTGTTAGTGTTAAGTTCTCGTTCCATTTTACTGTTCCCCCACCTGCTAATGACTTTTTCTTCTGTCTTCCCTCTGCCCAAATCCAACCCGTCCAACTATCGTTCTACATTTTATTTTGTTCACTTTTTTTTTATTTCCCCTTCCCCCCTCCCCCGTCTAATATCACTTATAGTGAAAAGACGTTAAATCAAAGAACGAACACACACACAATACACACATACACAAACACACAAACACACACACACACATGCACACACACCCACACACACACTCGCACACACACACACACACACACAACACACACACACACACACACACACACACACACACACACACACACACACACACACACACACACACACTTATTCAAAACCCCTATGTCACACAAAAGATGGCCACTTCATAAAAATCTAATCTTAGAATTGTGATTCCCATTTCAAATGTTACCGACATTCGCCATAGTGAACAGAACCCCACATAATCCAAAAGTAATAAGGTCAGAGAAGTGAACCTATTCTTATAGGCTAACATAGTCACCTGGTTAGGAAGTACATGATATCCTTGTGTTTCATTCTAGTGATGGACAGCACAGTTTTCTTCCACTCTAAGTTTCAGTTTTAGTTTCTCAAGATGACGTCTCCGCGCTCGGATTGAATTCCATATGTATGTACTAACGTCGCAGGTGCCATGTGATGGAGAAGATCCAGAATGATCACGGCATAAGCCCTAAGCCTGCACATAAACCTACGAGCTGGCCAGGTCCTGAGGTCTTACCTAGATGGTTCGATAACCCTGGGGTTGTAGGGGATAAGGTGGCAGAGATATCAACATTTTCGCGGGGCCAGCACCATGAGAGCGGCGCCAATCCCCTCTCTCTCGGTTCAAATCCACATTCATATTCATATTTTTACCAAAACTTCAGAAAGGTAAGAAGGCTAACTGGTCTTCAAAGGGTGGGACCTGGGAAATCAACCTGTCTCTCCAATGTTGTTTACCAAGGCAGCTGGGCAATGCCCTGGTTTTCACGATTTTCAACGGTCGTGGGATCTTTAGCGTGCGCAGCCAGAAGGCACACGGGTCCGTCTCGTGTTTCGCCCCCTTCCGATGCACTAGACGTTCAGGTCGATTTTCTGGTGAAACTGAGGAGAAATGTCGAGACCTCTACGGGGAGCGAACCCTGGAACCTTGAGTTTAGTTATTGGCAGGCGAACGTCTGAACCATTCCGCCAGTCTTCTAAACTAGAGTGAACATCTTGGGGCTTGTCCTACCGAAAACACAAAGATATCAATTGCCATAGCAAAGATGTAGAGAAGAAACAATATTGCTTTTTTTCTCCCATACGCTTCAATTTGCAATCTCAGTTCAGAAAAAAAAGCTGTACCTCCCAAGCTGTTGTTTCTAACTGAATACTTACGCATTTTCTGTTTAGTTCGTTGACGTACAATAATCATAGCCCTACCAATAGCAGCGTCCATCTTCCCCTTTCTCACATACGCAGGTGTATCAGAAAACAAGATAGAATAGATACAAGATCAGATAAGAGACCAGATTGATGGCTGAGGGTGAGATCAAAGACGCTGATTATTGGACACCTGTGGAGATGTTATTACCGATCAGTGTACTTCGAGTACACGTGGACTTCCAACCTCTACCAGAACTAGTTAGTGCTCCCCCCTTTTTTTGTTCAAACTATCAGAGTGATGTTCCTTTTCGTGTGCTTTCTTTGTGTGTGTGTGACCTTTTTGTGCTTACTGTTGCTGGTGCTGTTTTCTGGCAACGTTTCCCAAAAACGGTTTTTGTTTTGTTGTTTTTCTCTGTTTGATGTATGTGTGCAGCTTTAAAAGTTTTGTTACCAAGTGGAATCATTGAGAGAAAAAGAAGATTAAGAGCAACGACAACAAGAATAACAGAAGAGGAAGGAGAATGGACAAATCTGACAACAGCAGCAGCAAAAATAAAAGATGAGGAAAAAAAACAGCAGCAGCAACAACAGCAGGAGGTAAAAAAATCTCAGAGAGAGAGAGAGAGAGAGAGAGAGAGAGAGAGAGAGCGAGAGAGAGAGAGCGAGAGAGAGAGAGCGAGAGAGAGAGAGCGAGAGAGAGCGAGAGAGAGAGAGAGAGAGAGAGACAGACAGACAGAGACAGAGACAAAGACAGAGAGACAGAAACAGAGACAGAGAGAGAGAGAGAGACAAACAGACAGACAGAGACACAGAGACAAAGAGAGACAGTGAGAGAGAACAGAGACAGAGAAAGAGAGAGAGAAGAGAGGGAGACAGACTGAGAGAGACAGAGAGAGAGAGAGGCAGAGACACAGAGACAGACAGAGAGAGAGAGAGAAAGAGAGAGAGAGAGTGAGACAAAGAGAGACACAGAGAGACACGTAGAGACACAGAGAGAGTATTGATCATGATCTTGATCATGACCATATTGACGCCTACAACGATAATGATATCTGCCTTCTTATTTTCATTCTTCTTCCAAAATTTGTTGTGACTTTGTTACTGTTTCTGCTACTGTTGTTTTGGTGTTGTCATCGTTGTTGTTATGCTGCTATCATTAGTAATGATGATATGTCGTTGTTGTCTTTTGTTAGTGTATATCACCAGTGGTATTATCTTTTAAACTGCTCAGTCCAGCTCTCCAACACACCGCCAGATCCATTCCATTACAATCAAAATGCTAGGGATTCTGCAATGTTAGTGTCTACATCCTGTGATATCATTCACTGGAGGAGACACTCCAGTCATCATCATAGGCCCTGCCGCATGGCCGTCCATACGAATCTGCCCATTATCGCTGCAGGTACATCTTCCATCCTCTCTGTCCTCAGCCACTCTGCAAGTCCGTCCAGTATTTTCTCCCTGGGTCTTCTACCTGGTGCTCTCTTTCTTTCCAGCTTTCCTGTTATGACTAGGTGCTATAATTTCTCTTGCCTCGTAAAATGTCCTATAAATGTAGCGTGTCTTTTCCTAATCTTCTTTAATGTTCATGTTTCTGTCTCCTTCAAGACTGTCACGTTTTGTTTGTTTGTTTGTTTGTTTGTTTTTGTTTTTGTTTGTTTTTGCTGTCCATGGAACTCTCAACCTTCTCCACATTTTAGCTGCCTGAATCCACTTCTGTGAATCTACAAAACTTTGACCTTTAGTCATGCTTGTTCTGATCTAACCTGTGCAGGGCAGAATCCTGTATGTATTTTATTGATGCCAACTTTTGGTTTAATGGAGCTGGAGAGAGCATCAGCAATGGGCCGTCTTTTACTGAAATTACCACCATTATTATAATCAGCATGTAATGGTGTCATCCCCGGTGGGGATGCCAGGATCTCTTTCAGTATAAATAGTATCCCCAACTTCGAGAAATTCTGTGCGGGAAGTTTCCTCTTTTCTGTCACTCTTTTTGTGTCTGCCTTGCTCCTTTGCTCTCTGTCACTTCTAATTATCATTTTCTGCCTTGCTGGTCCATTCACCTGTATGTGTTCGATAAAGTCTTACATACTTTCTCTTAGGACTGATAATTGGTTACATGTATTAAGTGCATTTTTGGCTTTAGGGAAATCAGATATGCGGAAGCAATTTTGGGTAATTTAGGCAAATTTTATGTACGCATAAGTGTCTTTAGTGAGGTTTAAATAAGTATTCACGTATGTTTTTAATATCCCCTGATATAAACCAGACGGAATGGTCAACGCCACAGGCATGTCAATGGATTATGTGCACGAAGCATTGATGTGTTTTCTTAATTTTCTTTTCTGTTTCTTTTTTCCCGTGTTGAAGTATTGGGTACGTTTTGAAACGATTATAGCCCTGATATAGCTCTACGCAGTCGGCTGGGCTTTAAACAAAAATAACAATAACAATGTGATGGTGTCCATACAGGGGAAGTCCGTGAGTATGGTTTGGCTATCAGTTGTCCTGTTGTCACTGTTGTTCTTATTGTTGCTGTTGTTACTTCTGTTGTTCACGTAAATTTTGTTTATTCATTTATTTACATATTCATTTATCTATTTATTTAGTTGTTTATTCAGTTGGTCAGTTTGTCAATTAGGCAGTCAATCAGTCAGTTACTTCCTTCCTTCCTTATTTACTTACTTACTTACTTACTTACGGGCCTAAAGACCATCTTTGCCCTCCTAAGCCAACGCCGATTACGCTGGCTTGGCCATGTACGTCGAATGGAGGATGGACGCATACCAAAAGACATTCTCTACGGCAAACTGGCAAACCGGAAGCGAACTCCAGGACCCCCACATCTACGCATTGTAGACGCATGCAAAAGGGACCTTAGAAGCTCAGGGATTGACCCAGGCTCTTGGGAGACTCTGGCGAAAAAGAGAGGGCAGCGTGGAGGACAGCCGTTCAGCAAGGCGTTGTGAATGCGGAGAGGAGGAGAGCGGAAAGCGCAGATGAGAAAGAGGCTCTTCGCAAGCAACGTTCCAGAAACCAGACAACAGCGACTCAATTTGTATGTGGCAGATGTGACAGAGATTGCCACTCAAGAATCGGCCTGCACAGCCACAGCAGAAAGTGCACGTCATGACCACAACGCCTCCTGGTGCAGACTATCAACTCCTGAGATGTAAAGAGGCCGACGACTTACTTACTTACTTACTGATTTACTTAGTAGGTGTTTATTTTACATCGTTTAACAGCTGTTTCATCATCTTTTTCCTTGTCATCTTGGGAGCTCCACATTAGTTACTATCTCTTCAGCTTCAGCTGCTTTCGCTGAAATTCTTTTCAGACGAAGATTTAAATTTGTTTACGATGGCGTTGGCTTCTGTTCTGTTCGTGTTTTGTTGTTTGTCTTCGAAGAATTCAGAATATCAAGCCTGGAAATCTGATATATGGATCATAGCGCTGTAAGGCAATCCAGTCGAATTCTGTGTTTTCTTTTATCTATTTATTTATTTATTTATTTAATTGATTTATTTATTTATTTATTTTATTTATTTATTTATTTTATTTATTTATTTATTTATTTATTTATTTATCTATTTATTTATTTATTATATTATTTATTTATTTATTTATTTATTTATTTATTCATTTATTTATTTATTTATTTGATTTGGCAATTCTTCCCGTCATTTGTCGTTTACATAGGAACTTTGCTTGCGTTAGAATAATGTAATGGCTCTAGAAAAAGAAGTTTGGTTTATTTACCAGTTTGTTTTTTATTATTTTATTTTATTTTTTACTGTTTTCACAAACTGTAACGGCATATTTCTAATGCTGTCACATTTTTCTTCTTTCTTTTTGCTTTATTTTTCTCTTATCTGTCCTTTGTACAAAGTCATCAATATCGCAGGGAGGAAAGCGCTGACAGTCATCAGTAAGCTGGAAAGCTTGAAGAAGTATAAATGCAGTGTGATATCAGTGTGTGAATCCGCGTCTTCCTTGGTCTGCCTCTCGCTTTTCATCCACGTACCTTTTTTATCATAGGTTTCTTGAGCTAAGTATTGGGACTGCATTCTGGTCTGATGCCGAAGCCATTCTGTTGATGAACATGATGGTGGACCAGCGTTGTTCCCAACCTTTTTTCTGATCTGGATGTTTCTGATCGAGTCGTGTCTGATCGTGTTGATATTAACCCCTTTGACTCCTGCAGCCTATCGCCAACTGCACAAACTCAAAGTGCATACAGTATAAATAGACACCATCTGCTACAAAAGCCTCAATAACGCAGCCCCCGGTTAACTGTCAAGCCTACTAGAGATCTATGTTCCCTCACGTACCCTCCGCTCTGCCTCCGATCCTCTGACTTTTCGCTTTCCACGCACTAAGCTCAATACTTATGGTCCACGAGCCTTCTCTGTTTCTGTTCACTCTTCTGGAACAAACTTCCTCTCTTCAGTCCGTCAGCAACCTACTTTTGTCTCCTTCAAGTCCGCTCTCAAAACTCACCTTTTCTCCTCATCATAAAATCCTGACCTCACTCAACCCCCACTGCAGCCTGTTCCACTCGTGTGGAATCACATTGTAATATATATTTATATTTATAAATTTTCCATCGCTTTTCTTTTTTTCCCCATTTACATGTATAGCCAATATTGTGGTGTGTGTGTGTGTGTGTGTGTGTGTGTGTGTGCGTGCGCGTTGTTTTGCATGCGTGCGTATGTGTATGTTCAGCGCTTAGATTTGATTTCTATCAAGATTTTGGCGCTATATGAAATATTGTAATTATAAACCCTTTGACTCCTGCAGCCTATCCCCAACTGCACAACTACACGAGTATAAACTCTTTGACTCCTGCAGCCTATCCCCAACTGCACAAACTTAACCCTTTGACTCCTGCACCTATCCCCAACTGCACAAACTTAACTATTTGACTCCTGCAGCCTATCCCTGCACCTAATCTTACTCCTGCAGCCTATCCCCAACTGCAAACACGACCTGCACTAAAGAATTAATCTTACCCTGAGCCATCCCCATGCCTTATCTTTGACTCGCACTATCCAAGCAAAGAATACCTGATCCCTACGTATCACAGGCTCCCCCACTCTCTCTCTCTCTCTCTCTGTGCGGGTGTGTGTTTGTGTGGTGCGTGGGGTGTGTGTGTGTGTGTGTGTGTGTGTGCATGAGTATGTGCGTGTGCGCGCGCGCGCGGTGTGTGTGTATTTGTGTGCGTATGTGTTTGTTTGTTTGTTTGTTTGTGTGTGTGTATGTGTGTGTGTGTGTGTGTGTGTGTATGTGTGTGCGTGTATGTGTGTGCGTGTCTGTGTGTGCGTGTGTGTATGCGTATGTATGCGTGTGTATGTATGTGTATGTGTGTGTGTGTGTTGTGCCGGTGTGTTGTGTGTGCGCGCGCGGCGTGCGTGCGTGGTGTGCGCTGGGTGGTGGTGTGTGTGTGTGTGTGTGTGTGTGTGTGTGTTCATTCTCTTTTTGCTCGCACGATCCAGTCCAAATTATTCCGATTTTGTCATTTGCAGACGTTCATCATGCAAAAACGGCTTGGTCTGAAATGAAAAGAACAGTGGCTTTATGATAATAGCGTGAAAATTAAAGGATTTAGGCCTAATTCTAGAATATGCACCTCCTATCTTTCCCTTTTTTGTTTAAATAGAATTTGAGTAATGATCGTAGGATCTAGTGTTTTAGAAAAGAAAATATACACAGCACGAAATTATCACAGATATCGTCGTAGAAAGAAAAGCTGGTCAGACATCTGAGGTTAATCCATTCGTGATGTTTACACTCCACTGGTCCATTCGTGGATGTTTAAACTCCACTGGTCCATTCGTGGATGTTTACAACTCCGCTGGTCCATTCGTGATGTTTACAACTCCCCCGGTCCATTCGTGGATGTTTACAACTCCACTGGTCCATTATCGTGGATGTTTACTCTTCCATTGTGTCCATTCCCGTGGATGTTTACAACTCCTGGTCCATCGTGGTTTACACTCCATGGTCATCGTGATGTTTACACTCCACTGGTCCATTGTGAGATGTTTTTTTACATCCACTGGTCCATTCGTGGATGTTTACATCTCCAGTGGTCCATCGTGGATGTTTACAACTCCACTGGTCCATTCGTGGATGTTTACATCTCCAGTGGTCCATCGTGGATGTTTACAACTCATGGTCCATTGTGATGTTTACAACTCCACGTCACTGGGTTACTCATCGTGGTATGTGATGTTTACATCTCCACTGGTCCATTCGTGGATGTTTACAGCTCCACTGGTCCATTCGTGAGATGTTTACACTCACTGGTTTCACCCGTCATGATGTTTACATTCCACTGGTCCATTCAT
The DNA here is from genome assembly GCA_030674185.1 of Monoplex corrugatus. NCBI lineage: Eukaryota > Metazoa > Mollusca > Gastropoda > Littorinimorpha > Ranellidae > Monoplex > Monoplex corrugatus. Next base: position 24,445,914 of record JAPXFY010000016.1, on the reverse strand, counting down.
GGATGTTTACAATCCACTGTCGAGTGCATTCATGGATGTTTACACTCCA
>JAPXFY010000016.1:24430865-24435865 GCA_030674185.1 Monoplex corrugatus | reverse complement strand
CATGTCTGCTGCAAGTGGTAAGTTTTTTCAGTGAGTACTCATGCTACAGGACCACATCATGATAACATTACAACATGGAATGATATCAGCCAGATCAAGCTCTTATGAACCCTATCTATCTATCTATTTATCTATCTATCTATCTATCTATCTATCTGTCTATCTATCTATCTATCTATCTATCTATCTATGTATCTATCTATGTATCTATTTATGTATGTATGTATGTATCTATCTATGTATCTATGTATCTATCTATATAGATACACACACACACACACACACACACACACACACACACACACACACACACACACAATATATATATATATATATATCAGTCAACAAGCAAAGCCAGAACAAGATTGAGGCAGCTGAGATGTGGTTTCTAAGAAGGATGTTGAGAGTTCCATGGACAGCAAAGAAAACAAACGAGACAGTCTTGATGGAGGCAGACACAAGTAGATCATTCATAAGGAAGATTAGGAAAAGGCAGGCAACATTCATAGGCCATTTTATGAGGAAAGGGGAATTGGAACACCTGGTCACAAAGGGAAAGCTGGAGAGAAAGAGAGCACCGGGTAGACCCAGAATCAAGAAGGTTACCTTTGTGTTCACCTTTTTTTGTTTGTTTTTGTTTTCTACGCCATCTTAATGGCAACAGACGCTGGCATAGTTGTATGCAATGCAATGCTGATAATGTTGATGAGGATGATAATTATAATGCTATGAAGTTCCATCTAGGATAGAGAATGCGTGACACGTATGTACTGTACGGTTACTATCATAATATATTCTGGCGTCAACCAGGCCCGAGAGATAGATACACCTGCGGTGCTGTTCAGAAAATTGAGCAACACCCTCAATGACACATCCGTGAAGTGGATGAGACTCGACTGTGTGGTCCCAGTCTTCCCAATAAGCTCATAACACGCCCAACTCTGGATAGTAGCCGGTTAGAGCCGAAAAATCACACAATAATTTTTTGAAAAGACTGATGGGGATTCGAACCCACAACCTTCCAGTCAGTAGTCCGTTGCGTTAACCACTACCTTGTGCACTATGTTGATCACGGTATTTCATTTTATCTGAAAAAAAACAAACCCAAACCCGAAGATGTTTATTTACCTTTGGAGGGTCTGAAAAACAAAAGTGCCGTCTAGCGTCAAAGAGAAACTCAAAGACCTTCCATTTTCTGACAAAGTGTTGTTACCACAAGAATACCACACTAACCTTACCTTAATTTTTTTGTGGTTGTTTCGGATTTTTCTGGACACAAGGGTGAATGTCTGTAACATTTTGAAATGGGAATAATAGTTTTAATACTATTTTATTTTAAAAGAAAGATCGATTTGTATTGAAAAAGTGAAATTGTCAATATGGTTGGTGTGTGTGTGTGTGTGTGTGTGTGTGTGTGTGTGTGTGTGTGCGTCTGTGTGTGTGTGTGTGCGCGTGTGTACGTGCGTGCGTGCGTGTGTGTGTGTGTGTGTGTGTGTGTGTGGTGTTTGTGTTTGTGTTGGTGTTTGTGTGTGTGTGTGTGTGTGTGTGTGTGTGTGCATGTTTGTGTGCGTGTCTGTGTGTGTGTGTGTGTGTGTGTGTGTGGCGTGTTGTCTGTGTGTGTGTGTATGTGTGTGATGCATGCATGCTTGTGTTTATTTCTGTGTGCGTGCGCGTGCATGTGTGTGCATTTGTGTGTGTGTGTGTGTTTGTGTGTGTGTGTGTGTGTATCTGTGTGTGAATGCATGCATGCTTGTGTGTATTTCTGCGTGTGTGCGTGTGTATGTGTGGTGTGTGTGTGTGTGTGTGTGTGTGCGTGTGTGTGTGTGTGTGTGTTTGTACTTGTATTTGTATTTGTGTTAAGATATGAGCGACCCTAAAGAAATATTATTGATCTTCGTAGTCACAAAAACGTCAGTTCAGACATAGTCAGTATACAGTTGACCTTATGATCAGTATGATGCATACATGGCTGTCAGTGGAAGGAAAGTATGCAGGTGAGAGAGATAGAGGGAGGGGAATGGGAGTGGGTGAGGGGGAGGGGAGGAGGAGGCGGCTGTAGAGCTGCAAGTATGGGATTCAGATCCTGGCTAAGTATTCAACAAAAGACAGAGAGTGTTTTTGCTTCCTGTCACGAATGATACATGAAGGGCAACCAGATTGCTTTCACACTGTCAAAGACACCACTCGACCTGGGTCATTAAATGCATTGTTTTCTCTTTGAACTTTCCTCCATCTTGTTCTCTTTTGGTTTTTCACACTTTCTTCTCTGTCTTTTTCTGTTGTTTGTCTCCTCGTAATCATGATAATGATGATGATAATGATGATGATAATGATGATGATGATGATGTATGATGATAATGATGATGATGATGATATAATGATAATAATGATATAATAATAAGAAGAATAAGAATAATAATTACTAAAACAATAATGATAATAATAAGGGTCATATCATAAACATGGCGCTTAATCTAAAAAAGTCCAACTGGCATACAATATCGTATTGAAATAAAACGAAACAAATAAAAATGCGCATTCTAAACAGCATACACATACATACTAATCGTACATATCACATTTAAACACACAGACATACAACACACGGCAAGCACGCAATGCTGCACACACACACACACACAACACACACTCACACCATAGATACACCACACACTCACACACACACACATACACACACAGACACACACAACTACATCACAGACACACACACTCACACCACACACATACTCGACAACACACGTATCACAAACACACACACACACACACACCACACATACACACACACCACACACACACACACACACACACAACAACACACACACACACTCACACACACACAACCACACACACTATATCACATAGTGAAAAACTAAATCAAAGAACGAACAAACACACACACACAGACACACACGCACACAGACACGCACTCACACACACACACACACTTATATCACTTATAGTGAAAAACGTTAAATCAAAGAACGAACGAACACACACACACAGACACACACGCACACAGACACGCACTCACACACACACACACACACACACACACACACAAACACACACACACACACACACAAACAACACACACACACTCTCTCTCACACACAGACGCAAACACGCACACGCACACACGCACGCATACGTACACACACATACACACATACACACATACAAACACAACACACACACATACATACACAAAGCACACACACATACACACACAACACACACACATACACACACATACGCACACACACATATATACACACAGTCAAACACACACACACACATAGGTACACAACACACACACACACACACACACACACACACACACACACACACACATACTCTGAGAATCAACATGACTTGACATCAAAGTTAAATATATTTACTGGGGTGCCTCCTCTAACAGGTGGCTTCATGGCGTGTTGACAGTGACGTGGCATCTGGATTGAGTGGCACTGTGATTGCGATGGATTAGGATTGGTGTTGTGTTGGAGAGCTTGAATGAGCATCTCGAAGGTAATGATATTGATGAAATACACGAAAAACTGAGCAACAACAATTTCAACGTTATCAACAACAACTGCAGTGACACAACAACACAATAATAACAACAACAACAACAAAAACAAAACAGCCAACCAACGACAACAATAACAACAGCAATTCAAATATCAAAGTTCAAAGATTGTTCTTACCTCTAATGCTCTTTCTTTCTTCTTTCTTTCTTTCTTACATTCTTTCTTTCTTCCTTTCTGTCTGTCTGTCTGTCTTTCTGTCTGTCTTTCTGTCTTTCTTTTTGTGTTTCCCTCTTTCCATCTTTCTGTCTTTCTGTCACTCCTTCTGTCTTCCTTGCATTTTTTCTTTCTCTCTTTCGTTCTCTCTCTCTCTGTCTCTCTCTCTCTCTCTCTCTCTCTCTCTCTCTCTTTCTTTGTGATATTTTTTCTTTCATTCTTCTTTTTTACTTCTTTCCTCGTTTCTTTCTTTACTTCATGTTGTTGCTGCTACTGATGATAATATTCCTTCTTCTTTGATATTTGTTACTTTTATTTTTTGGTGTCTGCTTTTTTTTCTTTTATTCTGTCATTGTATTTATTATTTTCTTGGTGTTGTTGTTGCTGCTCTTCTTGTTCTTGTTTTTGTTCTCATTCATCCTCTTTTTCTCCATGTTTTTCTTCTTCTCTGTGTTTTATTCCTGTATCGTTCTTGTTCTTCCATATGGTCTCAATTCATTTTTTAAAGCGTTTTGTAAGAAATGAAATACAGAATCGAATACATAACATACATTTACAATAAAAGCTAGAGAGATTGGCAAACTAGCCACACCACACACACACACACACACACACACACACACACACACACACACACACACACACACACACACACACACACACACACACACACACACACACACACACACACCACACACACAATAACAGCGCGGCGTTACAGCAAGTAGCCTCTACCGGTGAGGGCAAAGCAGGCACATAATCAAGACAGCACAGGAAAGGGACATCACTCTGCTAGTCTGAACAAAAGGGTAGAGAACTAACGAGTTCCGGTAATGGTTGAATGCCAGCAGCAATCGAGGGAGGCTGACCAGCAACGACACCTCCCCAGGTGTCTAGTAATCAGCTTCTGTGACCTTATCTTCTGCGAAATCAGTCTTGCCTTGTCTGGTCTTGTATCCTCTCTGTGTCTTGCTTCTTGCTACGCCTACTCGCGTAAGAGAAAAGAAATCTGCTGGGGGGGGTAGGATGGGGGTGGGGGTGGCTGGTTTTGATTATTGTGACTTTTTTATAATCAGGTAGGAACTTGTGCATTGGTTTTTACTTGGGGGGTGGGGGTTTAGTTTTGTGAGGCATTATTTCGCCTTAAGTGGATTTAATTTAAAATCAGAGAGAAGATGTGTGTCTGTGTGCATGCGCGCGCGCGCGCGTATGTGTGTGTGTATCTGTGTGGTGTGT
>JAPXFY010000016.1:24405865-24415865 GCA_030674185.1 Monoplex corrugatus | reverse complement strand
AATGCATTGTTTTCTCTTTGAACTTTCCTCCATTTTGTTCTTTGTTTTTCACTTTCTTCTTTGTCCTTTTCTGTTGTTTGTCTTCACTTTTATTTTCAGATTTTTTTAAAGTAAACTTTGTTGTTTTTTTATTTCGTTCTTTCTTTCTTTTAACTTGGTAATCTTCCTGCACCTTAACCATGAGATATCAGTTGACATAGATTACTGTAGGTCTATCTGTATACGTTTACAAATGTATCCTAGGAAGCGAGACGTGCACTGTTCAGAAAGTGAAAATTTATATCTGGTTTGAAAAAAAAAGAAAAGAAAAAAGACTGACCAGATTTGTCTCTCTTCTTTTTTTGTTTCTCAGCTATGCTCTGGGTGCAAATTGGTTGGTTCTTTGTAAAAAAAACTTGAACTATTGCAGAGACCTAGTTTGGCACACAACCGACAGAACTGGATGAATCTGGTGAACAATTCTTAAGTGTGGCATCCCATTCTCTCTTTCTCTCTTCTCTCCCTCTCTCTCTCTTTCACTCTGCCCCCTCTTTCTCTCTGTCTCTCTCTGGAAGACGAAGAGAAGAAGAAGAAGAAAAGAAGAAGAAGAAATCGTCATCATCATCTTTCATCATCTTCTTCATCATCATCTTCATCATCATCAGATCATCTTGATCTTCAGCACAAAAACCACGATCATCCACCACCACCGTAACAATAATAATAATAGTAATCATAACAATAATATGACAAACATGTGTGACACTTAATGTAAAAATGACCTTCGCACTTTCAATAACTAAAACACATGTTCAAAGCAAAAACAAAACAAAAATGTGCAAGCTATATAGCACCAATATCATACATTTAGTGATTTACCAATCCCATGCAATTATTACATTCAAACAAACACACACTCGCGTACACGCATGCATATACACACACGCACACACACACGCACGCACACACACACACACACACACACACACACACACACACACGCACGCACACGCACACACACACACACACACACTGAGAATCGACATGACTTGACATCAAAGTTAAAGAGATATAGTGGAGTGTCTCCTCTAGCATGTGGCATCATGGCGTGTTGACAATGATGTGGCTTCTGGATTGACTAACGCTGTGATTGTGATGGAATGGAATTCTTGATGCGATGGAGAGCTTGAATGTTCATCTTCAATGTAATGCCATTGATGACATACACGAGAAACGGAGCAACAACTATATCATCGTTATCAACAACAACACCAGATGCACAAACAACGCAACAACAACAACAACAATAACAAAACAGACAACCAACGGCAACAATAGACAACAATAAAAACAATAACAACAGTTACTCAAATATCAAAGTTGAAAACATGTTCTTACCTCTAACCCTCTTTCTTTCTTTCTTTCTTTCTTTCTTTTTTTTCTCCTTTCTTTCTTTTTGTCTATCTTTTATACTTTCTTTCTTCTTTCTTTCTTTCTTTCTCTCTCTCATTTTCTCTATTTGTGTATTTTTTCTTTCATTTTCTTTCTTTCCTCGTTTCTTTCTTTACTTCATGGTGTTGCTGCTGGTTATGATAACACTCCTTCTTCTTGCATGTTTGTTACTTTTAATATTGTCGGTTTTTTCCTTTCTTTTATTTTATTCTGTCGTTAAACAGAACACAAATTTCAAAGTAGAAACATTTTCTTACCTCTAATCCTCTTTCTTTTTTTCTTTCTTTCCTTTTTTCTTTATTTCTTTCCTTCTTTCTTTTTTTCTTTCTTTCTTTCCTTTTTTCTTTCTTTCATTCTTTCTTTCTTTCTTTCTTTTTTCTTTCTTTCATTCTTTCTTTCTTTCTTTCCTTTTTTCTTCCTTTCATTCTTTCTTTCTTTCTTTCTTTTTTCTTTTTTTCTTTCCTTTTTTCTTTCTTTCATTCTTTCTTTCTTTCTTTCTTTCTTTCTTTCTTTTTTCTTTCTTTCATTCTTTCTTTCTTTCTTTTTTTTTTCTTTCTTTCATTCTTTCTTTCTTTCTCTTTTTTCTTTCTTTCATTCTTTCTTTCTTTCTTTCCTTCTTTCTTTTTTTCTTTCTTTCTTTCCTTTTTTCTTTCTTTCATTTCTTTCTTTCTTTCTTTCTTTCTTTCTTCCTTCCTTTTTGTCTTTCCTTCTGTCTTCCTTCCATTCTTTCTTTTTGTCTTTCTTCTTTTTTTACTTTCTTTCTTCTTTCTTCTTCTTCTTCTTCTTCTTCTTTCTTCTTCTTCTTCTTCTCTTCTTCTTCTTCTTCTTCTCTCTTGTGTGTTTTTTCTGTCTTTTTTTCTTCTTTTTCTTTCCTCGTTTCTTTCTTTACTTCATGTCGCAGCTGCTGGTGATGATTATATTCCCTCTTCTTGTATTTTTGTTACTGTTAATAGTGTAGGTTTATTTTTCTTTCTTTCCTTTATCTTATTCTGTCATCATACGTATTGGTATTTTCTCTTGTTGTTGTTGTTGTTGTTGATCTTGTTCTTGTTCATCTACTTGTTATTGTTGTTGTTCTTCTTCTTAGTCGTCGTCATCGTCGTCTTCTTCTTCTTCACCTTCTCCTTCTTCCTCTTTTTCTCCTTGTCTTTCTTCTCCTCTTCCTTGCTTTTCTTCCTCTGTTATTCTTATTCTTCTCTATGGCCCCAATTCATTTTCTTCCTTTATGGAGTAAATAAAACATAGAATCTAATACATAACATACACTTCCAATAAAAGACAAGAGAATCTGGCAAACTGGCCACCCCCCCACCCCCCACACACACAAAGAAAAAAAAGGAAATAAAAAACAAAACAAAACAAAAAACAGCGCGCCTACAATAAGCAGCCTCTACCAGTGTGGGCAAAGCGGGCACATAATCAAGACAGCACAGGAAAGGGACATCACTCTGCTAGTCTGAACAAAAGGGTAGAGCACTAACGAGTTCCGGTAATGGTTGAATGCCAGCAGCAGATGAGGGAGGCTGACCGGCAACGACACCTCCCCAGGTGTCCAGTAATCAGCTTGTGTGACCTTATCTTCTGCAAATCAGTCTTGCCTTGTCTGGTCTTGTATCCTCTCTGTGTCTTGCTTCTTGCTACGCCTACTCGCGTAAGAGAAAAGAAATCTGCTGGGGGGGTGGGTGGTAGGATGGGGGTGGGGGTGGCTGGTTTTGATTATTGTGACTTTTTTATAATCAGGTAGTAACTTGTGCATTGGTTTTTACTTGGGGGTGGGGGGGTGGGGGGTGGGTAGTTTTGTGAGGCATTATTTCGCCTTGAGTGGGTTTAATTTGTAATCAGAGAGAAGATGTGTGTGTCTGTGTGCGTGTGTGCGTGTTGTGTGTGTGTGTGTGTGTGTGTGTGTGTGTGTGTGTGTGTGTGTTTGTGCGCGTGCGTGTGTGTGTGTGTGTTTGTGTGTGTGTGTTTGTGTGTGTATGTGTGTGTGTGTGTGTGTGTGTGTCTGGGTGTGTGTGTATGAGTGAGAGAGAGAGAGAGAGTGTGTGTGTGTGTGTTTGTGTCTGTGTTTCTGTGTGTGTGTGTGTGTGTGTTTGTACCTGTGTGTGTTTATGTTGTGTGTGTATTTATGTTTGTCTGTGTGTATGTGTGTGTGATGTGTGTGTGTGTGTGTGTGTGTGTGTGTATGTGTGTGTGTGTGTGTGTGTGTGTGTGTGTGTGTGTGTGTGTATGCGTATTTGAGCGCGAGCACAATCACGCATGCGTGTCAGTGATTATGTGTGTATAAGCACGCTGGTGCGTGTGTGTGTGTTTGTGTGTGCGCGCGTGTGTGTGTGAGAGCATATGAGTGTGATGTTTACACACGTGCTTGAGTGTGTGTGTATGCATGTGTGTGTGTTTGTGTGTGTGTGTGTGTGTGTGTGTGTGTGTGTGTTGTGAGTGTGTGTGTGTGGTGTGTGTTTGTGTGTGTGTGTGTGTGTGTGTGTGTTTGTGTGTGGTGTGCGTGTGTGTGTGGTGTGGTGTGTGTGTGTGTGTGTGTGTGTGTGTGTGTGTGTGTGTGTGTGTGTGAGCATATTTATGTGTATATTCACACACGTGCTTGGGTGTGTGTATGTGTGTGTGTGTATGTGGTGTGTGATGTGTGTTGTGTTGTGTGTGTGTGTGTGTATGCATGTGCGTGCGTGTGTGTGTGTGTGTGTGTGTGGTGTGTGTGTGTGTGTGGTGCATGCGTGCACGCATGTGAATTCATATACATGTGTATGTGCATGCACATGCATGTGTATGTGTGTGGTTGTATGTGTGTGTACGTGTGTGTGCGCTCGTGTGTATATATGTATGTACACGAGGATCACAAGGCTCTATCATTTGCTTACAGCACTTGTTCTAGACAGTAGAGCCGATTATACAGAGTAGAGAAGAAGTGTAGATCGACATGCATTCATTCTCCATAGCAAATATATCGATTTACATTCACTGTCTACACCAAATAGATCGATATACATTCATTCTCCACACCAATATAGCGATATGCATTCACTGTCTACACAATAGATCGATACATTCATTCCCACACCAAATATAGCGATATGCATCACTGTCTACACCAAATAGATCGATACATTCATCTCCTACATATAGCGATATGCATTCATGTCTACACCAAATAGATCGATATACATTCATTCTGCACACCAATATAGAGATATGCATTCACTGTACCAATAGATCATATGCATCATTGTCCACTACATAGATCGATATACATTCTTGTCCATACTAAATATATCGAATACATTCATTGTCCATACTAAATTGATCAATATACACTCATTGTCCTCACCAAATAGATCGATATGCATTCATTGTCCATACTAAATTGATCAACATACACTCATTGTCCACACCAAATAGATGGATATACATTCATTGTCCACACCACATAGATGGATATGCATTCATTGTCCACACCAAATAGATCGATATACATTCATTGTCCACACCAAATAGATCGATATACATTCATTGTTCACACCAAACAGATTGATATAAAGTCATTACACATACCAAACTGATCGATATACATTCATTGCCCATACCAACTAGATCGATATACATTCATTGCCCATACCAACTAGATCGATATACATTCATTGTTCGCACCAAATAGATCGATATACATTCATTGTCCAACCCCCGTGAGGATGCCGGGGGCCCTTTCAGTATAAATAGTATCCCCACCTTCTGAAAATTCTGTACTAGAGATTTCTTTCTGTCGCTTTCTTTTTGCCAGTCTTTCTCCTACTTTTTGTATTTGTCGTTTGTTCGTTTGTGGTCTTACGTTTACTTTGACAAAGGCCAGTTGGCCGAAAATGTGTGCCTGTCTTGTCTGGTTGTATTAAATATGCGTTCTGATTCTACTTTCATGTTTATTTTCTGGTAACTGTTTTTTTCATCTGAAGTTGATCGCACTTTAGATTGATCATTATTAGAATTGTGACAGAATAACCATAATGCATCTTCATCATCAGTAAACAGAGCAAGCAGTATTCACTTAGTGCGCTCGACAAGGTCACCCAGTCAAGAAGGCACAGGAAAGGGACATCAGTACGCCAGTCTCTACACAAAAAGGGGAGATTACTAACGAGATCCGGTAATGGTTGAACGCCAGGAGCAGATAATTGACACCCACCGGTAACGACATCTCGCCAGGTGTCTGATAATCAGCTTCTCTGACCTTATCTTCCACCCCCATTCCTGTCTTTCTGGTCGTGAAACCGCTCTGTCTTGTTTTCTGCTGTGCCTGACCACGTGAGAGGGGGAAGGGATCAGCGCAGTAGCCATCATGTGTTTTGTCAATGAGCAAGAAACTTGAGCATACGTGCTCACTTCACAACCATAACTTGTTGGTCAATTCTATTCAAGTGGGTTGAATATGCCTTAAGAAAAAAAAAACTATAGTTTTTTTTTTTACTCTTCAGACGCAAATGTAAACGTAAAATCACACACAAACAAACAAACAAAAAAGAAAAAAACAAACAAACAAAAAAGAAAAAGAAAAACAAATAAACAAACAAACAACGAACACAAAAATTAGGAGAAAAAAGACCAGAATTTCAGTCTATTTCACGTACTGGACGAAACAACAAGGAAGTTTTGGTCTTTTTTCCCCCTCATTTTTGTATCTGTTGCTTGTTCTTTTGTGATCTTGCGTTTACGTTTGACACAAGTCGACAGGGCCGAATTTTTACGCCTTTCTGGTCTGGTTGTATTAAATATGTGTTCTGATTTTATGTTCATTTTTTTCTGGTTCCTGCTTGCTTGGAATGGAATGGAATCTTTATTTAATGTCTGTTCACAATAGTGATTTTAGACACACATACACACACATGCACACACACACACACATACACACACACACACACACACACACACACACACACACACACACACACACACACACACACACACACACACACACACACATAGGGAAAAAATTTTAAAAAATAAAAAAGGAAGGGTGGGGGACGGGGATGGGAAGGGGTAGTAATAGTTTGAATGTAAGAAGGGGAACAATAACAATTCTGCAAGAATGTAAGAAGGGGAACAATAACAATTCTGTAAGAATGTAAGAAGGGGAACAATAACAATTCTGTGTTACGAATTTTCTCTTTTCTGTCACTCTCTTTGTTTCTGCCTTGTTCTTTTGCTTTCTTTCATTTCTTCCTATCATTTTCTGCCTTGCTGGTTTATTCACCTGTATGTGTTCAATAAAGTCTTTCATACTTTCTCTTAGGACTGATAATTGGGTACATACATTCGCTTGCTTGAAGGCGAGTGGCTGCACTTATTTTGGACAGGTTACAGATACAGATTGGTGTCAAGCCGGGAGCCTTTGGTTACTACACAGCGTGTAGGCCGCCATGTGAAAACTTCATGTCTTTGGAATCAACCGCAGCCGGGGTCACAAACATATAGTGCTGTTATATCTTGTATGTACGACTGATATTATTATTCTTAATGTTACTTAAAGCCCAGCCGATTGCGTAGAGCCATATCAGGGATATAACCGTTTCGTTACATACACAATACTTCAACAGGAAAAAGAAAAGGAACAGAAAAATAAGTACACATATCAATGCATTCGCGCATATAATCTAAGGAGATGCCCCTGGCGTTGACCTCTCCATCCAATATATCACACAAGGGATTAAAAAAACGTACGTGAAGACAAATTTAAACATAACTAGGGGACACTAATATACATATGTGTATATATATATATCTATATATGTATATATGTACATTTATATACATACATGCATACATATATATATATACATAATATACATGTATATATAATATATATATACATAATACATAATATATATACATATTATATATATATATATAGTGTAAAATCATTCAGGTAAAAAAGATAAAACAACAAGTACTCCAATACAAGTCCGAGCTTTCGGCTTTTCAGCCTTCCTCAGGGCACTTTAATGGATAGATCACAACTGACACGGCCAGTCAACCCTTTCTTAAAACAGTTCACTAAAATCTTTTCAAAAGTAAGGGATGAAAAAAAAAAAAGGGGGGGGGAGGAGGGTTCAGGGAGGTAGAGAGCAAAGATGGTGGGGGTCGTGGGACACGAGGAGGGCAAGAACTATATATATATATATATATATACATACGGGCCGAATGTACCCAATATTGCTTCCGCATATCGTATTTTCCTGGAGCCAAAATTGCACTTAATGTATGTACCCAATTATCAGTCCTAAGAGAAAGTATGAAAGACTTTATTGAACACATATAGGTGAATAAACCAGCAAGGCAGAAAATGATAGGAAGAAATGAAAGAAAGCAAAAGAACAAGGCAGAAACAAAGAGAGTGAGAGAAAAGAGGAAATTCCTAACACAGAATTTCCAGAAGGTGGGGATACTATTTTACCGAAAGAACTCCCAGCATCCACGGAGAAAATGTATGACTGTTACAAATATGATGGAAGTATATCACTACTGATTGTGTGGAGATTTAATTTCCAACATGAAATATTTAGGCTTTTCAATTCGTTGTTGTTGTTTTTTTCCATAGAAAATAACGTTACTCTAAACATGCATGTCTGTCTACACCTGGAGTTAGTTTGGGGTTAGTTCAAGAGGGATTCACTGTACTGGGAAAACTCCATTATGCACTCCACCCAAATCTATCAGGAATTATCTGACAGACTTCCCAAGCCTACGCAAAACTCTATGCACTGACAAGGTATTAAAATGGGACAGGGGAAGCTGACACCACCAGAATGATGGAAACATTAAGATGTGCAGCGAACAGGCATGTTTTTAATGTTGCCGGCTGGGGTTGAACTCAAGATATCAGATCTTGAGTCCATGGCTTTGCCAACTAGCCCACAAGCCACACGCCTAAGGAATCTTTGCTAACAGCAATAACATTACGGTGAAAGAGTTGTTAATGAACTAACGTATAACTGATACTGAATGAACGTCAACCGACATTGTAGAACAGGAACACTTACGAAGAGATGTAAATGAAACAAGCGGAGGCTGATGGTTAAAAAAGAAAAGAAAAAAGTCATCTATGATGTGCGTGGGCATATGTTTTCAGCGTAATCGGCTAATTGAACCCGCCCCCAAGCCAGGTTATATCCTGGACAATTTTTATGTGATGCTGACGTTCCATGAAGTACATGACATGTCATCATCATCATCATCATCATCATCAGGTGCCCTGCCGCATGGCGTTGGCGACCATGGACTTCCAACCATCTCTATCTTTCGCTGCCCCTAGCATCTCCCCCACCCTCCTCATCCCCAGCCACTCTGCAAGTCCGTCCACCATTCTCTCCCTGGGTCTACCTGGTGCTCTCTTTCCCTCCAGCTTTCCCGTTGTGACGAGGTGCTCCAAATCCCCCTTCCTCATAAAATGGCCTATAAATGTTGCTTGTCTTTTCCTAATCTTCCTTATGAGTGATCTACTTGTGTCTGCTTCCATCAAGACTGTCTCGTTTGTTTTCTTTGCTGTCCATGGAACTCTCATGACATGTACCGTTTCCTAATCAGAACAGAAAAAAAGTGTCACTCAAAGACATAATGAATTTGTCGATTTATAAATACCACTTAATCATTACTGTAATGCTAATATTATTGCATTGAACTGTATATCTTTTTCCTGTGGGGAGGCCGGGGGTTCTTTCAGTATAAATAGTATCCCCACCTTCTGAGAATTCTGTGTTAGAAATTCCTCTTTACTGTCACTCTGTTTATTTCTGCCTTGTTCTTTTGCTTTTTGTCATTTCTTCCTATTACTTTCTGCCTTGTTGGTCCATTCACCTGTATGTGTTCGATAATGTCGTACGTACTTTCTCGCTGGACTGAAAATTGGGTACATATACTAAGTACATTTTAAAGCTCTAGGGAAATGTGATATGTGGAAGCAAATTTTGTTTTTATATATGTTTTAGTGTCCTCAGTAGTGTTTAAAACTGTATTCAGGTATATCTTTTAAATCCCCAGTGTGGTAACTTGGGCGGAGTGGTCTACGCCAGGGACATCTCCTTAGATTATATGCGCGAATTCATTTTCTTTTCTTTTTCTTCTCTGTTGAAGTATTATGTTTTGACACAAGTTATAGCGCTAATATGGCTCTACGCAGTCGGCTGGGCTTTAAACAATAATAATAATAACAAAAATGATGATAATAATAATAATGATAATAATATGATTAATAATAATAATAATAATAATAATAATAATAATAATAAATAATAATAATAATAGCAATTATATAATAATAATAATAATTTTGCAACAACAACAACAACAACAACACCAACAACAATGATAATGATTATAATAATAACAATAATAACAATAATGATGATGATAATAATAATAATGATAACAACAACAACAATAATAATAATAATAATAATAATAAAATAATGATAATAATGATAATGATAATAATAACAACAATAATAATAATAATTGTATGTCTTTTACAACATATTTTCCTTTTGCCTGCTCTCATTGACAGGAACATATTGAC
>JAPXFY010000016.1:24395865-24400865 GCA_030674185.1 Monoplex corrugatus | reverse complement strand
GAGGGTGGGGGAGATGCTGGGGGCAACGAGAGATAGAGATGGTTGGAAGTCCATGGTCGCCAACGCCATGCGGCAGGGCACCTGATGATGATGAGGAGGAGGAGGAGGAAAATAGTTGAGACCTCGACGGGGAATGGACCCTGGAACCTCGAGTGTAGTTACTGGCAGGTGAACGTCTAAACCGTTCTGGGACTCTTTCCTCATGCACATACCTTGCTTAAATGTGTCATTTTCCTCTTTCTTTCATCCACCCCCCACCTCTCACCACGAACCAGTGTTTTTTAATATTGTTACTGTTCCTGTTGTTTTTGTTTAAAGGGAAGCCGATGGGACTGCGTAGGTCCATGTCAGGGTTTAACCGTTTCAAAACGAGCACCAATCAAGAGGGAATAGAAAGAAAGAAAAGTTAAGTACACATATCAATGCGTTCGTGACATAATATAGGGAGATGCCCCTGCTGCCAACCGTCCAATTTTCGCCCATCACATCCAGGCCCTGCCCTGTGCCTGTTGGCGATCATGGACTTCCATTATTCTTTTTATCTCTCGTTGCCCCAGCATTCCCCACCTTCCTCGTTCCACGCCACTCTGCAAGTCCATCCATCATTTCCCCCCTTGGGTGCCTCTTTCCCTGCAGCTTTCCCGTTGTGAACAGGTGTCACTTCCCCCTCCTCATAAAATGCCTTAAATTTGCCTGTCTTTTCCTAATCTTCCTTATGAGTGATCTACTGTTCTGTCTCCCATCAAGACTGTCTCGTTGTTTCTTTGGTCCAGGAACTCTCACATTCCTTCTGAGAACCCACATCTCGGCTGTCTCATCTTGTTCTGGCTTTTTTTTGGACTGTCCACCCCCGCATTCTCGTATAATATTGTTCTATATAACATTTCAGGAAGAGAGTTCTTGATTTATATAGAACCAATTTATCGCATAGAAGATTTAAAAAGCAGCCTGAATACAATTTAAACATAACTAAGGACACTAAAACATTATAAGAACGAGCTTAAATTACCTGAAAATTGTTTCCGCATTGCTCATTTCCCTAGAGCCAAAAATGTGCTTGATACATATTACCCAATTATTAATTCTAAAGAAATATGAAATTTGAATACATTACGGGTGAATGGACCGCAAGCAGAAACTAATGAGGAAACGACAGAAAGCATCGACGCAGAAAGAAGTAAAGGAGTGAGAGAAAAGGAAATTTCTAGCACAGAATTTCCAGAATGGTGGGATACTGATTTATACTGAAAGAGACCCCCATCCCCACAGGGTTTTTTCCTAATCATCTTATCAGTGGTTCATAGAACATGATCCAACCTCCATAGCTAATCAACTATTAAAACACTACACATTGTGGATGTAGAAAATAGTGGTGCATTCTCTAATGCAAACCTGAATAGAACAAATAATTTCCGAGGCAATACATGCATTTGTTCAAGGTTTTACAACAGTAGTATCATAGGTTTCTAAGTTTGACTTTGGGTTTAATTTTGGTCGCAGTAGCTGGCTGACGGTCTGGTGTCACCTGCGCCGCATGGCAGTCCCTACCGGTTGAAGGTGCTCCACAGGATCACCTATTGACGTCGTTAACTTTCTTCTTCCTCTTTCTTTTGTCCATGGTTTTCCTGGGGAAAACTACGATGGTGGTTTCCCCTTGCCTTCCATCGGTTTGTTTTTTCAGGGTTAACTCCCTTGATGGAGGCAGACACAAGTAGATCACTCAGGTAGAAAGAAACTCTAGGGAGAGCTAGACAACAGAAGGTCTTCAGAGAAGTAACCCCCTTTAGACAAGTGTTTCGGCCCTGAATTCCTTACACTCTCGGGGGCCGGGCCACATCCAGGTCATGACTCCTGAATGCCCTTCTGCTGTTGTCTATTTTTTTTTTTTTTTTTTTTCCCACGCCGGGATCGAACCTGGGCGATTCTGCGCTTCAGAACTGCGGTACGCGGTTTTACCAATGTGCTAACGGGGCACACATCATCTGTAGGGATTTAATCCTTATGAAGTTCACTTTTTTGGTTCCTCCTTGCCCAGATCCAGCTTGAGCTCCTTTCTGCTGCCTCTGCCATCGCTTTAAGGGCTCTAGTCCTCTTCTTCCCAGAAATGGCGAGTTGTTTCATGAGATCATAAGCGGAGGTGCCCACAAACCCTCTTGCCCCGACCTCTATGGCGAAGATTTTGACCCGCAGACCTGCTTTCTTCAGGGTGCTGGCAAGACCGGCGTATTTTTCGGTCTTGTAGATATGTGCTTCTTCCATTCTGCTTTCGTATGGCACAGTGAGTTCTATCAGAATCACTTGTTTCGAGGAGTCAGAGTGGAGAGCGATGTCTGGTCTCATGCCTGTCTTGCTGATGACATCTGGGTAATTTCTCCACTCTGGGAGGTCTGCTGTACACTCCCAGTCGACTGCTCCATCCAGAAGACCCTTTGGCAATGTGCTGGTTGTCATAGCCCTTTCGGGCCAGACCTGTTTCCCTCCTGCTTTGTAGAACGTTGTCATAGCAATTGGTGCGTTTGGGGTCATGGTTTTTTCGCTAACCACATCTGTGATCACTTTCAGAACTTGGTTGTGCCTCCATGTATACCTTCCTTGGGCTAGCGCTACTTTGCAAGAGCTTAGGACATGTTCCACTGTTTGTTTCTTCTGACAGAGCGGACATGCTGGGTCGTCTGCTTTCCCCCATTTCACTAAGTTTGCATTCGAGGGGAGCAGGTCATATACAGATCTGAGGAGGAAGCTTAACCTTAGAGGAGCCATGTGCCACATATCGTTCCAGCTGGGACTTCTTTGGAGTGCACTGTCCCATGTTGTCCATTGCCCCTGTTGACCTTGCTGGACTGCCTTCTGCACTCTTTTGACATCTTCTTCTTCCTTCAACTCCTGTATGATCATGTCTCTTTTTTCCTTCCCTTTGGCTTTGGACCACCACTGCATTTTTGTTGCTCCCAGTCCCTGTCTGTTGGTTTGCGTGTGTCCAATTATTTCTTTGATGCTGAGGTTTCTCTTGGCATTGTTTACAGCCTCTTGGACTTTCCACTTTCTGCCAGTTCTCAGCTTTGGATGAACTGCTCTCACGATATTGTCCTCCGATTCCTCCAGCATGCTCAACAGTCTTGCTTTTCCAACTTTGTATTCCTCCACTATGGATTTGAGAGGTAGCTTCAGCATTGCTTGACGACAGTAGAATGCAACATCAGTGAGACCAGGTGGGACACCGAGCCATTTTCTTGTGTATTTGTTGATTTTGGCTTCCATTGCTTCGACTGTGCTGGTGCAAATGTCATAGATTAGCAGTGGCCACAGCAGCTTTGGTATCAGCATGAACTGTAGACACCAGACTTTGTATTTGCCTGGCAGTCCGCAGTTATCTATTTTCTTCAGGCCTTCTTCTGCTGTTTGCTTGGTTTCACATCCCCTTTGTGTGTCTTTCAGGGAGTCATCATACCATCTTCCGAGACTTTTTACTGGCTCTTCTGTGACAGTGGGGATGGCTTGGTTGGCTACCATGAATTTGACTGAATCTGCCACTTTTCCTTTTCGCAGTGAGAGACTTCGGGATTTCTTAGGTTTGAACCTCATTCTTGAAGAGGCCACCAGCTCATCCAGCTGCTTTAAGATTTGGTGTGTCTCTTCCTCATCCGTGGACAAGACTGTTGTGTCATCCATGAAAGCTTTCAGAGGAGGCATCTGGTATCCATATCCCAGATTCACTGGACCTGAACTCTTCATTGCAGCTTTCAAGATGACTTCCATTGCCAACACGAACAGTATGGGAGAGATTGCACAGCCCATTGCAATGCCCACCTCTAGGTCTATCCAGTCCGTGGTGTATTCTTTGGTAGAGAACCGCATTGAGAACCCTTGGAAATACTTCCTCAGCATTGTTCGGATGTTTTCTGGGATGTGATACATTTCAAGAGCCAGCTGGATCATATCGTGTGGAACTGATCCATATGCATTCGCCAGATCAAGCCAAACTACGTCAATGTCTCTCTTCTCTGTTCTTGCTTTTTGGATGGCATCCCAAATCAACGTGGCATGTTCCAAGCATCCAGGCATTCCTGGTATGCCTCCCTTTTGGACTGACATATCCAGATACTTGTTTTCAGTCAGGTATTTTGTCAATCTTGCTGCCATAACAGAGAAGAAGATTTTCCCCTCGACGTTCAGAAGTGATATTGGCCTGAACTGATTGATGCTGCTGGAGTTCTGCTCCTTCGGAATGTACACTCCTTCAGCTCTCATCCATTGGTCGCTGATCTTCTGGTTCCTCCATGCTGATCGAATCATCTTGTGGAGCCACTCGAGCACTTTTGGCATTTCTTGTAGAGCAGGTATGGTATTCCGTTTGGTCCAGGTGCTGACTTGGCTCTGGCTTTCTTTACTACGTTCTTCACTTCATCCAGTGTTGGTGGTTTGTTATTGAATTTTCCTTCTGGCGCTGCAGGCCAAACCAGATTTTGGATTTCAAGTGGTGCCTCGCGCTGAGAATCGGAATATGTTTCCCTGAGATGCTGCTCTAGGGTTTCCTTGCCCACTGTGAGAGTCCCTGATTTGGGTTGTTCAAACAGCTTTCTTGCAAAGTCAAAGGGATCTTTGAAGAAACGATCTTGAGTCTTCTTCTTTTTGCTCTTTCTTCGCCTTGCTGATTCCACTTTGCTGAGAGCATTGTGTTTGGTCTTCAGATCTTTCCAGAGTTCCAGGAGCCCTTGCTTCTCGAATTCTGAGGCAGTTTTCATTCGCTTTTTAAGCTTCCTTTTCTCCCTCCGGATGCTCTCCATCTGTTGCTGTCTTCTGGATTTCTGGGGAGGCGTTTTTGTCTTTGGCTGCTTCACTCCATAAGTGTCCCTGCAGATAGAGTATATGATGTCTCCGTATGTGTCAAGTTTGTGTTCCAGCGTACTGTTCCCTATTAGCGCATTCAGCTTAAGGACAAGTTCCTCATCTAATTTCTCCCATTGTTCTTTTGCACCGGCAGGCGGCAAATTGAGTTTTCC
>JAPXFY010000016.1:24378365-24390865 GCA_030674185.1 Monoplex corrugatus | reverse complement strand
AGTCCGCGAAACAGCAGAGGAGGTACTGGGGCGACAGAGGAAGAAACACCAAGCATGGATCTCAAATGACATCCTTGACCTCTGCGACAACAGAAGATCACTGAAGAAGACGAAAAACTCCAGCCCTGAAGAAGCCGCACAGTATCGTAAAACCAACAACCTTGTAAAGAAGAAAATGATTGAAGCCAAAGAACAATGGATCAACAACCAGTGTGAGAACATCGAGAAAGGCATGAAAAAAGGAAACAGCAAACATGCCTTCACCACACTGAAAAACCTTACCAAGACGCAGCAAAACAGATCGTCAGTCATCGAGGATACCTCAGGCGAGCTGCTGACAGAAAGCTCCGCTGTTCTGAACAGATGGACGCAGTACTGCCAAGAACTATACAACTACCCAATACAGCCAGATGACAGTTTGTTTCAGGGGGACTCAACACCATTGAGGGAATCCTCACCGCTACCAGTGATGAGAGAAGAAGTGGAAGAAGCCATCCGCAGCCTACCAGCAGGGAAATCACCTGGAGCAGACAATATCCCAGCAGAGCTGCTCAAACATGGAGGGAATGATTTGGTCACTCGTGTAACATCGATTTGTCAGAAGATCTGGGAGACAAAACAGTGGCCCACAGAATGGACTCAATCACTCATCATCCCCCTGCCCAAAAAGGGAAATATGCGCCAATGCCAGAACTACAGAACAATAAGTCTCATTAGCCACACCAGCAAGATCATGCTCAGAGTCATATTGAATCGACTGAAGAAAGAAGCGGAAGAACACCTTGCGGAAGAACAAGCTGGATTTAGGCGGGCAGAAGCACAGTAGAACAGATCTTCACCTGCCGGATAATGATGGAGAAACATCTGCAGCATCAGAGAGACCTGTTCCACAACTTCATTAGACTTTAAAAAAGCATTCGACAGGGTGTGGCATAAGGGTTTGTGGCAGGTGCTAAGAAAGTTTGGCATAGAGGAAGGTCTCGTCCAAACCATCCAGGCGCTGTATAACACTGCCAGCAGCGCAGTTCTCCTCAACAACCAGATAGGGGACTACTTCAAGACCACAGTTGGAGTCCGTCAAGGCTGCCTACTCTCTCCCGTGCTGTTCAATCTCTTCCTGGAGAACATCATGCGTGAAGCCCTCCATGACTTCCACTCCACTGTCTCCATCGGAGGAAGAACCATCAACAACCTGAGGTTCGCAGATGACATCGACCTGATGGGAGGCAGCAACGAAGAAATACAAGACCTGACCATGAGACTGGAAGAAAGTGCAGGTGCACACGGAATGGAAGTGAGCACAGAAAAAAGCAAAGTCCTGGTCAACAGCACAACCAACACCCATGCTGAAATCTACATGAACGGGCAACAGCTTGAAGAAGTGGACGCTTTCAAATACCTTGGCGCCACTCTCACCAAAGACGGTCGCTCTACAACAGAAATCAAGACCAGACTAGCGATCGCAACAGCAGCAATGGTAAAGCTAAACAAGATCTGGAAGAGCAGAGAGATCGGCTTTCCATCGAAGATGAAGCTGTACAAGTCCCTGGTGCTCCCCATCCTGCTGTATGGATGCGAGAGCTGGACCATGACAGCAGAGACCACCAAGAGAATCCAGACGTTTGAAACTAAATGCTTCAGGCGCTTGCTCGGGATCTCTTGGCAAGATCGGAAGACAAACGACTTTGTGTGGAGCCAATTAACAACACTCGCAGGCCCACAAGAACCCCTCCTGGCAACAGTCAAGAACAGGAAGCTGTCGTGGTTCGGGCATGTCACACGCCACAACTCACTGCCCAAAACGGTCCTCCAGGGTACACTGGGAGGCGGCAGACGAAGGGGACGACAAGCCAAATGCTGGATGGACAACATCAAAGAATGGACCAGGTTGGATGGCCCCACGCTGGTGCGACAGGCGGAGGACAGGACCGGTTGGCGACGGCTGGCTTCAAGAGTGTCTCTCATCTCTCCTCTACGCCATCACGGGCAGGAGAATGATGATGATGATGATGATGATATATTACAGTGTGAGTCCCCTCCGAGTGGAGACAGGCTGCAGAGGGGATTGAGTGAGGTCAGGATATTATGCAGAGGAGAAAAGGTGAGTTTTGAGAGCGGACTTGAAGGAGACAAAAGAAGGTTGCTGACGGACTGAGAGAGGAAGTTTGTTCCAGGAGAGTGGACCAGAAACAGAGAAGGCTCGTGGACCATAGGTATTGAGCTTAGTGCGTGGAAAGCGGAAAAGTCAGAGGATCGGAGGCAGAGCGGAGGGTACGTGAGGGGAAAATAGATCTCAAGTAGGCTTGACAGGTAATCGGGGGCTGCGTTATTGAGGCTTTTGTAGCACATGGTGTCTAGTTTGTACTGTATGCGCTTTGATACAGGGAGCCAGTGAAGTTGTACCAGAGTTTTGCCTGAATGGGAAATGGGGGTCGGTATTGTGTTGCGTTGTGCTGTAACCGGTCTGGTATGAAGGCTACCGAGGTGAAGCAAAAGTTAGGACGAAAATGAATAACAAATGAATAGATAAATGAATAAGTTAAGTAAATAACTCAACAAACACACAAAAACAAATAAACACATAAATGAATAAACAAACTAACTAACTAACTAACTAACTAACTAACTAACTAACTAACTAACTAACTAACTAACTGTTTGATTGACTGACTGACTGACTGACTGACTGACCGACCGACCGACCGACTGACTGACTGACTGACTGACTGAATGACTAACAAATTAAGTCAAAGAAACAAACCAAACAAGGCAAATGTCCCATCTCTCACGAAAACTACATCATTTCCAAACCCTGGTTTTCCCATTTTCTCCCCCCTATTTCCTTCATAGGGGTAGAAAAAAAAAATAGATGAGTCACAAAAACAGAAGGTTGACTATAAATAAATAAATGAAATGAAAAAATCAGTCGGAAAAATATGTGACCAAACGCACCAGAGGCTGCAAAATTCCACATCACCTTTTCAAAATAGGATGCAATTCTTTATCTTTTTGTTGTGTTTCTTCCTGTTTTCCTTCTCTTCTTCTCTTCTTCTTTTTCTTGCCTTCATCTTCGCATTTTTGTACAACATTAACTTCCCCCCAGAGGGTAATGCCGGGCGGGGCTCTTTCAGAGGGTAAAGTTGGTATCCCCCCCGGCCTCTGGAAATTATGTGGCGAACAATTTCCTTTTCTGGTCGCTCTCGCCTTTTGTTTCCTTTCTGCCTTGTTTCTTTGCTGTCTGTCAATGTCTTCGCCTCTTTTTTCCTGGTCTTTTTCCTTCCACCGTCATCTGTTCCTTTCTTTCCTGCCTTTGCTTGGTCCTTCCAGCGAATGTGTTCGATAAAGTCTTAACATACTACTGTCCTCTTTTCTCTTAGGATTGATAATTGGAAGCAAATGTAATTGAAGAGCATTTTTTGTTTTGGCGTCAAGTTATCTAGGGAAAATCAGATAGTGCGGGAAGCAATTTTAGGTAACTCAGTAGATGATGCCCTGGCCCCGTTTTTTTATGTATGTTTTGATGTCATTAGTAAGTCATGTTTTAAATTTGTATTCTAGGTATGCTTTTTTTAATCCCCCCAGTGCGATAGATATGACGGACTAGTCCTTTCAACCAGGGGAACTCCTTTTAGGAGCGACATTTTGAAGTACTACTTATACTGCGTATGATTTGAAAACGGTTTAAAAGCCCTGATATGGCTCTACGGGGCTACGGACGCGCAACTGATATAATGCTCTAAATAATACGACGGGACGCGGGGTTCGGGGCTGGGCTTTTAAACAATAACAATAACAAAATCCAGGCAATTTTTTACCCGTTTTCCCTTTTTCCCTCTTCCCTCTTTCCCTTCCTCTGCTCATTCGGCACAGTGTGGTATTCAAGTGTGTAAGGTATTGGGGATTTCAAATTGAAACGGTCTGGGGCGACAGAGGAAGAAACACCAAGCATGGATCTCAAATGACATCCTTGACCTCTGCGACAACAGAAGATCACTGAAGAAGACGAAAAACTCCAGCCCTGAAGAAGCCGCACAGTATCGTAAAACCAACAACCTTGTAAAGAAGAAAATGATTGAAGCCAAAGAACAATGGATCAACAACCAGTGTGAGAACATCGAGAAAGGCATGAAAAAAGGAAACAGCAAACATGCCTTCACCACACTGAAAAACCTTACCAAGACGCAGCAAAACAGATCGTCAGTCATCGAGGATACCTCAGGCGAGCTGCTGACAGAAAGCTCCGCTGTTCTGAACAGATGGACGCAGTACTGCCAAGAACTATACAACTACCCAATACAGCCAGATGACAGTTTGTTTCAGGGGGACTCAACACCATTGAGGGAATCCTCACCGCTACCAGTGATGAGAGAAGAAGTGGAAGAAGCCATCCGCAGCCTACCAGCAGGGAAATCACCTGGAGCAGACAATATCCCAGCAGAGCTGCTCAAACATGGAGGGAATGATTTGGTCACTCGTGTAACATCGATTTGTCAGAAGATCTGGGAGACAAAACAGTGGCCCACAGAATGGACTCAATCACTCATCATCCCCCTGCCCAAAAAGGGAAATATGCGCCAATGCCAGAACTACAGAACAATAAGTCTCATTAGCCACACCAGCAAGATCATGCTCAGAGTCATATTGAATCGACTGAAGAAAGAAGCGGAAGAACACCTTGCGGAAGAACAAGCTGGATTTAGGGCGGGCAGAAGCACAGTAGAACAGATCTTCACCTGCCGGATAATGATGGAGAAACATCTGCAGCATCAGAGAGACCTGTTCCACAACTTCATAGACTTTAAAAAAGCATTCGACAGGGTGTGGCATAAGGGTTTGTGGCAGGTGCTAAGAAAGTTTGGCATAGAGGAAGGTCTCGTCCAAACCATCCAGGCGCTGTATAACACTGCCAGCAGCGCAGTTCTCCTCAACAACCAGATAGGGGACTACTTCAAGACCACAGTTGGAGTCCGTCAAGGCTGCCTACTCTCTCCCGTGCTGTTCAATCTCTTCCTGGAGAACATCATGCGTGAAGCCCTCCATGACTTCCACTCCACTGTCTCCATCGGAGGAAGAACCATCAACAACCTGAGGTTCGCAGATGACATCGACCTGATGGGAGGCAGCAACGAAGAACTACAAGACCTGACCATGAGACTGGAAGAAAGTGCAGGTGCACACGGAATGGAAGTGAGCACAGAAAAAAGCAAAGTCCTGGTCAACAGCACAACCAACACCCATGCTGAAATCTACATGAACGGGCAACAGCTTGAAGAAGTGGACGCTTTCAAATACCTTGGCGCCACTCTCACCAAAGACGGTCGCTCTACAACAGAAATCAAGACCAGACTAGCGATCGCAACAGCAGCAATGGTAAAGCTAAACAAGATCTGGAAGAGCAGAGAGATCGGCTTTCCATCGAAGATGAAGCTGTACAAGTCCCTGGTGCTCCCCATCCTGCTGTATGGATGCGAGAGCTGGACCATGACAGCAGAGACCACCAAGAGAATCCAGACGTTTGAAACTAAATGCTTCAGGCGCTTGCTCGGGATCTCTTGGCAAGATCGGAAGACAAACGACTTTGTGTGGAGCCAATTAACAACACTCGCAGGCCCACAAGAACCCCTCCTGGCAACAGTCAAGAACAGGAAGCTGTCGTGGTTCGGGCATGTCACACGCCACAACTCACTGCCCAAAACGGTCCTCCAGGGTACACTGGGAGGCGGCAGACGAAGGGGACGACAAGCCAAATGCTGGATGGACAACATCAAAGAATGGACCAGGTTGGATGGCCCCACGCTGGTGCGACAGGCGGAGGACAGGACCGGTTGGCGACGGCTGGCTTCAAGAGTGTCTCTCATCTCTCCTCTACGCCCATCACGGGCAGGAGAATGATGATGATGATGATGATGATATATTACAGTGTGAGTCCCCTCCGAGTGGAGACAGGCTGCAGAGGGGATTGAGTGAGGTCAGGATATTATGCAGAGGAGAAAAGGTGAGTTTTGAGAGCGGACTTGAAGGAGACAAAAGAAGGTTGCTGACGGACTGAGAGAGGAAGTTTGTTCCAGGAGAGTGGACCAGAAACAGAGAAGGCTCGTGGACCATAGGTATTGAGCTTAGTGCGTGGAAAGCGAAAAGTCAGAGGATCGGAGGCAGAGCGGAGGGTACGTGAGGGAAGATAGATCTCAAGTAGGCTTGACAGGTAATCGGGGGCTGCGTTATTGAGGCTTTTGTAGCACATGGTGTCTAGTTTGTACTGTATGCGCTTTGATACAGGGAGCCAGTGAAGTTGTACCAGAGTTTTGCCTGAATGGGAATGGGGGTCGGTATTGTGTTGCGTTGTGCTGTAACCGGTCTGGTATGAAGGCTACCGAGGTGAAGCAAAAGTTAGGACGAAAATGAATAAACAAATGAATAGATAAATGAATAAGTTAAGTAAATAACTCAACAAACACACAAAAACAAATAAACACATAAATGAATAAACAAACTAACTAACTAACTAACTAACTAACTAACTAACTAACTAACTAACTAACTAACTAACTGTTTGATTGACTGACTGACTGACTGACTGACTGACCGACCGACCGACCGACTGACTGACTGACTGACTGACTGAATGACTAACAAATTAAGTCAAAGAAACAAACCAAACCAAGGCAAATGTCCCATTCTCACGAAAACTACATCATTTCCAAACCCTGGTTTTCCCATTTTCTCCCCCCTATTTCCTTCATAGGGGTAGAAAAAAAAAATAGATGAGTCATAAAAACAGATGGGTGACTATAAATGAAATGAAATCAGTCGGAAATAATGTGACCATCGCCCAGAGGCTGCAAATCCACATCACCTTTCAATAGGATGCTATTCTTTCTTTTGTTGTGTTTCTTGCCTCATCTCGCATTTTTGTACAACATTAACTTCCCCCCGTGGGTATGCCGGGGCTCTTTCAGGGTAAATTGTATCCCCGCCTTCTGGAAATTATGTGCGAACAATTTCCTTTTCTGTCGCTCTCTTTGTTTCTGCCTTGTTTCTTTGCTGTCTGTCATGTCTTCCCGTCATTTTCTGCCTTGCTGGTCCATTCAGCTGAATGTGTTCGATAAAGTCTTACATACTTTCTCTTAGGATTGATAATTGGAAGCATGTATTGATGTGCATTTTTTGGCTCTAGGGAAATCAGATATGCGGAAGCAATTTTAGGTAACTCAGGCCCGTTTTTATGTATGTTTTGATGTCATTAGTCATGTTTAAATTTGTATTCAGGTATGCTTTTTTTAAATCCCCAGTGCGATAGATATGACGGACTAGTCTTCACCAGGGGAACTCCTTAGACATTTTGAAGTACTGCGTATGATTTGAAACGGTTATAGCCCTGATATGGCTCTACGCGGTCGGCTGGGCTTTTAACAATAACAATAACAAATCCAGGCAATTTTCGTTTCCCTTTTCTCTTTCCTTCTCTGCTCATGCAACAGGTGTGGTATTCAAGTGGGTAAGGTATTGGATTTCAATTTGAACGGTCTGGGGTCCAATCCTGCCTTGTTACCTTGTTACCTCCTGTCTGGGGGGGGGGGGGGGGGTTAAAAGATGCAGGTTTTTTTTTCAGATTTGCCAGCTCAATGTGAGCGCAGACTTGTTGGTGCTCAAGTTCCCCCCCCCCCCCTCCTCCCCTTCGTCAATATGTATACACACGCAGAACGTCAACTCTGCATATCAGCGGTCTTGTTAGTCATGGCAGTATCCAGCGGTTTATAGAAATGTGAAAATACCCCAGCGTGTACAGGGGGAGCAAAAGTAGGTATACAGTTATGAAAAAAGAAAACACGTACAATACTCATTGCATTTATTATACAAACAAATGAATATTGCATATACATGTAATAACAAGCACAACCTTAATCCCTCAGATACTCAAACTGCTTGCCGTCGGTATTCACACACTCCTCTAATCGAGAGCGGACACTCATGCACACTCTAGCACAAAGATCTTTATCAGCATCAATTTCTTGACAAGCCTGCAAGATGAACTGAATCATGTCATTAACAGTGCGCAGCTTGCGTGCGAAAACCCTTTCCTTTACATATCCCCCCCCCCCAAAAGAAGTCCATCTGTATTCCAGTATTGTTTTAAAATCCATTTGCGCTCCTCGTCTGTCAAATTACCTGCCATGGTTAAATCAAATTGCCGCTTAGATCCAAATTAAATTGCCGCTTTACCTGCAAAAAAAAAAAAAAAAAAAAAAAAAAAGTTAGGGTAAAAGTACATGCATATTATTAGTTACGATAAAATATAATTAATGACACTGAAAATATCGAAAATAAGGCCAACTAACTTAATGTGCTAATAATTTTAATGAAATAAGCATCACATAATGATGTGATACTGTATACCTTCTTTTGCACCCCCCCCCCCCCTGTATGCTTACCAGCGACGAAAAATGCAAGCAATACAGCAACATACCTACCGCCTGCATGATGTGGGCAAAACGAGGTAGATAGTGTTTCTTATTGACAAGCTCTGATTTCTATCTCTGTCTGTCTGTTTCTGTCTGTTTGTCTCTCTGTTTGTCTGTGTATCTGTCTGCCTGCCTGTCTGTCTGTCTGTCTGTTTATTTGTCTGCCTGTTTGTCTGTCTGTTTGTCTGTTTGTCTGTCTGCCTGCTTGCCTGCCTGCCTGGCTGTTTGCCTGCCTGCCTGCCTGCCTGTCTGTCTGCCTGTCTGCCTGTTTGCCTGTTTGCCTGCCTGCCTGCCTGCCTGCCTGCCTGCCTGCCTGCCTGTCTGCCTGTCTGCCTGCCTGCCTGCCTGCCTGCCTGACTGCCTGCCTGCCTGCCTGCCTGCCTGCCTGCCTTCCTTCCTTCCTTCCTGCCTGCCTGCCTACCTGCCTGCCTGCCTGTCTGTCTGTCTGCCTGCCTGCCTGTCTGTCTGCCTATCTGCCTGTCTGTCTGTCTGTTTGTCCGGATGAATCTGGTGAAACATTCTTTAACCTTTGACTCCTGTCCACCAGCATCCTGCATTGCCAACCATGCTAGCAAAGCGAAAACGTAACCCTTTGACCCCCTCACCCTATCCGCCAGCTTCTTGCAGAAACTGGTGAATAAGGTGAAGGAATCAAAGGGTTAAAAGTTTTTTTTATAGTTGGTGGATAGAGTGTAGGATACATAGGGTTAATGAGGCACTCAATGGATGAGACACATGGTCCCAGTTTGTTGAAGAATCATCATTTGACAGTTAAAAAATCATTGATTACTTTTTGTTTGGCTACAGACATACGTATAAAGGAGCAAAATACAGGGGTGTGCAATAGTAGGTATACAGTATCACATCGTTATCATAATGCTTAATTCATTAAAATTATTAGCACATTAAGTTAGTTGGCCTTATTTTCAATATTTTCAGTGTCATTAATTATATTTTATCGTAACTAATAATACGCATGTACTTTTATCTTAACTTTTAATTTTTAATTTTTTTTTCAGTTAAAGCGGCAATTTAATTTCGATCTAAGTGGCCATTTAATTTAGATCTAAGCGGCAATTTAATTTCACCATGACTGGTAATTTGACAGACGAGGAGCGCAAACGGATTTTAAAACAATACTGGAAGACAGAGAATACTGAACGTGTGAGAGGGCAGTGGTTTTCTTTTTTCATAACTGTATACCTACTTTTGCACCCCCCCCCCCCTGAATCAATCGTCCATTTTTTTTCCAGCAAGCAGAACGACCATGAGAAATTCAACTGTTTGGACTGATCGACTGTACGTTGCTACTGTCCTCCTCTTTTCTCTCTATTCTCACTCTTTTCTCCCTCGTTCCCTCTCTCTATTTTGTCTTTCTCTCACTTTCTCTCTCTCTCTCTCTCTCCCACACTTCTTCTCTTTCTCTCGTTCTCTCTCCCTCTCTCCATTTCTGACGCTGTCTCTTTCTCTCTCTCTCCCTCTTTCTCCCTTCATCTCCCTCCCCTTCCCCTTCTCTCTCTCTTTTTCTTTCTCTCTCTCTCTCACTCTCTGTCTCTGTCTCTCTCTCACTCTCTCTGTCTGTCTCTGTCTCTGTCTGTCTGTCTGTCTCTGTCAGTCTGTCTCTATGTCTGTTTGTCTGTCTTTCTGTCTGTCTGTCTGTCTCTCTCTCTCTCTCTCACTCACTCAACCCTGCCTCCCTCCATGCCTGTCTATATCACATTTGAATTCTGCTGATTGTAAAATAAAAGATCCTTCTTGTTCATAGAAGGACACGATGACTTGCCTCTTTTCTTGTCACTCCGATTTTTTTGTCCATCTTCTTCCCTTGTCTTTTCAGTCATTGCTGTATCCTTGCTTCTGCTCTTTCCCGATGGTGTCTCTCTTTCTCTGTGTCTGTTTGTTTGTCTCCCTGTCTGAATCTCTCTCTCTCTCACTCTCTCTCTCTGAATCGCTCTCTATCTCTCTCTCTCTCTGAATCGCTCTCTGTCTCTCTCGCTCTGGCTGTGTCTCTCTGTCTCTGTCTCTGTTTTTGTCTCTGTCTCTGTCTCTGTCTCTGTCTCTCTCTCTCTCTCTCTCTCTCTCTCTATCTATCTATCTATCTATCTGTCACAATGCATGCAGTGCCATTGTTCACTGTTCACTGACATCTGGCTGGAACTGGTAATACAGTGTCTTGTGGAAGGAAGTTAGGAAATTGTTTTAAAACATCTCTTCTGATCTCAAGACCTGTTCTGCGTCCTTAAGGACAGTGTTTTAAAACATCCCTTATGATCTCAAAACCTGTTCTGCGTCATTAAGGACAGTGTTTTAAAACATCCCTTCATCATCATCATCATCAGGTGCCCTGCCGCATGGCGTTGGCGACCATGGACCTCCAACCATCTCTATCTCTCGTTGCCCCCAGCATCTCCCCCACCCTCTTCATCCCCAGCCACTCTGCAAGTCCGTCCAGCATTCTCTCCCTGGGTCTACCTGGTGCTCTCTTTCCCTCCAGCTTTCCCGTTGTGACCAGGTGCTCCAAATCCCCCTTCCTCATAAAATGGCCTATAAATGTTGCTTGTCTTTTCCTAATCTTCCTTATGAGTGATCTATTTGTGTCTGCCTCCATCAAGATTGTCTCGTTTGTTTTCTTTGCTGTCCATGGAACTCTCAACATTCTTCTGAGAAACCACATCTCGGCTGCCTCAATCCTGCTCTGGCTTTGCTTGCTGACTGTCCACGCCTCGTATCCGTACAACAGTAAAACATCCCTTATGATCTCAAAACCTGTTCTGCGTCATAGAAGACAGTGTTTTAAAACAGCTCTTATGATCTCAAAACCTGTTCTGCG
Organism: Monoplex corrugatus; assembly: GCA_030674185.1. Taxonomy (NCBI): domain Eukaryota; kingdom Metazoa; phylum Mollusca; class Gastropoda; order Littorinimorpha; family Ranellidae; genus Monoplex; species Monoplex corrugatus. The sequence continues at coordinate 24,379,576 of JAPXFY010000016.1, read as the reverse complement.
TCCTTAAGGACAGTGTTTTAAAACATCCCTTATGATCTCAAAACCTGTTCTGCGTCATAGAAGACAGTGTTTTAAAACAGCTCTTATTATCTAAAAAAAAACTGTTCTGCATCAGTCATCTATATTTTGTAGGTTTATCGCAAGAAGGTTTTTTGGGTATCGCGGGAAGAATTGTTGGGTTGGGTCATCTATAACAGGAAGGTGAATTGGGGATGTATAGGAAGAATTGTTTCTCTACTTAGAAGCCACACACACAACAAGGAAGGAGAGTGACGAGAAGAAATGCACTAACCACACTAGACATGATTTTCATGAGCAGTCCACACATAGATTAATAACTACGATGTATTTATTTAAGCAGTCAACTTCAGCATAAACGTGATTCACGATTCCTACTGTCCTGGGTCCTAATATTCCTAAAATCCTAAGATGCACTATGAATCATCAGAACTTGCATATCACTAGAATGCTGAACACTTTCTTATGTCCTACTCTATTCTTTGCTTTGTGGAAAATCAAACATACTACCTACTTCTATCCCTACCCTAACTAAAGTATAAAATGAGACGTGGGATTACATACCTCTAAGATAGGTTGGAAGGTCTTTGGCTGGGTGGCAATCGAATGGGTGAATTCTATAGTGATTGACTTTCTGGCTTTTATACAGTGCGTTTCTGTTGTTTCTGTTGTTTCTGTCACAAAACCTTCCCATCTGTCTTTCATAGGACATCGAAATTTGAATAACTAAACTGTCTTTCATTGGACATCGAAATTTGAATAACCAAGCAATCTTTGACACCTGGCGGCCCTGGCTGTTATTCAACCCTCTGGACTTTTCGCTTGGACGTTGGTATTTGCTGAAACCTTTTGTGTACTAGATAACCTACCCTCTATAGTTGGATAAGACCAATGTGAGCGTTAGATCCTGCTCGGTGGAAAATGTTGAGTAACCAGTTAATTCATGGATGGCGTGCTCTCCATTACGCAAACCTTACGTACCCGTGTAACGATACGGTCTGAGGGGGACTAGGTCGGTGGAAAATGTTGAGTAACCAGTCCAATCATGGATGGCGTGATCTTCATTACGCAAACCTTACTTACCCGTCTAACAATGCAGTCTGAGGGGTACCCTGTGATAGGTTTGAAAGACTGATGGAGAACCACTATACTCAAAGGCTTCAGATCTGGCATTCGAATGAACACGATTTGGC
>JAPXFY010000016.1:24368365-24373365 GCA_030674185.1 Monoplex corrugatus | reverse complement strand
TTCGTGTATAGCTTGATCATCTTCTCAAAACATTATTCTTGTCTGTTTTTTTTTCTTTCTCTCTCGTGTGTCTATTTTAATCATTTCCATCAACAATTCATTTGTGGTCCGAAAGAAATAGGCGAAATGTTTTCTTGCTAATTAAAAAGCGAAACCAGAGTAAATGGTCTGGAATGAAAATCGGAGAAACTGGGGTCATGATTTATCTAGGGTAAGGGGGCGGAGGGAGGTAGGCTCTGAAGGGTTATGGTGGTGGTGTGTGGTGGTGGTGGTGGTGTGATGGTGGTGATGGGGGTGGGGGTGTTGGTGGCAAGCTTTCTACAAGGTGTTTACAAACACAAAAAAAGTATCTATGCATAAATCATGAGTTGCTTCTTTCGATTTTCAATTACCTCGTTGTGTAACTCCCCACAGATCGCATCTCAGTGGCGTGGGCAGGAAAGAGTCTTAGGATTTTTGCAGTATGGACCTTGTTCAAAGTAGTTGTTTCAACGTACACACTCGGACAACTCCATATGCGGTCCACCCAAATCTGCCAACTGACAGTTGGCAGACTACTTGAGCCTCAGCAAAAGTTACGCGTTGGGGAGGTTCTTGAAATAAGGAGGAAAACAGGACTTATAGCACACTGGCACCACCAGATTGATTGAAGCGTTTCAGCTTTGCCAGCGAACAAGTCACAGTTCGTGTTGTGGTGTGGGATTGAACTTGAGATACGAACTATTGACTTGGTATTGAATAACAAAATAAACCAACCCCCCTCCCCCCACCAACCAACCGACCGACCAACCAACCAACCAACCCACCAACCCACCAACCAACCAACAACCAACCAACCCTTCAACCAACCAACCAATCATCCAACCAACCAACTAACCAACCAACCAACCAAACAAACCAACCAACCAACCAACCAACCAACCAACCAACCAACCAACCAAACAACCAACACACCAGCCAATCAACCAACCAACTAACAACCAACCAACCAATCAACCAACTAACCAACCAACCAAATAACCAACCAACTAACCAACCCACCAACCAACACACCAGCCAGTCAACCAACCAACTAACAACCAGCTAACCAACCAAACAGCCAATCAATCAACCAACCAACCAACCAACTAACCAACCAACCAACTAAACAAACGGACACACGAACAAACAAATAAAGAAACAAACAAACAAACAAACAAGCAACCACAAAAATATAACAAACGAACAAGCAAGCAAAGTAAGAAAGAAACAAACAAACAAAAACGAAACACAAATAAAAACAAAACAAACAAACAATTTAACAAATTCTGTGGGCAGGAATGCACACGCATATGCATACACACAGACACACCTTCACGCACACACACCTACATACGAACACACACACGCGCGCGCGCGCGCGAGCGCGCACACACACATAAACTCACTTATGCATATCCATGCTATTTTACATATGCAGACACATACGCACGCGCGTGCACGTAGACACACTCACACACACGCACACCACACACACACACACACACACACACATACACAAACTTACACACACACACATACACACACTTACACACACACACACACACACACACACACACACACACACACACACACACACACACACACACACACTCATGCACACACACACACACTTACACACATGCAAGAGATAGATAGAGAAAGAAAGAGAGAGAGAGAGAGAGAAGAGAGAGAGAAAGAAAGAGAGAGAGAAAGAAGAGAGAGAGAGAGAAGAGAGAGAGAAAGAGAGAAAAGAGAGAAGAGAGAGAGAGAGAGAGAGAGGTGACAGGGACAGACAGACAGACAGAGACAGACAGATGGACCAAGACACAGAAAGGAAATGAGAGAGAGACACACGGACAGAGAGAGAGAAAGAAGGAGGAAGGGAGAGACAGACAGACAGACAGAGACACAGACAGACAGACAGACAGACAAACAAAGACAGAGACACAGGCACACAGACAGAGACAGAGACACAGACACAGACACAGACACAGACAGACAGACAGACAGAGACAGAGACACAGACAGACAGACAGACACAGACAGAGACACACACAGACAGACACACACAGACAGACAGACACACACAGACAGAGACACAGACACAGACAGACAGACAGACACAGACAGAGACACACACAGACAGACACAAACAGAGACACACACAGACAGACACACACAGACACAGACAGACAGACACAGACAGACACACAGACAGACAGAGAGGATGTGGGTGGGTGCAGCGACAGAAAAAAGACTGACACTGATATTGACAGAAGTTTCACTATGAGGACACTGGCCCGTCCACACACAGCCAGGAATAAAGAGGAAAAGAGAATTTTCAAGCAGGACACATAATATAGGGTGAGACAGAAGAACAAGCCAAAGGTTGACGGCCGGGCGCAATAGTCGGGTAATTAGAACGATAGTCTACGGTTCGATTCCCTGAAGCCAGAAAATAGACGGCTCGTGGCGAATATACCCCCCCCCCCCCCCACAACGGAAGCACGTCAAGAAATCTTTGTATCAAGCTGAGAGACATTTCCCTCGATATGTACGGCACCAACTCTTTTATTCTACGGAGCCGATGGGGATGAGGGTGGCAGGGGAGGGGGGGAAGAGGAGAGACTAGCAACGTAGGTATGGATAGATGATATTCCCATTTCTGTTCCTGAGTCATCAGAAATCTAGAGTGTGAATTGATGTCCAGGATGACCATGGAAAGAGCTAAAGATACAGACCATAAGCTCACTCGTTTCTTGACAAGACGTAAACCTGTATACGTTACTGTCCCATAAAGTTTGTCTGCATTGCTGTTTTCAAAGTTTTGTCAAGGCCTTTTGTCCTTTAGACAAAACTTTGAAAATAAATTTGTTTTAATGGTAACAGCGTCCACAAGAAACAAAAAGCCGATAAAAAAAACCCTCCAAAGACAAAAGCCAACCAACCAACCAGCCAACCAGCCAAGCAAGCAAGCAAGCAAGCAAGCAAGCAACCAACAAACCAACCAACCGACCGACTGACCAACCAACCAACCAATCAAGCAACCAACCAAAGAGGCACACAAACAAACAAGCAAGCAACCCAACCAACCAACCATCCAATCAACCAACCAACCAACCAACCAACCGACTTACCGACCGACCAACCAACCAACCAACCAACCACCAACCAACCAACCAACCAACCAACCAACCAACCAACCAACCAACCAACCATCCATCCAACCAACCAACCAACCAACCAACCAACCGACGAAATAAAGCAATAAAACACACCAAAAATAATCTCAAAATAACAGTGGTATGTTCACGCTACCTAGAAGCAAACCACCATGTATCTCATTGTTCAAGACGCACAGTTTGCAGGGACTGAAAACTACGGGATCAGCTTTGGGTCAGGTTCTCTTCGTTCTTTATAACAAATCAAATCTCTAACATTGCCGGCCATCACAGGCTTCTTGATCACTCAGCTTTTGTTTGTTTGATTACTGGCCATATTATCATAGGCTTTCTGACCACTCGGTTTTTTTTATCTTATTTGTGACCTTCCATTACGGAATGAGTCGCTTGTCCACTGGCAGCGTTTTGCACAATGGGGCAAAATAAGCGAGAGGGGTGTCAGGGCTCGTTATGGAGTTGTTGATTTTAGTGGATGCCGGAACCCTTCGTACACATTCTACATTCAATAAATTACGCATATTGTGGTTCTTTCTTAGTGAAAAAGCTATTTGCATTACCCTACCCAACATGCTGATGCTGAACTTTCACTTTCGTTTCTCTTCATTTTCTCAAAACTGTGTTTCGGAAGAGTGCCATGTTTGGAAGGCTGTACCTCAAGTATTTATTGTCCGTTTTTAAAATGGGTTTCTTCATTAGAAAGAGCAGTAAATGTACATTTAGAAGCAATGGAAAAGTGAAAACTGCCTGAAGTGGACAAGTGACTCATTTCGTGGTGGAAAGTCACATTTTTTTTATGATAATCAATTTGAATGTCCTGGGATATTTCTCAGCTTTTAGTTGTTGTCCACAACACACAGTTATCTATTTTAAGATATACATGTATGGATAAAGAACAACAAATTCCAATTGAACAATAATGACACTGACATAATTTTTGATTGCTTTTAAATTTTTATTCCCCAACTTTGTCTCCACCTCTGTCTAACTACACAACTGTCATATTGAGACCTCTGTGAGTGTGCGTAATCTGGGAGTTACACTTCATCAGACACTTCCTTTTCAACCGTGCGTTTCCTTTGCCTGTCACACTTGCCTCTTGGAACTTAACTTCGCCACGTTGGTTCTTTTCGCCATCTCCTCTTCCACGATGCCGCCAAAACTCTCATTTTTGCTTACATTTTCTCAAGACTGGGTTATCAGGATTCTCTCCTTGCTGGTTATTCACAATATCTGATCCTCCGAGAAGTACAAAACGGTACTGCTCGACTTATCTTTGGATGGTTTGAATCCATCCGTGTTACCAAAGGTTTGTTCACTTGTTTTGGGTAGTTTTGGACTTCTTGGCTGTTTCTGACATTATTGCTGCCAGAATAAGTCCATACCTATGTTTCGTTTGACACACTATCACCAAAGCTTATATGTGGATACCATCAACATCAAAATTAGATCATAATTTCATTGCAACGAAACAGTAGTAAAACTTAAGTACAGACAGAACCTTATTTTTCATTTATTTGATTGAGTTAGCTTTCTTTTGCTTCTTGATCAGATCTGTATCACAGAATTCGACGACGGAAGGCGATTCCAATAAGATGAAACATAGTAACATTTGTAAACGAAATACAGATTATTCTTTTAAATCTGCTCACCCATTGATTTGCGTTTCAATGAAGAACAATCAAAATCTGCACTGATGCCATCACGAATGCCAACATTTTCAGATTCTGAGACAGGGTTTTCCAGGTCACAATGACCTCCCCCTGAACATCACTGTCTGTTGAGCTGTCAAGTGGAAAC
>JAPXFY010000016.1:24328365-24355865 GCA_030674185.1 Monoplex corrugatus | reverse complement strand
AGGATATGGAGAGAGAAAAAGAGAGAGAGAAAGAGAGAAGGGGTCAGGGAAGAGAAACAGGGGGGTAGGTGGGGGTGACAGAGAGAGAGAGAGAGAGAGAGGGTGAGAGAAAGAGGGAGAGAGAGAGAAGACAGAGAGAGAGAGGAGGGAGAGAGAGAGATAGTAGTGGAGAGAGAGAAGAGAGAGAGAGAGAGAGAGAGAGAAGAAGAGAGAGGAGAAGAGGAGAGTGAGAGAGAGAGAGTGAGAGAGAAAGAGTGAGAGAGAGAGGGGAGACAGAGAGAGAGAGAGAGAGAGAGAGAGAGAGAGAGAGAGAGAGAGACAGAGAGAGGAATAATGACTGGCTGTCTGAAATTCAACGATGTGAAATCGGAATATCGTGAACAGTATTGATGCCAAGCTAACTACAAATCAGACTAAAGAGAACACTCCAAAGAATCCCTGTTGTATGCAGGTTAAGCATTTAATTTTTTTGGAGGTAGCATTAAGTTTTCGAAGTCGCAAATATAATCGAATGGTCTAGATGTATAATTCATGTGCATTCGCATTGGGAATTTTGCAGTGTCTTAGCTGACGAAAGAGCAGGATACTTACAGAATATCATCCCATGCTTATATAAGTATCAACTGTCAACCGACATGCACTCTCTCAAATCAGTTTTCCTTATTACACTACTCTTCAATATGAAACACTTGGTGTTATTCTCGTACAGAGGTTATGATGCATTTCTTCATGTGTGTGTGTGTGTGTGTGTGTGTGTGTGTGTGTGTGTGTGTGTGTGTGTGTGTGTGTGTGTGTGTGTGTGTGTGTGTGTGTGTGTGTGTGTTGTGTTGCGTGTGTTTTGTGTTTGTGTGTGTGTGTGTGTGTGTGTGTGTGTGTGTGTGTGTGTGTGTGTGTGTGTGTGTGTGTGTGTGTGTGTGTGTGTGTGTTCGTTCTTTGATTTGACGTCTGTTCACTATGAGTGATATTAGACGGGGGGAAAAATGGAGGATGGGAGATGGGCGAGTTGGATTGGGGGCAGAGGGGAGAATGAGTAAGAGACATGAGTAAGCGGGTAAATATAAAAATGGAACAAGATCTTAACACTAACAATTAACATTAACAATGCGAAGGGAAAATTTAACGCTAAAGTACAAACTTCATAAACTTAAAGCAGTACATTAACAGGACTGTGAACCAATGATTCTGAAATTTTAACTGACAAAGATTGATCTGAAGTTACTTCTTTAAAATGAGTTTCAGAATAGTTTTCTTGTGTAAACATTTTTGGTAAAAATGAACGTAGCTTTTTGCAGTAAAATAAACAGTGAAACAGTGTGAATTGTTCTCCGCAAATACACTTGATATTTTTACAATATTTTGTTTTCAACGCGTTTAGCTGAATACGAAAATGAACAGCAATAATTGATCTCGAACGATATATGGAAGAATACTGCAATTTTTTACATACATTTTGAAAAGAATGTTTTATCATTTGTTGTGTCACAATCTTTTCATTGAAATGTTCATGAAAACGAATCCATGAGGCTGATTCTAGCAAGCCGCAACCTTCTTTTACGGAAGTTTTAATACGTACTTCTGTAGTATTATCAGTGTTGTGTGCACCTTGCTTAGCTGCTCTGTCTACTACTTCGTTGCCGTGAAACCAACGTGAGAAGGCACCCAGCATAAACTGATATATGTACCTTTTGTCCTTAAACGATGTATACGATGATTTGCCTCAGTAATTAAGTCAGGTCTTGTGTCTGTATCAAAAGACTGTAAGGCATATAAAACATTTTGAATCAACAAATAGAACTACTTTGACAAAGACAGGTTTAAGGTCTACTAAATAATGCAACGATTGTATAATAGCGACTAATTCCGCTGTAAATATAGATATATTTGGCCCAATGAAAAATGACTTTTGTATTCTAAATTTTGGAACATAAAACGCTGCTCCAGCAGATTTATTTTCTAAGACTGACCCATCGGTAAAAAATATGGAGATGGGTACGGTAATTTTCATCGACGTGTTCTCTCGCTGAGCATATCGAAATGTTAATATTTTCATATTTCTTAGCATCTGTATAATCAATATCAAAAGTGGCTTTAAGCATTTCCCATGTAGGGATAGGCGTTTGTGTGTACACACACACACACACACACACACACACACACACACACACACACACACACACACACACACACACACACACACACACACACACAAACATAAGTACATGTACCACAGTAAACGTTCTAACTGGAACAGTAACACAGGGGGTGTGGGCAAATTTTCAACAAAGGGCGATTACCCATATCGAAGCCACCAGTTTCCATCATCGTTAACATCCTACTTTTCCGCCTCCGGCCAATTTCGCTTTCCCCAATACATTGTTTAACATGGTCTGGAGGCTGGTTAATGAACACACAAGCTGTTTAATGTCACTGAACGAGCTTTTAAATGTCATGTTGAATCCCACTCTGATTGAATGGGACAGTTTCAAAAGTTATACATCTACATGTACATCTATATCTGCATCTATGTCTATACATGTATATCTATATTTGCATCTATGCCTATAGATGTATATCTATATCTGCATCTGTGTCTATAGATGCATATCTATAGCTATCTATCTATCTATCTATTTATCTATCTATCTATCTATCTAGCTATCTGTCTATCTATCCATTTGACTATCTATTTGTTTATCTATCTATCTATTTGTCTGCCTATCTATTTATCTGTCTGTCTATCTCTCTATATACATATGTCTATATATATATGTGTATATATACCCACATATATGTGCATATATACCCACCCACCTACCTACCTACCTACCTACCTATCTATTTATCTATCTACCTATCTAACTGGCTGTCCATATGTCTATCTGTCTGTCTGTCTATCTAACTACCTGTTGGTTTTAGTAACAATAGACAGGGACATTTGACTATCATCATCATCATCATCAGGTACCCTGCCGCATGACGTTGGCGACCATGGACTTCCAACCATCTCTATCCCTCGTTGCACCCAGCATCCCCCCACCATCCTAATCCCCAGCCACTCTGCAAGTACGTCCAGCATTCTCTCCTTGAGTCTACCCGGTGCTCTCTTTCCCTCCAGCTTCCCAGTTGTGACCAGGTGTTCCAAATCCCCCTTCCTCATAAAATGGCCTGTAAATTTTGCTTGTCTTTCCCTAATCTTCCTTATGAGTGATCTACTTGTGTCTGCCTCCATCAAGACTGTCTCGTTTGTTTTCTTTGCTGTCCATGGAAGTCTCAACATTCTTCTTAGAAACCACATCTCGGCTGCCTCAATCTTGCTCTGGCTTTGCTTGCTGACTGTCCACGCCTCGCATCCGTACAACAATATTGGTTCTATATGCCATTCAAGGAATCTCTTTCTGATGTTAATTGATAGGCATTTGTTGGTAAGAATGCTTGTCATCTTCTTGAATGCTGTTTTGGCTTGGCCGATTCTGCCAGCTATTTCCGATGTGCATCTGCGTCTGATGAAATGACCGTTCCCGGGTATTTGAACTTATTAGCCTGTGTCAAGGTTGTGCCATTTGCTGTTATTTTGCATGAGGGGATTTCATATTTTTTACTGATCACCATGACTTCAGTCTTCCTGCTGTTTAGTTCCAACCCCTTACCTTTGCTTTATATTTCTAGTATATTCACAAGGTTTTGTAGGTCCCTTTCATTTTTTGCAATTAGCACGGTGTCATCTGTGTACCGAATGCTGTTTATCATTTTCCCTCCAACCTTTAATCCAGGGTCTTCTTCTAGGTTTCTCATGATGTTTTCGCTATAAAGTGAAAACAGATCTGGTGACAAAACACAACAATGTCTGATTCCTCTTTCGATGTTTTGAAAAGGCTTATATTGTTGTCTATTCTCATTGCAGCTGTTTGTTCCTAGTACATATTCCTGATTATTTGTAGATCTTTTCCATCAACATTGAGTCTCCCCGGTTGGTTGATCAATTCTTCATGTCGTACCCGATCGAAAGCCTTGGTATAGTCAACAAAGCATAAATACAAATTCCTTTTTCATCTCAATTGACCTCTCTATGATAGTTCTTAGGATGTATATGACATTAATAGTTCCTTTCCCTTCCAAAAATCCATACTGTTCTTCTGCTATTTCTCTTTTGATTCTATTCCTTGTCCTCATCATGATTGTTCTTAACAGAATTTTTGTTACATGACTCATCAAACGGATTGTGCGATGGAGGTCGCATTCTATAGCCCCTGTCTTCTTTGGAAGTGCAATGAAAATTGATTTTGACATATCTTTGGGGATTTTTCCAGTGTCATAAATTTCAATTAGGAGGACTTTTTTTTTCTATGCCAAATTCCTCCAGGGCTTCAATCATCTCTGTAGTAATGTTGTCTGGTCCTGGGGCTTTTCCTGGTTTCATCTTTTTCAGTGCTGCTCTAACTTCATCTTTCATTATGGCTGGTCCTTCAAAGTTCTTTTTTATAATGTGTTCTTCGTTTCTGTCATCCTCAAACAGGTCTTGAATGTACTCTCCCCATCTGTCCAGTATTTTGTCTTTTTCCATGATATGCGTGCCATCTTTCGATTTTAAGCAACCAGTTGATGTGCATGTATTTTTCCTGTGGACAATTTCTTCAATTCGTCTGTACATACCCTGAGGATCCATTCTGTGTCGTTCTTCTATCTCTTTGCATTTTGTGTTCAGCCAAGCTTCCTTAGCTTCATTGCACCTATGCCTGGTTTCTTTGTTTATCTTCCTGATATCTCCTCGTTTCTCTTTGCCTTTCTCCTTTCCTCCATCATGCCCAAAATTTCATTAGTCATCCAACTCTTTTTTGCTTTTCTATCTGCCTTAGGGATTTCTTCACAAGCTTCATTTATAGAACTTCTTATCTTTGTCATTGTTCCTCATTGTCTCCAACGTCTTCCAGAGCACTGAATTTGTTTTGAACATGTACATTAAATTTTTGTCGTATCATTTCATCTGTCTTTAAAAGTCCAAGGTTTAGTTTGATGTTGCTTTTGGTCTGTTTCCTTTTTTTCAATTTCAGCCTAAACCTTCCCACTACAGGATTGTGGTCACTGTTGCAGTCTGCGCCTGGTAGTGTTTTTGCTGACAATAAAGAATTTCTAAATCTTTTGTTGATCAGGATGTAGTCAATTTGATTTTTGATATTATCTCCTGGACTCATCCAAGTCCATTTTCGTTGTTAGGCTGCTCAAACCAGGTGTTTCCTACTATGAACTCATTCATCTGTGCCCATTCTACAAGTCCCCCCCCCCTTTCATTTTGTGGACCAAGGCCATGAGGTCCAACTATATCCTCCACTCTATCCTGTCCCACTTTAGCATTAAAATCTCCCATTATGACTGTAATTTCTTGTGATTTACATTGGACCTTGGCCATCTCTAAAACTTCATGAAGTGTCAATGTCTTCCTGATACTTGCAAAACTTAAATGTCATGTCTTCCTGAGTACTTGCTAAAACTTCGTAGAACTTGTCGATGTCTTCCTGAATACTTGCTAAAACTTCATAGAACTTGTCGATGTCTTCCTGAGTACTTGCTAAAACTTCATAGAAGTTGTCGTTGTCTTCCTGAATACTTGCTAAAACTTCATAGAACTTGTCGATGTCTTCCTGAGTACTTGCTAAAACTTCATAGAAGTTGTCGTTGTCTTCCTGAATACTTGCTAAAACTTCATAGAACTTGTCGATGTCTTCCTGAGTATTTGCTAAAACTTCATAGAAGTTGTCGATGTCTTCCTGAGTACTTGCGGATGTTGGTGCATACACCTGAATGATGTTGATATCAACTGGTTTGCGTCCGAATTTGACCAGTAAAACTCTGTCGGACACTGCCCAGTATCCCTTAACTGCTTTTGATTTGTCTTTGTCCATTATGATGCCTACTTCTCTTTCATGTGAATTACCACCAGAGTATATCACTGTATATTCTCCTGACGTTATCATGCCTGCCCCCTTCCATCTCACTTCCCCTAGTCCTAAAATATTGATGTTAAGCCTTTCCATCTCCATTTTGATGTTGTCTAATTTACCTTTCTGCAACATTGTTCTGATGTTCCATGTTACTATTTTGAGTTTGAATTTAATTTTGGTCGCAGTAGCTGGCTAACGGTCTGGTGTCACCTGCGCCGCATGACAGTCATTACCGGACGAAGGTGCTCCACAGGAGCACCTTTTGACGTCGTTAGCTTTCTTCTTTCTCTTTCTCCTGTCCATGGTTTTGACTATACACTGTCGTTTTGTGTCATTGTCCTTACCATTAAAAAATAAGACGAATCAGTCAGTCAATCAGTCGATCAATCAATCATTCAATAAATAAATAAATGAATAGATGAATGAATAAATGAACGAATAAAGGAATAAATGAATGGATGGATAAATGAATGATTGAATGAATGAATGAATCAATCAATCAATCAATTCGTTCATCAATCAGTTAATCAGCCAATCAAGCAATCAATCAATCAATCAAGCAAGCAACCAGTCAGTCAGTCAGTCCATCCATCGATCTACCCGTCAATCCATCATCCATCCATCCATCCATCTACCCGTCAATCCATCATCCATCCATCCATCCATCCATCCATCCATCCATCCATCCATCCATCCATCCATCCATCCATCCATCAATCAATCAATCAATCAATCAATCAGTTAATGTCTTTTTGTCTGTCTCTCTGTTTGTCTGCCTCTGCCTGTCTGTTTATCTACTTCTCTGTTTGTATGCCTGCCTCTCTGTGTTCCAGTCTGTTTATTTGACTGTGTATGTCTGTTCGTGTGATTGTCTGTCTGTCTGAGACAGACTGACCATCAGACAGACAGGCAGGCAGACAGACGGACAACGCACAGAGGGAGGAGAGAGAGAGAGAGAGAGAGAGAGAGAGAGAGAGAGAGAGAGAGAGACAGACAGACAGACAGACAGACAGACAGACAGACAGAGGACAGAACTCAGAACTCAGATTTTTTTTAATGTACATCGGCCTTGGGCCACAATACAATAGTCGGTGGGAGGGGGGGGGGGGATAGGGTTTTTGTGGATTACACCAATATTGCAATGCGTATGATTGCATCGTCGAACATTGACACTTTCCGCGCTTTCCTCAGTTGAATACTTCGTTGGTGTAACAGTCAACAGATCTTTCTTTTGCTGACTAAATCTAACATTTAATGAAGTAATACACTAAATAGTACTTGATTATAATTAAGCTTCATCAGTGCATTAAGGCATCAAACAAGTCATAAACATATTTAATACATATACATATATCGTTCCATTCCTCCATCTACTGGTCAAGCAATTAGTCTCTCTGTATAGCCAACAGCCGGTCAAGTAATACAATCATCACACAATCAACAAATAATTGGTAAATCACCTTGCTTGCGAAACATACTTCACTTTATCCATCTAATCAAACAAATACTTAGTACATTCAGTGTACCGTGGCAACGGTAATCAATCAATCAATCAACTGCCATTCTATCATTTAATTAGCCATCTGAATCCGATCAGTTAAAATACTGAACCGTTTCTCTACCAGTTAAGTTTGTCGCCTAATACAATTACTCATCTATAAGACAGAGAGACAGAGAGACAGAGAGAGACAGAGAGAGACAGAGAGAGAGAGAGGGAGAGGGAGAGAGAGGAAAAAGAGAGAGAAAGAGAGAGAGATCTATGTTTGACACACTGTACTGACACTTAAAGTCACAGTCACAAACACAAATAATCAAAATGCTGTCTATACAAAGGAACTGATCTCCCATTCCCCATCCCTCCTTTTTTTTTCATATTTTAAAATCAAAAGAGCTCCAAATTCAAAACCGATTCCTTGGATGCCGTCATTTAAGTCACCAGTCACTGTAAATATTCCATCATGTCAGTAAAAATGGCCATTAGCATCATCATCGTCATCATCATAATCTTCATCATCATTATCATCGTCGTCGTCGTCGTCGTCGTCATCATCATCGTCATCATCATCATCATCATCATTGTCGTCGTCGTCGTCGTCCGGTCTCTCATCATCATCATCATCATCATCATCATCACCATCATCACCATCATCATCTTGTACACTGCCGCACGGCGTTGTCGATCATGGCTCTCCATACTAATCTTTCCCTTGTCGCTGCCAGTACTTCTCCCACCCTCTCTGTCCTCAGCCATTATGACAAACTTAAACTACTTTAATTAACGATGGTGTGGAAATCAGAGTCAGTTGATATGGATAAATCACATCATTTTTTTTAATGACAGACATGAACTAGGAAGGACAAAAGTATTTCAATTTTATTTTTCCTTGACCTGTCATCTGCGTTTGGTACAATAATAACGATTTCACTTATATAACGCAAACGGTGTATGTCAGAAGCATGCTGGTGGCACCATATAGTAATAAAACGTTAAAAAGTTCAGTCACGTAAAAGCAGATGCTGAAAAAAGAGACTGAAAATAAGAAATAGGAACCACAATCACATGAGAATCAGAAACCATAGAAAAAAATGAAGAACCGAGTTGTATAAATGAATGCAAAAATTCACAAATACACATACAACCCATATCTGCACGTACACACATATACACACAGACAGACAGACACACACACACAGACAGACACACTCACAAACACACACACACATACACACACATCCACGCATACAGACACATGTACACATATACACACAGAAGATGCTGAGTCAGGGGACACTTATCCTGCTAGGCGTGTGACCCTAGACTCAAATTGTCATCCCCTCTGTCTCACGTACACACACACCCCACCCCATCCCCACCCCTACCCCCCCCCCACACACACGCACGTACACACACACGCACGCACACACACACACACACACACACACACACACACACACACACACACACACACACATTTGATTGTTTTACTCCTTTATTTTTTCTTCTTGGCTGTTTACTTTATTTTTCCACTCTTAATGACTTTTTCAATCAATCTGTCAAAAGTCCTTTTAACTTCAACAAGTAATCATCTGTCCCCTCCTCTCTCCACGCTCGCCCTTCTTTAAAATGAGATACTTTGCTTGTCTAAAATTACTTCTGCAAATGGACGTTGAAAAATATACGATTGAAAAGACTTTCGTTTTCTTTCTTTTTTTTTTTAATCAGAGAAAATGTCTGTATTACCTAGCATATAAATGCTTATCTCTTGGTGTTTGATAAGCTGTCTGTAAATGCCACTGACCACTTACTAATAAATCATTTCCCTTTTGTTGAATTGTCAAGAGAGAGAGAGAGAGAGAGAGAGAGAAGGAGAGACAGACAGACAGACAGACAGACAGACAGAGACAGAGACATAGAGACGAAGACAGATAAGACACAGAGAGGGAGACAGAGAGAGACAGAGAGACAGAGACAGAGAGAGAGAGACTCACACACACTGACAGAGAGAGAGACAGAAAGAGAGAGAAAGAGACAGAGATGGAGAGACAGAGAGAGTACTTCCTGGTCATGTACCTGTTGCATTGTAAATCCACTGCATTCAACAATAAATCCGAAAGGTACATTTATACGGGAGGCTTAGTCTGCTCTCAGAACTTTAGGAAAATGTGGATACAAATCACAGATTACCAATAAGATAAATCGTCTTTGACAGTTTCAAGGATCAAGTGATATAAACCATAGATTGTGTGTTCTAAAGACACTCTGTAGCAAACATTGTAGCATTAACACTAATATACTGGGGTGGTAGACATCATTGTGTTGTCGTCATATATCTGGACACGTTTTTCTTTTCACCCACTCACATGTTTAGAAATTTAAACATTTTTTTCTGTTTTGTGTCGCAACTTTAGCAGTACAAGGTGGTTTATCTACTTTTAATTCATAGTTAAGAAGTTAACAACATTGATAATAATTCTTTTTCAACACCGAAGCCCAGAACTATGATATGACAAAGACACGCATGATTATGTGTCCATACTTACGTTGGGAAAACAGTCAACAGTATAAGCAGTTTTGTTTAAAAGAAACAGAAGTATGCCCAATACAATTATACCACAGTGTTTTACACGGTTTTGTATCTGTTCTTGCTGTTCTGTTCACTTGTGATGTCCTTCATAAGTGTGTCTTTCAAAAAATCAACGAAATCGTATAAAACAAATAGGTACTAAGAAGAAGCCACACACTTAAGATCAGACTGTGTCAGAATCATGAAACAGGCCAAACTACCGAAATCCAACTTAACACCGGACCAAAGACGGGCTCTGGCGGATTTAAAGAACGAACACGCCACGATGATCCTACCAGCTGACAAAGGTCGTGCCACAGTCATCATGCCTAGACCCATGTACTATGAGAAGGCAAGCAAACTTCTGGAAGATATTACAACATATGAACGCCTCAAGAAAGATCCTACTTCCAAGTTTTCCAACAAACTGAAAGACACACTGAAACGCATGAAAGAGACGGACCGCCTGTCATTAGAACAGTACAGGAAATTATACCCAACTGTGTCCGACGTCCCCAAGTTCTATGGTCTACCCAAAGTCCACAAGAAAGAAGTCCCCCTCCGTCCCATAGTCGCATCCAGAGGTTCCATCATGTATGAGACGGCTAGATTTGTGGCGGACATCCTATCACCTCTCGTAGGACACACAGATCATCACATCCACAACAGTGCTGACCTAGTGGAAAAACTGAGTAACTACACCCTCGCTCATGATGAACTCCTTGTGTCATATGATGTCTCTGCCCTATTTACCAGCGTACCAGTGAAAGAAAGCATAGAGATCATACGCCGAAGGTTACAAAACGACCAAACCCTCCACCAACGTACATCTCTCACAGTGGACGACGTATGTGAACTCTTGTCCTGCTGCCTCACCACACCTACTTCACCTTCCAAGGTGAATTCTACCAACAAAAAGAAGGAGCAGCCATGGGCTCCCCAGTAAGCCCAATAGTAGCCAACCTGTTCATGGAGGATTTTGAAGAGAAAGCACTGGCTTCTTTCCACTCCCCACCACGATACTGGGGGCGCTACGTAGACGACACCATGACTATCCTCCCCCAGCAACTGGTCGAACAGTTCACAGAACATCTGAACAACCAACACCCAGCCATCAAATTCACGAGGGAAGTGGAACAGAACAACTCCATAGCCATGCTGGACACCCTCATCACCAGAACTGATGGCATTCTATCCTTCTCGGTCTACCGTAAACCAACTCATACGGACCAATATTTACAGTTCGACAGCCACCAGCCCCTTGAACACAAACTGGGAGTGATTCGAACCCTTACCCACAGAGCTAACACCATATGCAGTACCCAAGAGGCAAAAGACAAGGAGACAAACCACCTGAAAAAAGTGCTCACCATCTCGGGCTACAAAAAGTGGGCCTGGAACACCCCGGGAGGCAGGAAATCCAACACCGCATCCCAACAACCAGTGAAACAACACCAGCGCAAGGGACACATCACCATCCCATACGTAGGAGGTGTGAGTGACGCTCTGTCCAGAAAGATCAGAAAACTGGGGGTGGCTGTACATTCCAAACCTTCCAACACCATACGCAGCCAGCTGGTCACCCCCAAGGACAAAACCAGCAAACTCGACAAAGCTGGCATTATATACAGAATAGACTGCCAGGACTGTAACCAACATTATGTCGGTGAAACTGAACGCCCCCTTCAGAAGAGACTAACAGAACACAAGAGGGACTCTTCTCCAGTAGGAGCTCACCTACACGCCGAAAAACATCAATTCAGTGCGGACAATGTCAACATCCTGGACAGAGAAAATAAGTGGTTCCAGCGAGGAGTCAAGGAGGCCATCTACATCGCAGCCACCAACCCCCCGCTCAACAGGGACCGGGGCCGTTACACCCTGCCCCCGGTGTACCATTCTCTGATTCGATCTCGTGAACTGGGTTCATCCCATGTTCGCGAGATCTGAGTAGAGATTCACGCAGACAGCATTAGAGCGCTGACGAAGATGGCGAGAACGCCATCGAAAGCTACGGAACTGTGAGTAGCGATTTTTACACTGTTGGGAGACCTTGTTCTTCAAAATTGGTAGCATTAGGTACTAAGTGTGTGCATGAATTGTACGTTTTAATAAAAATCAATTAAGAGGCATTATTTCCCTAATCAAACCATTAAAATTGGTGAGATCTGAAATAATGACGTACACACAATTACCTAAACTTCATTTCAATTGATAAATACATTTACCTTCTTGATTATTTTTATATCTTGATTAAGGATCACTCGTCAACATAAATATGGGTTACATTTATAATTACGTTGCCATCAGTCAAAATCAACTGGTAGAATAAATCAGTATAGAGCAACATAAAGAAATCGTACAGAGTGTAAAAGAACAGTCCATGCATAGTTCCTGATGATATATTAGCCGTCGTTATGGACAGACTAAGAAAAAAAAACAGGCGAAGAGGATGGCTGCAGCTTTCGCAACAATCGAGTCTACAGGGGGAATAATTTCCCGTGCCCTTAGGTAGGGATTTGATCAGATTACCGAGTAATTTCCCCTAGTTCCTGACAACTTCATGACAGTCTCCTGCAATTAATTCAGGACAGGGAGCAGTGGGAGGGAATCTATTGTTGCATAGCATGGGAGGGACAGGGAAGTGAGTGATAGTAATAGTTTGCTGTTGTGGAGTCTTACATTTGTTTGTTTGTTTGTTTCAACATGAATCTGCTCTCGATGAAACTGGCAGCAGCTTATGGAAGTGATCTAACCACACACAAGATTTTCTATTGCCTGCTGTCTCAACAGTTTCATGTGCATGCATATCACCTTGAAATCTCAACAAGGGAATTCGAACTTTCAGCCCCGAAACTACCAGTCTTCCCAACATATAATCAAAACCATGTAAACTTATGTAAAAATAACAAAAACAAAAACAAAACAAAAGAAAAACATATAACAAAACAAAACAGAAACAAAACATACAACACAAGGAAACAAACAAGCAAGCAAACAAACAAACAAACAAACATTCAGCGTAGCAAGAGCGACTGAGAACGAATATTCAATGAAGCACAATAATCAAAGATGCCTGAATTGTTTTACTGATTAAATGTCACTCATGTGAAGTCTCTCAGCCTCTGTCAGTCTCATCGTGTTCGTTAAATGCTGGAAAATCCTGCTGTGGCATGGAGAAGATAATTGTCACTCAACATTTTGATCAGATTTGAACATTCGTAATATCTCATTTCATCTGTTCTTTGACACGATGATCCTTACAATCTGTACAGAAAACACAATGTCTGTCTGGTTGCATTTTAATCCAGGAAGAAATAACCTTACTATCTGATTCATTCTAAACATCTGCTTTCTTATATTTTTTTTGTTAGTGTGTATATTCTAATATGTGAATATATGTGTGATACATTGATGACCGTGTGTGTATTATAATGGGTTTTTTTGTGTAAAATAGACAATGAGCAGTGATTCCAAATGAGTCTGGAGAATAACACTGCACAAAAACAATTTTGTTGTTATTACTGTCATTATCACTATCATTGTGATGATGACAATGTGTCATTTCCCCAATCAAACCAGCAAACATGATGAGATCTAAATCCATGACATACATACAATTACCTTGATTTTAGTTCAATTGATATATCAATTTACCTTCTTGATTGTTTTCATACCTTGATCAAGGATCACGCATCAACATGAATAGGAGTTACATTTATTAATACGTTGCCATCAAACAAAATCAACTGGTAGAATAAATCAGTATAGAGCAACATAAAGACATGCAGATTGTAAAAGAACAGTCCATACACAGCTCCTGATAATATTTAGTCATCTCTATGGACAGACTAAGGAGAAAGCAAATGAATAGGATGGCTGCCACTTTCGTAACAATCGAGGTCTACGGGGGGGAATAATTTCCCGTGTCCTCAGGTAGGGATTTGATCAGATTGCCGAGTAATTTCCTCTAGTTCCTGACAACTTCATGACAGTCTCCTGCAATTAAATCAGGACAGGAAACAGTGGGAGGGAATCTGTTGTTGCATAGCATGGGAGGGACAGGGAAGGGAGTGATAGCAATAGTTTGCTGTCATGGGGTCTTCATTTTTGTTTGTTTGTTTGTTTCAACATGAATCTGCTCTTTATAAAACCGGCAGCAGCTTATGGAAGTGATCTAACCACACCCAAGATTTTCTATTGCCTGGTGCCTCAACAGTTTCATGTGCATGCATATCACCTTGAAATCACAAG
The DNA here is from genome assembly GCA_030674185.1 of Monoplex corrugatus. NCBI lineage: Eukaryota > Metazoa > Mollusca > Gastropoda > Littorinimorpha > Ranellidae > Monoplex > Monoplex corrugatus. Next base: position 24,341,611 of record JAPXFY010000016.1, on the reverse strand, counting down.
TGAATTCGAACTTTCAGCCTCAAAACTACCAGTCTTCCCAACATATAATCAAAACCATGTAAACTTATGTAAAAATAACAAAAGCAAAAACAAAACAAAAGAAAAAACATATAACAAAACAAAACAGAAACAAAAAAATACAACACAAGGAAACAAACAAGCAAGCAAACAAACAAACAAACACACACACAAACAAACATAAAGCATAGCAAAAGTGATTGAGAACGAATATTCAACGAGGCACAATAATCAAAGATGCCTGTATTTTTTTTACTGATTAAATCTCACTCATGTGCAGTCTATTAACCTCTCTGTCACTCACATCGTGTTTGGTAAATGCTGGAAAATCCTGCTGTGGCATGGACATGATTATTGTCACAACATTGTGATCAGATTTGAACATTCATAATGTCTCATTGCATTTGTTCTTTGACATAATAATCCTTAAAATCTGTAAAGAAAACAGAATGTCTGTCTGGTTACATTTTAATCCCCAGAAGAAATAACCTTACTCTCTGATTCATTCTAAACATCTGCTTTCTTATTATTTTGTTGTTGATGTGTATATTTTGATATGTGAATACATGTGTGATACATTGATGACTGTGTGTGTATTATAATGTGTTTCTTTGTTGTAAAATAGACAATGAGCAGTGATTCCAAATGAGTCTGGAGAATAACACTGTACAAAAACGATTTTTTTGTTATTACTGTTATTATCACTATCATTGTGATGATGACAATGTGTCATTTCCCCAATCAAACCAGCAAACTTGATAAAATCTAAATCGATGACATACATACAATTACCTTGATTTTAGTTCAATTGATATATCAATTTACCTTCTTGATTGTTTTCATACCTTGATCAAGGATCACGCATCAACATGAATAGGAGTTACATTTATTAATACGTTGCCATCAAACAAAATCAACTGGTAGAATAAATCAGTATAGAGCAACATAAAGACATCATGCAGAGTGTAAAAGAACAGTCCATGCAAAGTTCCTGATAATATTTAGTCATCTCTATGGACAGACTAAGGAAAAAGCAGATGAAGAGGATGGCTGCCACTTTTGTAACAATCGAGGTCTAAAGGGGGAATAATTTCCCGTGCCCTTAGGTAGGGATTTGATCAGATTGCCGAGTAATTTCCCCTAGTTCCTGACAACTTCATGACAGTCTCCTGCAATTAAATCAGGACAGGGAGCAGTGGGAGGGAATCTGTTGTTGCATAGCATGGGAGGAACAGGGAAGGGAGTAATAACAATAGTTTGCTGTCATGGAGTCTTCATTTTTGTTGTCATTTTTTTTCAACATTAAATTAATCTGGTCTTGATGAAACTGGCAGCAGCTTATGGAAGTGAGTTACCACACCCAAGATTTTCTATTACCTGCTACCCCAACAGTTTCGTGTGCATGCATGTCGCCTTGAAATCTCAAGAAGAGAAATCATAACTTTCAGCCTCGAAACTACCAGTTTTCCCAACATGTAACCAAAAACCATATAAACTTATGTCAGAGCAAACAAACAAACAAAAAACAAAAAAACACAACACCACAAAACAGACAAACAAAAATCAATTTAAAAAACGAAACAAAAACAATACAAAAAAACAAACAAACAAACAAAGAAACAGACAGACCACAAACAAGCAAACAAACAAACAAACAAACAAACAAACAAACAAACAAACAAACAAACACACAAACATTCAGCGTAGCAAGAGCGATTGAGAACGAATATTCAACGAGGCACAATATGTAAAGATGCCTGTATTTTTTTTACTGATTAAATGTCACTCATGTGAAGTCTATTAGCCTCTCTCTCACTCTCATCGTGTTCATTAAATGCTGGGAAATCCTGCTGTGGCATGGACAAAATAATTGTCACTCAACATTTTGATCAGATTTAAACATTCGTAATGTCTCATTGCATCTGTTCTTTGACATGATAATCCTTACAATCTGTACAGAAAACACAATGTCTGTCTGATTGCATTTTAATCCCCAGAAGAAATAACCTTACTCTCTGATTCATTCTAAACATCTGCTTTCTTATTATTTTTTGTTCATGTGTATATTTTGATATGTGAATACATGTGTGATACATTGATGACTGTGTGTGTATTATAATGTGTTTCTTTGTTGTAAAATAGACAATGAGCAGTGATTCCAAATGAGTCTGGAGAATAACACTGTACAAAAACGATTTTTTTGTTATTACTGTTATTATCACTATCATTGTGATGATGACAATGTGTCATTTCCCCAATCAAACCAGCAAACTTGATAAAATCTAAATCGATGACATACATACAATTACCTTGATTTTAGTTCAATTGATATATCAATTTACCTTCTTGATTGTTTTCATACCTTGATCAAGGATCACGCATCAACATGAATAGGAGTTACATTTATTAATACGTTGCCATCAAACAAAATCAACTGGTAGAATAAATCAGTATAGAGCAACATAAAGACATCATGCAGAGTGTAAATGAACAGTCCATGCAAAGTTCCTGATAATATTTAGTCATCTCTATGGACAGACTAAGGAAAAAGCAGATGAAGAGGATGGCTGCCACTTTTGTAACAATCGAGGTCTAAAGGGGGAATAATTTCCCGTGCCCTTAGGTAGGGATTTGATCAGATTGCCGAGTAATTTCCCCTAGTTCCTGAACAACTTCATGACAGTCTCCTGCAATTAAATCAGGACAGGGAGCAGTGGGAGGGAATCTGTTGTTGCATAGCATGGGAGGAACAGGGAAGGGAGTAATAACAATAGTTTGCTGTCATGGAGTCTTCATTTTTGTTGTCATTTTTTTTCAACATTAAATTAATCTGGTCTTGATGAAACTGGCAGCAGCTTATGGAAGTGAGTTACCACACCCAAGATTTTCTATTACCTGCTGCCCCAACAGTTTCGTGTGCATGCATGTCGCCTTGAAATCTCAAGAAGAGAAATCATAACTTTCAGCCTCGAAACTACCAGTTTTCCCAACATGTAACCAAAAACCATATAAACTTATGTCAGAGCAAACAAACAAACAAAAAACAAAAAAACACAACACCACAAAACAGACAAACAAAAATCAATTTAAAAAACGAAACAAAAACAATACAAAAAAACAAACAAACAAACAAAGAAACAGACAGACCACAAACAAGCAAACAAACAAACAAACAAACAAACAAACAAACACACAAACATTCAGCGTAGCAAGAGCGATTGAGAACGAATATTCAACGAGGCACAATATGTAAAGATGCCTGTATTTTTTTTACTGATTAAATGTCACTCATGTGAAGTCTATTAGCCTCTCTCTCACTCTCATCGTGTTCATTAAATGCTGGGAAATCCTGCTGTGGCATGGACAAAATAATTGTCACTCAACATTTTGATCAGATTTAAACATTCGTAATGTCTCATTGCATCTGTTCTTTGACATGATAATCCTTAAAATCTGTAAAGAAAACAGAATGTCTGTCTGGTTACATTTTAATCCCCAGAAGAAATAACCTTACTCTCTGATTCATTCTAAACATCTGCTTTCTTATTATTTTGTTGTTGATGTGTATATTTTGATATGTGAATACATGTGTGATACATTGATGACTGTGTGTGTATTATAATGTGTTTCTTTGTTGTAAAATAGACAATGAGCAGTGATTCCAAATGAGTCTGGAGAATAACACTGTCATTTTTTTTCAACATTAAATTAATCTGGTCTTGATGAAACTGGCAGCAGCTTATGGAAGTGAGTTACCACACCCAAGATTTTCTATTACCTGCTACCCCAACAGTTTTCGTGTGCATGCATGTCGCCTTGAAATCTCAAGAAGAGAAATCATAACTTTCAGCCTCGAAACTACCAGTTTTCCCAACATATAATCAAAACCATATAAACTTATGTCAAAGCAAACACACAAACAAAAAACAAAAAACACAACACCACAAAACAGACAAACAAAATCAATTTAAAAAACGAAACAAAAACAATACAAAAAACAAACAAACAAAGAAACAGTTAAACAACAAAGAAACAAGCAAACAAACAAACAAACTAACAAAAAAACAAAAAACAAACGTTCGGCGTAGCAAGAGCGATTGAGAACGAATATTCAATGAGGCACACTATTTAAAGATGCCTGTATTTTTTTTTACTGATTAAATGTCACTCATGTGCAGTCTATTAGCCTCTCTGTCACTCTTATCGTGTCGTGTTCGTTAAATGCTGGAAAATCCTGCTGTGGCATGGACAAGATAAAATTGTCACAAAATTTTGATCAGATTTGAACATTCGTAATGTCTCATTTCATTTGTTCTCTGACATGATAATCCTTAAAATCTGTAAAGAAAACACAATGTCTGTCTGATTGCATTTTAATCCCCAGAAGAAATAACCTTACTCTCTGATTCATTCTAAACATCTGCTTTGTTATGAATTTTTATTGATGTGTGTGTTCTGATGTATGAATGTATGTGTGCTATATTGATGCTTGCATATGTATCATAATGTGTGTTATGTAAAATAGATAATGTACAGTGAGTCCAAATGTGTCTGGAATAATAATGCTGTATAAAAACGATTGTGTTGTTATTATTGTTAATATCACTATCATCTTTCTCTGTTTCTCTCTCTATTCCTGAACACATGATATACCCTCCCGCCCTTCCTTTTCATGATATTAAAATGATAAAGGAAGAGCACTCATCATAATGTTCCCTGCTGCATGGCGTTTGCAATCATGGCCCTTCATACAAACGTACCCCATGTCGATTCAAGTACAACTCCCACCCTCTCTGTCTTCAGCCACTCTGCAAGTCCCCATCCAATATTTTCTCCCTGGGTCTACCCGGTGTTCTTTATCACTATGCTCTAAAAATACACAGAGGTACATGGCGAGAATGATCATGGTACCATGATTTCTTACTGAATGTTTTCCAACATTATTATTTAACTTCTCATGTTTTTGTTTACACTTCAAAATGTGTTGACGTCTTTTCTATTCTGTTTTGTATTTGGACAATACGAAACATTCTGTTCTACTGTTATGATCAAATGGTGCCTAGAAAAGTTAAAATAAAATAAAAAAGAATATCCCTCTATCCCTTACCCCCCTCTGTGTGCGTGTGTGTGTGTCTGTGTGTGCGTGCGTGCGTGTGTGTGTGTGTGTGTGTGTGTGTGTGTGTGTGTGTGTGTTGTGTGTGTGTGTGTGTGCGTGCGCGTGTGTGTGTTTGTGTGTGTATCGTGTGTGTGTCTGTATGTGTGTGCACGTGTGTGTGTGTGTTCGTTCTTTGATTTAACGTCTTTTCACTATGAGTGATATTAGACGGGTGTGTGTGTGTGTGTGTGTGTGTGTGTGTGTGTGTGTGTGTGTGTGTGTGTGTGTGTGTGCGTATGTGTATGTGTGTGTGTGTGTGTGTGTGTGCGCGCGCGCGCGTGCGTGTGTGTGTTGAGATGTTGTCTTAGTCGTGGTTATTTTAAGCTATGGGGCCATTGAGTGCATGGAGTCAATATGCTGCAGGAAATGATGGCTCCTCCATTATCTGGACCACCCACGCTGATATACTTGCTCTCTTTGCATCTTTGGCTAATAACTGAAATACTGTTAATTACAAGGAATGATGGATAGCACTCTGCAGCTCTGCAGTGGCCTGCAGTCAGTGGAACGTTATGGCTTAAGGTCACCCTCTACAAATCAACCGTATAATGAATTTGTTTCTACCGACATGTCTGCTAGTAGTGGCTGCTAATGATAGTTCTAAATGTAAGAAAACAGGTGGGAGGCGGGTGGGGGAGTGTGTGTGGGCATCATCATCATCATAATAATCATCATCATCATCATCATCATCATCAGGTGCCCTGCCGTATGGCGTTGGCGACCATGGACTTCCAACCATCTCTATCTCTCGTTGCCTCCAGCATCTCCCCCACCCTCTTCATCCTCAGCCACCTTGCAAGTCCGTCCAGCATTCTCTCCCTGGGTCTACCCGGTGCTCTCTTTCCCTCCAGCTATCCCGTTGTGACCAGGTGCTCCAAATCCCCCTTCCTCATAAAATGGCCTATAAATGTTGCTTGTCTTTTCCTAATCTTCCTTATGAGTGATCTACGTGTGTCTGCCTCCATCAAGACTGTCTCGTTTGTTTTCATTGCTGTCCATGGAACTCTCAACATTCTTTTGAGAAACCACATATCGGCTGCCTCAATCTTGCTCTGGCTTTGCTTGCTGACTGTCCACGCCTCGCATCCGTACAACAGTATTGGTTCTATATAACATTCAAGGACTCTCTTTCTGATGTTAACTGATAGGCATTTGTTGTGGGCATCATTTGAAAACAATTACCTTTCGTCTTTTTCTTTTGTATTAGATGCTAAAGTATATACAACACTTGATTTTATTACAAATTCAGCACTTCATTCCATGAACACTTGAGGTGTCTAGCACTGAAAGTTTTGCATGCCTAGACGGCGATAGTTCTGTATGAAATGTATTGGAGCACTTGCAATGAGTAGTTTTTTTTAAAACTTTAACATGTTAAACGATGAGCACGCTCACATACACACGACTGATTAAAGAACTTGGTAAAATGTGACAACACCCAGCATACACGCCCAATGAAGATATACACTGGCAGCAACTGAAGACGTGCACAGTGTGTGCAGAACAATGTGCATACACGCAGCTGATAAGGACGAACTCATACCACACATGATGACATAGAAGAATTAGAAGAAGAAGAATGCGAAGAAGAAGAATGTGAAGAAGAAGAATGCGAAGAAGAATGCAAAGAAGAAAAGAATGCAAAGAAGAAGAAGAAGAAGAAGAATGCAAAGAAGAATGCGAAGAAGAAGAAGAAGAAGAATGCGAAGAAGAAGAATGCGAAGAAGAATGCGAAGAATGCAAAGAAAAAAAAGAAGAAGAAGAAGAAGAAGGCGAAGAAGAAGAAGAAGCGAAGAAGAAGAATGCGAAGAATGCGAAGAATGCGAAGAATGCGAAGAATGCGAAGAAGAATGCGAAGAAGAATGCGAAGAAGAAGAATGCGAAGAAGAAGAATGCGAAGAAGAAAACGAAGAATGCGAAGAAGAAGAAGAAGAAGAAGCGAAGAAGAAGAAAAAGAAGAAGAAGAAAAAGAAGAGAGAAGAAGAAGAAGAACCGAAAGAAGAAGAAGAAGAAGAAGAAGAAGAAAGAAGAAGAAGAAGAAGAAGAAGAAGAAGAAGAAGAAGAAGAAGAAGAAGAAGAAGAAGAAGAAGAAGAAGAAGAAGAAGAAGAAGAAAAGAAGAAGAAGAAGAAGAAGAAGACAAAACAACACAAAAAAGAAGACAAGAACAAGAATAAGAACAACAACAACAAGAACAACAATAACAAGATGATGATGGTGTTGATGGTGATAACGAATAATAAAAATAAAACTCAATATTGATTTCTACCTCCCCTCACTCCTTGTGCCCTAACTCTTCCTTCTTCTTCAGCACACAGCTCCAAACCCCCATCCCACCCTCTACAGATTGCCCCCGACCATTATAAAGTTGCGGGAAGTGGAGGGAAATTACAGGGCAAGCTGGCCAAATCCCTACCTACAGGCGGAGGAAATTAGGTCTGCAGTAGACCTCTGTTGTCACCACCACACCTGCTGCCATCTTCCTCCTCTGCTTTTCTCTTGTTCTCCGTACAGTAAAGGATTCTTCCAGGAACTGAACACGTCCTGTCCTTTCAAACCCGACTGTGTGCTCTTGTCACTGTGCAATGTCCTGCATCATTTGACTACATGTAAATATGATAATAAGAACACACAATGATGATTTCTTGTGCATGTACTGTATGATATTGATAGCAATATTAGAATAAGCCAACAGAGTACTGATTTTTTATGCATGTACTTCATGACGCTAATTTAGTACTCCGAAGATTGTTATATATCAAAACAGTGTATGAGAAGGAAAATATAAGAGAGGGAAAGTTTGGTAAAAGAGGAAAGTATGATCAACAAATAGTGTACAGCATAGCAGTCACCATGGTGTAGCGGTTAAGTCAATGAACCACAGACTGGAAGACTGTGGCACGAATTCTATCAAATCACTGTAGGATTGTTCAAGCCCGGGAGGCTTCTATCCAAAGTTAGATGTGTTATGGGCTCATGGGGAATACTAGGACAACTTAGCCGAGTTTTGTCCATTTTTACAGATGCGTCATTGACAGTGTTGCTGAAATGCCCTGACTAACACCAGGCCTCTTGGGCCTGGATGACATGGGATGTATTATGAAAGGAAGCATAAAGTACAACCATAGCACGAAGTCTAAACCAAGAATGACACTCTCACAGCATCATGACTATGATCGCCATCGTCATGCATCATATAATATTGCAAAAATAATATTCTAGACTCTGTGGCCATTGAAGTGGCGTACAAGATAAGGCAGAACATAAAGGAAGGGAGGAATGAAGGAAGGAAGAAGAAGGAGAAAAAGAAGAAGAAGAAGAAGAAGAAGAAGAAGAAGAAGAAGAAGAAGAAGAAGAAGAAGAAGAAGAAGAAGAAGAAGAAGAAGAAGAAGAAGAAGAAGAAGAAGAAGAAAAGAAGAAGAGAGAAGAGATGAATGAGAGATGAATGAAGAAGAGAGATGACGATGATGATGATGATGATGATGATGATGATGATGATGATGATGAGAGATGAAGATGAGAGAAGATAGAAGAGAGAAGAAGAAGAAGAAGAAGAAGAAGAAAAGAAGAAAAGAACAAGAAGAGAACAAGAACGAAGAACAAAAATATGAAAAGAATAGAACGAGAGGAAGAAGAACGAGAAGAAGAACAAGAAGCGAAAAATGCGAAGAATGGAAGAAGAAGAAGAAGAGAAGAAGAAGCAAGAAGAATGCGAAGAAGGAAGAATGCGAAGAAGAGAAGAGAAGAAGAAAGAAGCGAAGAAGAAGAAGAAGAAGAAGAATGAAGAAGAAGAAGAAGAAGAAGAAGAATGAAGAAGAAGAAGAAGAACGAAGAAGAAGAAGAATGAAGAAGAAGAATCGAAAAGAAGAAGAAGAACGAAGAAGAAGAAGAATGAAGAAGAAGAAGAAGAAGAAGAAGAAGAAGAAGAAGAGAAGAAAGAAGAAGAAGAAGAAAGAAGAAGAAGAAGAAGAAGAAGAAAGAAGAAGAAGAAGAAGAAGAAGAAGAAGAAGAAGAAAGAAGAAGAAGAAGAAGAAGAAGAAGAAGAAGAAAGAAGAAGAAGAAGAAGAAGAAGAAGAGAAGAAAGAAAGAGAAGAAGAAGAAGAAGAAGAAGAAGAAGAAAGAAGAAGAAGAAGAAGAAGAAGAAGAAGAAGAAGAAGAAGAAGAAGAAGAAGAAGAAGAAGAAGAAGAAGAAGAAAGAAGAAGAAGAAGAAGAAAGAAGAAGAAGAAGAAGAAGAAGAAGAAGAAGAAGAAGAAGAAGAAGAAGAAGAAGAAGAAGAAGAAGAAGAAGAAGAAGAAGAAGAAGAAGAAGAAGAAGAAGAAGAGAAGCAGAACAATAACAAGAACAACAAGAACAAGAACAAAAACAAGAACAGAACAATAAGAAAGGGAAAGGAGAATAAAGAAAGAAAAAATACAGTACAGCTTTATTGAAGCCAGCAGTGCAGCATTGCAATCATGATAATGTTGTACAAGACACTATATAGTTTTTCATTTGTACCTGTTTGACCTAGGAATATCAGTGCGATATTGGAACTTTCTAATTCCAGAAATGATGTTAAACGTCATGAAGAATAAAGTGCATGCTACTGGAGAATTTGGATATATTCAACTTAAGCCTATACTACCAAAATGCCTTTCAGCAGTGATGGTTAATGGCAATAGTAACTGGTACAAGGTATGCCATCATCAACCGTCTATCAGTCATTGATTATCTCTTCACTAGTCACGCCGTCTTTTTCTTTTTCCTAATATCATGGCCAGAATGGTAGCTGGTGAAGTCATTAAACGCAACAGCAGACATAATTTTCTCCTCACCTGTCACAAAAGTGCAGCAACATTCAATTCAAACAAACTGATATTTTTAGTCTTTAATATTTTCACCCAGATTTTCTCTGTCGATCTCAGCAATAACCCCCTTCCAGGATGCTTTGAAGGATTGTTTTCAACAATATCTCATAGCATGTAACGTGACCAAACCGTGCGAGAATGCATCATTTCACAGTAGCCTGGAGCAGATCCTAAGGGATCACGAAGATGTCGAGCTTATTCAGTACGTCTTCGTTAGTCTTCGAGGATATGTGAAGTAGCTTCTTCAGACATGCTAACAAAGACCAAAGGCCTGAGATTTCTTCTCATAATCAGGAAGCAGTGTCCAGGTTTTGTATCCGTACAGGACCTTCCCACCAAGTTTCTGTTGATGAAATTAAAAGAAAAAAGCCACAGTTTCTTAAAAGATGATCCATTTCATTTTGCACACATTTGCTCTAGAAAATGTTAACAAGCATAATTATGCAAAAGGATCTTAGTCCTGGAAGAACGTGATTTAGAATGTTTTAATCATCTATAACCTAGCATTAAACTCATGGGATAAACCATGCTGAAAGTGATGGTGATCTCTACCTCATCTTTACATCTCCTATCCTTTTCCTCTTTGCAATATGCATGAATTTACTGTACCCTCACTTCATCACCTTCAAGTTGCTCTCGATCATTATATAGTCGTGTGAAGTGGAGGGAAATTGCCGGGCAAGAAGGCCATATCCCTACCTACAGGCAGAGGAAATTAGGTCTGCAGTGGACCTCATCTGTCACCACGCCTGGTGCCATCTTCCTCTTCTTCGTTTCTCTTGTTCTCCATACAGAAAACGATTCTTCCAGGAACTGAATACGTCCTGTCCTTTCATGTCTGACCGTGTGCTCCTGGGGCTGTGTAATTTCCTATGTGGTGTAACTCCATCTATGTTTAATACGATGTAATGTTCGTAATATGTACACATATCTTAAGATACCAGTTATAACCCTTTATCAAGGATTGTTGATTGCTTGCCTTCTGGTGCAAAGTCAGCAGATTGTTACATACGATTTCATGGATTTAGTGGATGTATTTTGTTTTAGTTTCAAGGATTTTATCGTGTAGGTACGTGACTTGCTGTGAGTTCTTGAGGCTGATCAGAATGAAAACAAGATTTGACAGAAAAAAATCAGACGAACCCTTTGAGTTCGACTAGGTGCTCAAATTTCTCTTGCTTTATAAAATATCCTATAAATTTTGCTCATATTTTCCTAATTTTCTGCTTTAATATTGTGTCTTTGCTTTTTTCAAGACTGTCTCATTTGTTGTTTTTTTTTTGCTGTCCAGGGAACTCTTAACGTTTTCCTTAGAAACTATATTTCAGCTCCTCAGTCTTGTTTTGACTTTTTGTGTTGTCCAGACTTTGCATCCGTACAACAGTACTGATTCTCTATAACGCTGAAAAAACTCTTTTCCTAATGTCAATTGTTGGGCATTTGTTGGTAACATCTTATTTCATTTTCTTGAATGCTGTTTTTGCTTGGCCAGTTCTGCTGGATATTTCTAATATGCATTTGCCGTCTAGTGTGATGACTGTCCCTAGATATTTCAACTTGTCTCAATATTGTGCCATTTGCTAGAATTCTACAGTAGAGGGTTTTTTGTCTCTTTACTGATTACTATGACTATAGTCTTCTTACTAGTTAGATCGTGTTTTATTTGCTTTTGCCAAGATTTTGGAGGTCTTTTACGCTTTCTGCAGTAAGAAAGATGTCATCTACGTAAGGAAGACTCTTTATCATTGTTCGTCCAACTTTTATACCAGGGCATTCTTTTGGGTTTCGATGTAAAGTAAAAACAAATCTGGTGACAGAACACATCCCTGTCTAACCCCTGTTTTGATACTTTGAAAATAATTTGTATCAGTTTTACCTCGCGTTGCTGCTGTTTGTTCACAATACAATCCCTAATTGTTCTTGAATCTTTTCCATCAATATTGATGTGTTCAGTTTGCTTATAAATACATTGTGTTATATCCGATCAAAGATCTTGATATCATCGACAATACATAAATATAACTCCTTGTGCAACTCATTTGATCTTTCTATGAGAGTTCTTAAAACGTATTTGATATTAAAACAGTTTTTTTCTCTTCAACAAATCTATGATGTGGTTTGATTCTATTCCATGTCTTTATCATTATCATTCTTAATAGGATCTTTGTCATATGACTCATCAAGCTGATTGTACGATGGAGTTCGCATTTTATAGCCTCTGCTTTGTTTGGAAGTGCAATGAAAATTGACTTTGACATATCTTTAGGGATATTTCCAGTGTCACAAATTTCATTTAGGAGGACTGTTAGTCTCTACAATTCTTTCCAGTGATGCATTCTTACTTTTTGTCATCGTCAAATAGTCTTCGATGTACTTTCCCATCTGCATAATATTTTCCCATAAGTGTACCATCTTTTTTTGTATTGTAAGTAACAAATTGATGTGCATGCCTTTTTCCTGTGAGCAATTTCTTCATTATTTCTGTATATTAATTTAGGGTTTGTTTTGTGTCAGTTCCTATTTTTTTCACATTATGTTCTTCTTTTTGCGGAGCTGCAGACAGCAACGCTAGCCAGAATCATGGGTTGAAAGTGGGAGATGATAAGCACATAGTCACTGGCCAACACACTGGACGAGTCACATCAGCCATGAAGACACATGATGAGATAGTAAAAAGAATGAATTCCATGACTTAGACTGGTGTGAACGTTTTTTTTTTAATTAAACACATGTTTACACACACATACACACATATTCATTCATACTCATAAATATTTCAACACACTCATATTCACACAAGAAAGTAAAATGAAAGCAAATCCATCTCATTACATGTGTTTTAATGGTTTCACAAAAGCAGCCAAAAGTTCTTTAGTTTTGACAGAGCCAATTATGGACGAGTTTAGAATCGGTATCGACGATCGTCCCAATGGCCAGGTATTCAGTATAAATAATTGTTAATTTTCCAGGGGTTTTCTTCAGATTTGACGAGACACGTTTCAGGTGATGATTGGCTCGTCTGTGCACCGGCAGAAACGTTGAAGGCAATAACCTTCCATTGGGACTGCTCCAGGGGTATGCAATTTACGGGTCTTGAGCAATAACATAAACTGAAATAATCGACGAAAAACCAAACCAAACCACAATAAACCAAACCCAAACCAAACCAAACCAAACCAAACCAAACCAAACCAAAACCAAACCAAACCAAACCAACAACCAAACCA
>JAPXFY010000016.1:24310865-24318365 GCA_030674185.1 Monoplex corrugatus | reverse complement strand
CATTGTGGGGATTTCAGGGGCTCTTTCATTATAAATAATATCCCCACATTCTGCAAATTCTCTGCGAGAGATTGTTTCCTTTCCTGTCCTCTCCTTGTTTCTGTCTTGCTCTTTTACTTTCTTTCTTCCTTTCTTATTATTTTCTGCCTTGCTTGTCCATTCACCGTTATGTACTCTAGAAAGCCTTATATACTTTGTCTTAGGATGGGAGGTTGGGCACATGTGTTGAGTGCATTTATTTTTGGTTGGAGAAACGTGATGAGCAGAAGCAGTTGTTTTTGGTAATTTGGGCCTTTTCTTGTATACGTTTTGGTGTCCTTGTTTGTGTGTGCATTTGTTTGTTTGTTTGCTGGTTGGTTTGTTTTTGGTTGGGGGTTGGTGTTAGGCTGGATGGAGTGGTCAGCGCTGGGGACATGCCCTCGGATTGTGTGCACTGGTGTATGGATAGGTGTGCTTAATTTTCTTTTCCAGTTTTTTTTTTATCCACCAGTGGGGTGTTGTGTTCGTTCTGATATGGTTATGGCCTTGATATGGCTTTGCACAACTGGCTTGACTCAAAACAACAATAACAACAACAACAACAACAAAAAACTTGTTAGTTTTTTTTCAACTTCCGTGGCATCTGAATTTTCAAATTCTCTTCTTTTTCATTACATTTTGTCTCACGTCGATTGTTGTGACTCGCTGCATTCTGGATCGCCTCCTTCTACAGTTCCATCAACACGGTGTGTTCGGAGTTCTGCGGCCCGTCTTGTACTTCATGGAGGTGGGGGAGGGGGCGTGTATGGTCAGGTCGCCCCCATGCCTCATTTTCTCCGCTGGCTGCCTGGTTCCCAAGGAGTTCCATGGGAAGGGGTGGAGGGGGTCGGTACAATGTGCTACAGGTGTGTCGGTGGTGTTTTGCTCGTTCGTGTTTTCGCCCACCTCTGGGAGGATATCTATTCCCTACCTCTCAGTTCTCTTGCTCGTTCGTGTTTTCGCCCACCTCTGGGAGGATATCTATTCCCTACCTCTCAGTTCTGCTTCTGAGGTGGGTTGTCTATGTTTCAGTTTCATTTTCAGTTTCTCAAGATGACGTCTCCGCGCTCGGAACGAATTCCATATGCACTAACGTCACAGGTGCCACGTGTATGGTCACCGTGTAACATGCCTTAGGCCTGCACACAAACCCATCATGCTGACCAGGTCTTGACAGCGTGTCTTGTCTATGTGTTCTTATGTACCGATGTTCCACGACCTGTCTCAGCTCCTTCCCAGTGTCTTGTGATATAACTTGAACGATCTTCCCCCGTCTGTTTAGCAATTGCATGCTCCGTCTTCGTTCTGGCTCGTTTAGGGACGTTCCTGTTTGTCCAGTAGTGTTTCCTCCTCTTCGTGCCTACACTTCAGGACTGGTTTGGGGATGTGCCTTTATGTCTGGCGGTGGTTTTCCTTTTGCGGACCTACTCTTCAGGACTGGCTTGGGGATGTGCCTTTATGTCCAATGGTGGTTTTCCATCTGCGGACCTACTCTTCAGGACTGGCTTGGGGATGTGCCTGTTTGTCTGGCGGTGGTTTTCTTTCTGCAGACCTACTCTTCAGGACTGGCTTGGGGATTGCCTTTATGTCCAGTGGTGGTTTTCCTTCTGCAGACCTACTCTTCAGGATTGGTTTGGGGATGTGCCTTTATGTCTGGCAGTGGTTTTCTTTCTGCAGACCTACTCTTCAGGACTGGCTTGGGGATGTGCCTTTATGTCTGGCAGTGGTTTTCTTTCAGCAGACCTACTCTTCAGGACTGGCTTGGGGACATGCCTTTATGTCCAGTGGTGGTTTTCCTTCTGCGGACCTACTCTTCAGGACTGGCTTGGGGATGTGCCTGTTTGTCTGGCGGTGGTTTTCCTTCTGAGGACCTACTCTTCAGGACTGGCTTGGGGATGTGCCTGTTTGTCTGGCGGTGGTTTTCCTTCTGAGGACCTACTCTTCAGGACTGGCTTGGGGATGTGCCTGTTTGTCTGGCGGCGATTTTCCTTCTGCCGACCTACTCTTCAGGATTGGTTTGGGGATGTGCCTTTATGTCTGGCGGTGGTTTTCCTGTCTGTGTGGCTTGTCCTTTCTCTTCTCTCCTCTTGTTCTCCCCCTCCCGGTTTGTGTGTGCTGTGTGCACGACACTGGGGTTTTGGTCGTTGTTGGGTTGTTGTTTTTGGTGAATGGTGGGTGTGTGTGTGTGTGTTTTGGTTTGGTTCTTGTGTTGGGATTTGACGCCTTGTCGATGTTACTGCTGTTGTTTTTGTAATTATGATAATTGTTATCAATTTCATCATCATCGTCGTCGTCGTCGACGTCGTCATCATCATTATCGTCGTCGTCGTCGTCGTTATCATCGTCATCATCATCATCATCATCATCATCGTCGTCGTCGTCGTCGTTGTCGTCGTCGTCGTCGTCGTCGTCGTTATCATCGTCATCGTCATCGTCATCATCGTCAACATCATCATCATCATCATCATCGTCGTGGTCATCGTCGTGGTCATCATGTTTGTTTTTGCTTTTGTTTTTGTTTGCTTGTGGGTTTTTGTTGTTGTTGTTGCTGTTGTTTTGCGTGTGTGAATGTGTGTGTGTGTGTGTGTGTGTGTGTGTGTGTGTGTGTGTGTGTGTGCACGCGCGTATGTGTGTGTGCGTGCGTGTGTGTGTGTGTGTGTGTGGTGTGTGTGCGCGGGAGTGTGTGTGCGCTTGTGTGTGTGCGCGTGTGTGTGCGCACGTATGTGTCTGTCTGCCTGTCTCTCTATGTATACATGTGCCCCTACCCCCACCCCAGCATGAAAAAAAGAAACGGTTACAATGACTTGTTCATCTTACTTTTATAAACATACACCTACACACAAATGCACAGAGAGAGAGAGAGAGAGAGAGAGAGAGAGAGAGAGAGAGAGAGAGAGAGAGAGAGAGAGAGAGAGAGAGAGAAACACACACACATACACGCATTCTCTCCCTGTATCTCTTTTTTTTTCCTTTCTCTTTCTCCACCCCCACCGCCCTGTCTCTTTCTCATTCTCCGCCTGTCTGTCTCTCTCTGTCTCTAATTCTCTCTCTCCCTCCATCTCTTTTTTTCTTTCTCTTTCTCCTCCTCCCCCCCCCCCCCCCCCACCCCTTGTCTCTTTCTCATTCTCGACCTGTCTGTCTCTCTGTCTCTAATTCTCTCTCTCCCTCCATCTTTTTTTTTCTCTTTCTCCCCCTCCCCCCTGTCTCTTTCTCATTCTCGGCCTGTCTGTCTCTCTGTCTCTAATTCTCTCTCTCCCTCCATATCATATCTTTTTCTCTCTCTCTTTCTCCCCCTCCTCCCTCCCCCTTGTGTCTTTCTCGTTCTCTGCCTGTCTGTTTGTCTCTCTGTCTCTCCGACCCCCCCCTCCCTCCGCTCTCTCTTTGTGTTAATATGAGTGATTTACATTGGTTGCAAGGTTAGGAAGCCATCTACAGCTGTCAAACAAAAACAAATGTGGCTTCACTGTTTTTATCGGTTGTTTAATATGTCTGTGTGGGGTGATTAGGGACCCACGCTTAAAAACCATATACACATCTGTACTCTTAGTGATCTTGGAGCATTTCGGGTCACAGCAACCGAGATTTTGAACAAACTTGAATGATGTCTGGAAAGCGTATCACCAATTCCAGAAGAAATGTGTGTGCGTACTTGTAACTGTGTGTATGTGTGTGTTGTGTGTGTGTGTGTGTGTGTGTGTGTGTGTGTGTGTGTGTGTGTGTGTGTGTGTGTGTGTGTGTGTGTATACTCAACACATACACACACATATGCATACATATATACATACATATATACGTATATACACAAACACACACACACACACACACGATTCAAGATGGCGGAGACACCTAACTGGTAACGATTTCATTAGCCAGAGACAACGCGGAAAAGTCCATTATGACCAGGACACGACGAGGCCGCCTTGCGCAACAGAATCAAGAAGCTGCGTCAGCGGGATTGACCGATCAGGAGGGGCCATCGACCAGCAACGAGAAGAACAATGCCCCTCCAAATGGCAAGTCGACCGGGACCACCACTGGCACGCCGAGCGGGACAGCTAACACCACACCTGTTCTCAGCTTTACGGACCTCTCCAGTACGATTGTTGACCTGAAAAACATCGTACTGGATCTGCAAAACCAAGTTCGTTCCTTAGAAAGGACAGTGCTTACACAGATCAAGGTCCAGTCGACAGCGACCGCCCCAACCAAGGTAACCAGCAACCGTCAAACACAGACAGACCTCACTGAACCACATCCCACGTACGCAGAAGTTCTCAAACAGCAACACACACGCAGGCAGGCCGACCAACAGCCACAACAATCAGACACAACAAAAACTAGATCTAGGTCTAACAGCAATAGCAGCACCTCTAAGCCAGCGAAAAGATTGACCGAAAAGAAAATCAAAGACGGAATAGAACAACACCATGACATCAAAAAAGTTACAGACGTCACCTTACAGCAAAAACGTGCAACGTCACACCTAAAAAGATATCAGAACGACGTGAAAAGAACCACGACCTTCCATATGTTCTGACAATCCACGACTCGGTTTTGAGAGATATCAATTCAAGAAGACTGGGACAATCTTATGGCTTCGAAGGAGACTCGTGTCCTGTGAATGACATTAACGATATAAAAAGTTCTTTAGACGAGACACTATCCAAATTTGACAATCATGCAGACTGTATTGTTCTCCACTGTGGTGTCCACGACTTGAATATTAACAAAGATATCGCAACAACAACTCACAATCTCGCTTCTAAAATCAAACATGTAGCACAAACATACCCAAAATCAAAGATAGTCATCAGCAAGATCGCCCCTGTACGACATGCACGTACGGAGGTTCAGCGAAATTTGTTTAATGCATTCTTATCTGCTGAGCTTGTTAACATAAAAAACTTATCATTTGTCTCCCATGAAAACCTTCGAACTAACCAGCAGTTCCTTCATGACAGTATTCACCCCACTGCCAGAGGAAGCAGCGTCTTAGCGGGGAACCTAGGAAGACACGTTCGGGATCTATTTTGGGAGACCCCAAGGAGGACACCAGGATCCCGATCTGCACGGCTACACGCCTCTAGATTCCACCGAGGACCGTTCCACCATTTTGACACCTGCGAACCGTGGTGGCTGCCATACAATATGTTTTAGTAGATCTACAGTTATCAACGTTTCATGTCACAGGACTTTTCCCTCGTCATCTCTGACAATTCTCTTGTTCAAAGTCTATAAACACTAGGATTTAGTCAGACTATCAGGACTCAGCCAGACTATATTCTCTGTACATTTGAAGACGTGTATACCATTGTTTTAGTTATTTTTATTTACTTATTTCTGTTCTGAATCTAACTCTTATCTCTATTAGAAGGACGTTTCCCCTAAGTTTTAACTACATCTTTTTTCTATCTTTCATTAGTGGTCTAAGTAATTAATGGGTTGTTGTTGTTGTTTGTTTTTTTTAGCCATTTTTCTTGTACACAGAAAACTAAAGTATTCGTGATTATCAAACAAATAGGCCTAACCATTAATTTAAAATAAGAGATTAGCCAACAATGAAAATGCGCCAACAATCACAAATCAAATTTTTACAGTGGAATTGTAGATCTATTTCCATCAATTCCGCATACCTGGAACATTTCCTCGCATCAAATCAGTGTGAAGTTCTGATTCTACAGTCGCTTAATGTTATGCCAACCAAACTTCCCAACTTTCAAAATTATTATTATCCTCCAATATATGACTTCGGGAATTCCGGGAAGAAGGTAGCCACTGCTATATACATACTTAAAGAGTTACAGTATCACATATTTACGTCCCCTGTTTTAACATCAGCTGAAGACTTACACGCTTGTGCCGCCACAGTACAATTCAGTAATTCATTAATCTTGAATGTTTTGTCAGTCTACCTGCCAACAGGTCCAAATGACCAAAATACAGAATGGCTGCGTACGATACCAGATCTGCAGCACGGTAAATGGCTAATTGGTGGAGACTTTAATTCCCACTCTCCGTTCTGGGAAAAAGACTGTTGCACTGTTACAAGCAATCGTTTGGTGGAGAATATAGTTGACAGCTCGCTTTACCTTTTAAATGATGGAAGTGTCACTAGAATTCCTGATATCTCCAAACACCGGGCAACAGCCATCGATTTATCTTTGATATCACCAGAATTAGTACCATGCTGTACCTGGGACACTCACAGAGATACTTTGGGAAGTGATCACTTACCTATCATCATAACAATAACTAATGAAAACATCAGGATGAAAGACAGCACACCTGATATTATACCAAAATATAATTATACGCGCGCTGATTGGTCATTGTTTCGGACTGCTCTTGCTGAACAAAAATATAATTATGAGGATGGTGAAAATGTAGATGTTATGTTTTCTAAATTCCAGGAGTCAGTTCTAGCTGCTGCAGACCTCTCAATCCCGAAACTCAAATCTTTTAAGTCCAATAATCGTTTGGGTAATGTCTGGTGGACAGAGGCATGCGAAAAAGCAGTTCAGTATAAAAAAGAGAAATTCAAAGTCTACATCAAGAGCAGAAACCCTGAAGATCATAAGGAAATGAAAACTGCTAACATCCAATGTAATAAAATCATCGCTGAAGCAAAGAACGATTATTGGGCATCATACTGCACCAAAGAAATTTCAGATTTTAAGGATTTCCATAAAGTCTGGACAAAAATGAATCAAATGAAAAATGGAGCCAGCTTACCTAGGTGTCCAATAATAATTGATACATGTCACAAATTTCCTTCCGACATGGACAAAGCTGAAACTTTTGTGGATTTTTTTGCTGAAAATAGTAAAGTAGATGGTTTGTCTCCTACCTGTAAACACTACAGAGAAATGGCAGCTAACAACCTTATTTACACTGATCCAATACCTCAGAATGATCGCTGGTTTAATGCTCCAATCACCATAGAAGAGCTAAAAAACTCAATCTTGTCTCTACACAACAAAAGGAGTTCGGTAGGTGTTGATACAGTTTCAACTGAAATGATTAAGCATCTTCCAGAAAACTTTGTTACTTTCTTACACAAAATTTTTCAGAAATGCTGGGTGAGTGGAACTGTACCACAGGTATGGCAAAAGTCTATTGTTATACCTATATTAAAAGCAGGAAAGCCTAAAAACAACGAAAACAGTTACAGACCTATTGCTTTGACGTCCCATTCGAGCAAACTAATGGAAAGATTGGTATTAAACAGACTTGTACATTACTGTGATAAAAATAACGTTATTCCAGTAAACCAAGCAGGTTTCAGAAAAGGGAGATCCACAATTGAGCACCTGGTTAAACTTACAACTCAGATAAAACAACAGTTTGCACGCCGAAAAAGTCTTTTGGCAACTTTTTTTGATGTGAAAAAAGCGTATGATAAAGTTTGGCATACACGTTTATTGTACAAGCTGAAATCTATTGGTTTATCTGGCAATATGTATAATTATATTAAGTCCTATT
>JAPXFY010000016.1:24300865-24305865 GCA_030674185.1 Monoplex corrugatus | reverse complement strand
ATTCTGTCCATCTCTTATTGTGTCCTGTCCTAACTGTGATTGTGTCCTGTCCTACTGTGATTGTGTTCTGTCCTACTGTGATTGTGTCCTGTCCTGTGATTGTGTCCTGTCCTACTGTGATTGTGTTCTAACTGTGATTGTGTCCTGTCCTAACTGTGATTGTGTCCTGTTTAACTGTGATTGTGTCCTGTCCTACTGTGATTGTGTCCTGTCTAATGTGATTGTGTCCTGTCCTACTGTGATTGTGTTCTGTCCTACTGTGATTGTGTCCTGTCCTACTGTGATTGTGTCCTGTCCTAACTGTGATTGTGTTCTGTCCTACTGTGATTGTGTCCTGTCCTACTGTGATTGTGTCCTGTCCTAACTATGATTGTGTCCTGTCCTACTGTGATTGTGTCCTAACTGTGATTGTGTCCTGTCCTAACTGTGATTGTGTCCTGTCCTACTGTGATTGTGTCCTGTCCTACTGTGATTGTGTCCTGTCTTACTGTGATGTGTCTGTCCTACTGTGAATGGTCCTGTCCTACTATGATTGTGTCTGACCTCTGTGATTTTGTCATAGTCCTACTGTGATTGTGTCAGTTCTAATGATGTGTCTGTCTATGTGATTTGTCCTGTCCTAGTGTTATTGTGTCCTGTCCTACTGTGATTTGTCCTGTCCTACTATGGGTTGTATCCTGTCCTATCTGTGATTGTGTCCTGTGAAACTGTGATTGTGTCCTGTCCTACTGTGATTGTGTCCTGTAACTGTGATTGTGTTCTGTACTACTTGATTGTGTCCTGTCCTACTGTGATTGTGTCTGTCTACTGTGATTGTGTCCTGTCCTACTGGATTGTGTCCTGTTCTACTGTGATTGTGTCCTGTCCTAACTTGATTGTGTCCTGTGAAACTGTGATTGTGTCCTGTCCTACTGTGATTGTGTCCTGTCCTACTGTGATTGTGTCTGTGCAAACTGTGATTGTGTCCTGTCCTACTGTGATTGTGTCTGTCCTACTGTGATTGTGTCCTGTCCTACTGTGATTGTGTCCTGTGAAACTGTGATTGTGTTCTGTCCTACTGTGATTGTGTCCTGTCCTACTGTGATTGTGTCCTGTCCTAACTATGATTGTGTTCTGTGAAACTGTGATTTTGTCCTGTCCTAACTGTGATTTTGTCCTGTGAAACTATGATTGTGTCCTGTGAATCTGTGATTGTGTCCTGTGAAACTGTTATTGTGTCCTGTGAAACTGTGATTGTGTCCTGTGAAACTGTGATTGTGTCCTGTGAAACTGTGATTGTGTCCTGCGTCACTGCTGTTGCCTTTTTACTGTGTTGCCAGCAATAGTCTTTCCAGCTTGACCTTCAGAATGTCCTTGTCTCACTTTAGTTGTCTTCCCTGGGATTGGTGTCCTTGTTACAGCTCTCAGTACAGAATCCTCTTTGAGATACGGTTGTCCCTTCAATACAGCAAACCGCAAACTTGTTCTGTCCACCGAAGCTGCCATTTTCACAGCAGAATCTCGATACCTGCCAAGCCACATTTTTTTTTCAGAACTTGGACGTTGAGCACTCGATTCAGAGACATCATATTGCAGACGCTTGAGTAGATATCTGTATTGGAACTGTTCCAGGTGTTGAATGTACCGTCAGTAGGTAATCCACATCTCGCAGCAGCTGACGGAGGGCGCTGAAGACTATGCTCTGTACACAGCCATCTTTGTGGCGATGTTGTTGCTATGGGTTTGTCACTGCCTCTTTGGTCAGTTTTCAAAAAGGAGAGCTAATCCTGGAGATGTGTAGAAACGTCTTGGCATCAAGAGATTCATTGCTGCTCGTTGTTCCAAGTAGAACAATTTGTGTACAGTGTTGGTCTTATACATACATGCATTGATAGGTAGATAGATAGATAGAGAGATAGATAGATAGATAAATAGATAAATAGATAGATAGATAGACAGATAGATAGATAGATAGACAGACAGATAGATAGATAAACAGACAGATAGATAGATAGGCAGATAGATAGATAGATAAATAGATAGATAGATAGACAGATAGATAGATAGATAGGCAGAATAGATAGATAATAGAGAAATAGATAGATAAATAGATAGATAGATGAATAGATAGAGAGATAGATAGATAGAGAGATAGATAGATAGATAGATAGAGAGATAGAGAGATAGATAGGTACACACATACATACACACACACGCACACACACATACACACACACACACACGCACACATACACACACACACACACACACACACGCACACACTCACTTACGTTCGCTCACATACGCATATAGTCAAAACTCAGAGACAGCCATGATTTTATGCCGAAGAAAAATGTTGAATTCATTTCATCTAGAGATCTGAATTGACTCAATATTTTTAGTCCAAGAAAAAAAAAAAGAAAAGAAAAGAGGAACAAAAACAAAATACCATAGGTTACAACAACAGCATAGTGAAATGAAGTATAGTTTTAGTTTTAACTCTGATTCTTTGGAGAGAAAAAGATTTGAAGAACAAAACAAAACAAAAAAATGAACATGAAGTGAGAAAACAGGAAAAGAAAGAAAACAAAATCCAGAAAAATAATTAAAATATAAAAAAACAAATAAAAAGAAATTAGAGATGAAAAACAAGGGAAAATGAAATAAGAAGAAAAAAAAATAGGTTTAAGAAAAAGGACAACAAACAAACAACAAAAAAAGAAGGAATCAAAAGAAAGAAAGAAACGAAAATGAAAGAAAGAAAAAAAGGAAGAGGAAAAAACCAATATACAGACAACATACATTTGGATAAAGTGTAGCGAGTTATCCTTGATAAAGATAATCAAGCCATTCTAACAATCAGCCTTGTTTATATTTCATGTTTTGGGTGTGTTTTTTTCAACCTGTACAAACGGTTTAGTTGATTGTGCCCTCAAAACTGTACCAGTTTTGTTGAAACAGTTGCCATTGCTCACTTGCTTTGGTTTAAAATTAACTAAATAAAACGTTGAAACTAATAATGCGTGAACAAGAGCAAAATTCAGGAAATATCGCAGAATGGAATAAGAGAAAAAAAATGAATAGAGAGATGGACAACAAAACAAATAAATAAGCAAATAGATAAATAGATATATAAATGTATAAGCAAGTAAAGAAAGAAAGAAAGAATGAATGAAACAAAGAATGCATGAAAGAAAGAAAGAACGAAAGAAGGAAAGAATAAAAAGAGAAAGAAAGAAAGAAAGAATAAATAGGTCGGTAAAAAGACAAATGAAATAAAATGGATGAAAATCGAGCAAAATAAATACAAAGTGAATTGCCATGACTTAAAGGCAAGAACCCAACATGCAGCAAAAATATTTAAAATAAAGTATGCATTGATGACTTCTCTACATTGTGCTGGAATCCAGACCAGAACAACATTACTGATATGTTTGGTGCACATAATTCCATCAGTATTGGCAGACACACACAGCCACTTCATGGCTCAACCAGAACATTTTTTTTGTCTTTGTAAGACATTAGGAGAAAAATATTTCATAGGAAATCAGGTCTGTGGTGGCACAGGCAAAGTACACTCGAGGACCAAAGTGGTAAATAAACAAACGAACGAACAGAAAAGCAAACAAACTGCCGAACAAAGAAAGAAAGAAACAAACAAACAAACATAACAAAGTAACCAGCAAACAAAGTAACAAACAAAATGGTCAAGCCATATAAACAAACCTCCTTTTCCTCTTCATGTAGAAAATTGTATCTGTTTACCAGTGGCCTTCAGACCTGACCTTTCTCAAATTACAAAATGTAGGTAGAGGTACCTCTTC
This sequence comes from Monoplex corrugatus, assembly GCA_030674185.1. Lineage (NCBI taxonomy): Eukaryota > Metazoa > Mollusca > Gastropoda > Littorinimorpha > Ranellidae > Monoplex > Monoplex corrugatus. The sequence continues at coordinate 24,302,062 of JAPXFY010000016.1, read as the reverse complement.
AGCTTTGGCTTAAAAGTAAACATTTGACCAACATATGATTGAGTCTATCTGTCAATAAACAACTGGGAAGAGAACTTCATCAGTGTCTTTTTGCATTCTGTAGCTGTCAGCCATTCCAGTTTTACACATTTAGGATTACTGTAAACGTATGCATTGACGAAACACAGACACATGCGCCAAACCATGAACCATATTTTCATAAAGATCTATTTAAATGCTGATTTTAGACAGACAGTTCGAGGGCAGGGCTCATTCAGTGTAATTCTGTCCTACAAAAGATGCAAGAACATCATCATCATCAACAACAACAATGACAATGGCGATGCTATAGCAACAAGAATAAAAAGGAAAATAGTCAACCTATTCAAAAATCTCTTCCTATCCAAATTTCATGACAGAACATCCAGAGTTTTTCTACATTATTCTAGATCACCGTAATGTTGAAGAACGTTTGAATAAATACAACTTGACATGAAGTAAGAGTAATGCTAATAACAGAAAATAGGTACTGTCAACGGTTCCTGAGAAAATGCTTCTCACGTATCTGCCTACAGATGTATTGATTTTCGGCAATATTTTGGTCCATATGATCTTCACCCTGGTTACGGACTTCTGCACAACGCATTCATGAGTCCTCAACGACTCATGTTTGGTAAAGGTCCATGCAGAAAACAGCTGAGGAAATCTTTGTAAACACATTATTGTCAAAGGCAAATATGACACAAAATCACAGATACACCTCTTTTTTCTTAGCAGTTATGAAACAATCTTCCTAAAAAAAAAGGGGGGACAAATATGAAGAGAGAGAGAGAGAGAGAGAGAGAGAGGACAGAACAGAGACAGAGACAGAGAGACAGAGAGACATAGAGAGACAGATAGAGAGAGACAGAAACAGAAAGAGAGAAAGAGAGAGAGAGAGAGAGAGAGAGAGAAATAGAGACATACAGAGGGAGGGGGGAGAAAGAAAGAGAGAGAGAGAGAGACAATGACAACGACAATGATACTTTATTTTCCAACGGTAAAAGCTATTGGCTAGAAGCCATTTTTCAAACTTGCTGTTGCTGTTATATATATATATATATATATATATATATATAATATATATATACAGAGAGAGAGAGAGACAGACAGACAGAGAGACAGAGAGAGACAGACAGAGAGACAGAGAGAGACAGACAATGAGACACAGAGAGAGAC
>JAPXFY010000016.1:24293365-24295865 GCA_030674185.1 Monoplex corrugatus | reverse complement strand
CACTCTCCGTCCTCAGCCACTCTGCAAGTCCGTCCAATATTTTCTGCCTGGGTCTACCTGGTGCTCTTTTTCGTTCCAGCATTCCTGTTGTGACCGGGTGCTTTTAATTTCTCTTGCCTCTTAAAATGATTTAAACATGTTTGCTCGTCTTTTCTTTATTTTTTTCATTAATGTTCTTCTAGTGTATATCTCTTTCAAGACTGTCTCGTTTGTTTTCTTTGCTGTAGGGATGGGATATATGCTAAACTCGAGCTACTATGATATTGTCTGTTGAAATGAAAGCAGGAACTTCCTTCGCTCGGTTACCTCTTGATATATCTAGCGATAAATGTGGCCGATTTTGTTTTGCCCAGTTTCTGTTGGCTGCGATGGATCTTAGTGCTTAGCGGAGATGTGGCAACCCACAGCTCCTGTCGCTCCTCTTGACAAGACTTGACATCTTCCACACTCTCTGTCCTCAGCCACTCTGCAAGTCCGTCCAATATTTTCTGCCTGGGTTTACCTGGCGCTCTTTTTCGTTTCAGTATTCCTGTTCTGACCGGGTGCTTTAATTTCTCTTGCCTCATAAAATGATTTAAACATGTTGCTGGTCTGTCTGGTCCTCTTGAACGTAGAGGCAGATTGCTGAAGGTGTCTTTTGAACTGATCGTTCGTGTGTCTCGTTGAACCAGGTGTGGCCGGACCACTGGCTGCTCTGTGGACAGAAGGTGGTGGTCGTTCTTTACTATCCGTGGCTTAAGGAGTGCTTTGAGGACGCTCCCCTTTCTTGCTGTAGCTGATGCTGTAGTCCCGTCGCTCTTCGTGTACTCTTCTTTCTGCTTTTAGCCAGCTCATCTACCCCTTGTTACCTGGTACCCCACAGTGGATCAGGATCCACTGGAGCACCAGCTCATCTAACTTCTCGTTACCGGGTATCCCACAGTGGGTGAGGATCCACTGGAGGACAAGCTCATCTACCTTTTCGTTACCTGGTGTCCCAGAGTGGGCGAGGATCCACTGGAGGACCCGCTCATCTACCCTTTTGTTACTTGGCATCCCACAGTGGATGAGGATCCACTGGAGGACAAGTTCATCTACCCTCTGGTTACCTGGTGTCCCACAGTGGGTGAGGATCCACTGGAGGACCCGCTCATCTACCTTCTCGATACCTGGTGTCCTACAGTGGGCGAGGATCCACTGGAGGACCCGCTCATCTACCTTCTCGACACCTGGTGTCCTACAGTGGCGAGGATCCACTGGAGGACCGCTCATCTACTTCTCGATACTGTGTCCAACAGTGGGCGAGGATCCACTGGAGGACCATTCGTCTGGTTGTAAGAGTTAGAACAGTTGTGCACGTCTTCTCAACGCTGACAACAGGATAAACATTCATTGGCATTGATAGTAATGGGACAGAGGCATGAACGGAAACAAAAACGTCAAAAACGTTTTAAATTAAACAATTAGACGAATGAACAAACATAAATGACACAAACAAATCACAACAAACAAAGCAAAACCAAGCAAGCAATTGAGAATGAAATGAAACACGTAAATAAACAAACAACAACCACAATATTTTTTTTGCCGGTTCCTTGCTGATCTTAATGAAACAGATATATTATTCTTGATGAATCGAACAACCAACCAAATATAACGCAAACATATATTTTGGCGATTGGTCACTCCAAGTCTTTTCCAACGAACAAACAAACAAACAAATAAACAAACAAACAAACAAACAAACAAACAAACAAAAATAAACAAACAAACAAACAAACAAACAAATAAACAAACAATAACAACTCCAACCCCCCCAAAAAACAACAACAACAACAAAAACAGAAAAGTGGGACATAACTAAATACATAGATAACAAAACATACAAACAAAGGGAAATAGCAATCTTGACAGAGGGAATATTATGCCATAGAACAAACATACTTTATCTTGGCCCAGTTACAAGACAAACAAACAAATAAGCAGACAGACAAACAAACAAATAAGCAGACAGACAAACAAACAAACAAAAAAACAACAAACAAAAACAAAAACAAAAAATAACATACATACATACACACATACATACATACATACACAACATACATACATACATACATACATTCATACATATATACATGTACATACATACATACATACATCTACATACATACATACATACATACATACATACATACATACATACAGCAACCAAACAACAACAAGCAAATACACCTTCTACTTACTGACATATACACGCTAATCTCAAAACCAGCAAGCCATTCTGGTGTTGCTGAAAAGAAAAAGACTCTGAATTTCTCACAATACATGAAGCACATCTTTCTGGAAAAGTCGAAAAACTCTGAACATAAATGATGAGACAAACATACTGACAACATTGTAATGATACTGAACATAAAAGATAAACAGAAAAACGACAATAAAAATATATTGAAAAAGATAATGATAAATAAGTAAGCAAACATAATAATAATGAAATAATAATGATAATAAGTAATAT
>JAPXFY010000016.1:24285865-24288365 GCA_030674185.1 Monoplex corrugatus | reverse complement strand
TCGCTGAGAAAAAATAAGTCACTCAAGTGTAAACAAAATGAAAACGAAGACAAGCAATAGAACGAAACCAAAATTCAAAGACAAAAACAAAATTTAAAACATCAGAAAAAAAACAACGAAAAGGGATACAACTGACTGATCGATCAACTCGTCAAATAAGTGACCAGCCAACTATCAAGCGGTCAACCCATCACACCCGTGCAACCACCGTCCTCCAACCCTTCCCACTTCACCCACACCCCTCTCCCGTCCAGATAGATGTAACAAGAATACGAATTTATAAGTCAAAAATACATATTTTCTTTGAAGAAGTGCATCTGATAAAAACTATGGCAGCAAGTTTGTTCATCACTTGTTTCTGTTTCATCGTATAAGAAACGTCTCATATAGTGACAACATATGGACACAGTTAAGTTAGGACTCTGTCTAATCAAATGTTACTGAACAGCAAACGAAACAGATAGGAAGGCAGCTCAACAGACCACAAACAGACAGAAAGACATAAAAGAGATGTCAGTTTTAAAAATGTATTGGCAATATTTAACGAAACGATCATCACCGTATAGTAGTGAGGAGAGGTCAGGAGTGAGTAATAGAGATGGGGTAGAAGAGGTGGGGGTTGAGGACAAACACACAGACGGACAGACAGAGAATGTTTCAAACTCAGCCATCATCAGGGGGAAAAAACAAGTCACTAGGTTAAAACCAGAACCAGCTAATCGTTTTTGTCAATCATCGAGATGAACGTCCAGCTGAAGATTTCCACAGAAAGCAAGACGCTAAATACACATCTAAGTGCAACATTCACGCTTTGTAAACTTAAAGCCAAAGATGTAGTGTTTACGCACACTTAAAATGATTCTCATGGCTCTCCATTTTTATTCAGCGAAAGGACATAATCTGCTTTGCTTCCAGACGACTGGCAGGTTTGTTCCTGTCAGTCATGAAGGCAGAAGAACCCAGCACGTGATACTTGTTTCCGACTTCCACATACTTCACGCTGTATCAGCCCTTGTTGAAGCAACTGACAAATAATGCATTCTGCTTCCAAACACAAAACATACACGTTACTACTGAATACAAGATTACTTTTCTTACAGTATGATGAAACATCAAACACATTGTACTTTTGTATAATACTCATCATCATCATCATCATTATGATGTATCCTGCCATATGGCGTTGGCGATCATGGTCCTCCATATCCCTTGCTGCCGCAAGCACATCTTCCACCCTCTCTGTCCCCAGCTGCCCTGCAAGTCAGTCCAATATTTTCTCCCTAGGTCTACCTGGTGCTTTCTTTCTCGCCAGCTTTTCTGTTGTGACCAGGTGCTCTGATTCCCATTTCCTCATAAAATGGCCTATGGATGTTGCCTGTCTTTTCCTAATTTCCTAATGAATGATCTTCTTGTGTCTGCCTCCATCAAGACTGTCTCGTTTGTTTTCTTTGTTGTGCATGGAACTCTCAACATTCTTCTTAGAAACCACATTTCGGCTGCCTCAATCTTGTTCTGGCTTTGCTTGTTGACTGTCCACGTCTCACAACCGTATAACATTATCGGTTCCATATAACAGTCAATAACTCTCTTCCTGATGTTAATTGATAGGCATTTGTATAATACTATACTCTTTCATTTTTTAGGTTTAACACAACTTAAAACTTTCTCTCTTCTTCAGATTATCCTGACAGCAGACTGTAAGATATGTGGAACTGACTTAAACACTAGAGAGAGGTAGGAGAGGGCCAATAACTTATACACAGCTAACTTGAATTTTCATAAACCGTAGAGCATGTGGATAGATCATGATATGATGTCAACAAAGACGAAACAAAAATAAAGTATAAAACCGATTATCTACGATGTTACTGGTTCTGGCTTAAAACCATCAACTTTACAAATTACAAGCAACACTCAGTAACACCCACATGTGTGAAGCACAGCTCATGTCTTTAGGTAGCCCAGGCGACTATGAAGGCCACATCAGCACCGACTGTTTAAAACGCGAAACACCCAGATACTATTCTAGAAGCGAAAAAAACGTAGTGTTACATGGCAGGGATACTTTACACTGGTATGTTGGAGATGGCAGAACATAAAAGGTACGCATACCTGGGTTAAAATATGCAACTGAGTTAGTAGAGGTGATACATAAAAGTGCTTGGGTAAGGTCAAAATATATGATAACATGGGTAAGATCAAAACATATAACATGGATAATGACAAACATATATCATGGGTAAGGTCAAAATATGTAACATGGGTAAGGTCAAAAAGATATAACGTGGGTAAGGCCAAAACATATAACATGATTAAGGTCAAACACATAGCATGGGTAAGGTCAAACGTTTAATAGCATGGGTAAGGTCAAAACTTTTAATAGCATGGGTAAGGTCAAAACATATAATAACATGGGTAAGGTCATAAACATATAACATGGGTAAGGTCAAAACATATAACATGGGTAAGGTCAAAACATATAACATGGGTAAGGTCATAA
>JAPXFY010000016.1:24268365-24280865 GCA_030674185.1 Monoplex corrugatus | reverse complement strand
GAGTGAATCTTTATTGAAAGAGGGAATCTTCATTGAAAGAGGGAATCTGTATTGAAAGAGGGAATCTTTATTGAAAGAGGGAATCTTTATTGAAAGAGGAAATCTATATTAAAAGAGTGAATCTTTATTGAAAGAAGCAATCTTTATTAAAAGAGGGAATCTTTATTAAAAGAGGGAATCTCAATTGAAAGAGGGAATCTTTATTGAAAAAAGCAATCTTTACTGAAAGAGGGAATCTTTATTGAAAGAGGGAATCTTAATTGAAAGAGGGAATCTTTACTGAAAGAGTGAATCTTAATTGAAAGAGTGAACATTTATTGAAAGAGGGAATCTTTATTGAAAGAGTGAATCTTAATTGAAGGAGGAAATCTTTATTAAAAGAGGGAATCTTAATTGAAAGAGGGAATCTTTATTGAAAAAAGCAATCTTTACTGAAAGGGAATCTTTATTGAAATTGGGAATCTTAATTGAAAGAGGGAATCTTTATTGAAAAAAGCAATCTTTACTGAAAGGGAATCTTTATTGAAAGAGGGAATCTTAATTGAAAGAGGGAATCTTTATTGAAAGAGGGAATCTTTATTGAAAGAGGGAATCTTAATTGAAAGAGGGAATCTTAATTGAAAGAGGGAATCTTTATTGAAAGAGTGAATCTCCATTGAAAGAGGGAATCTTTATTGAAAGAGGGAATCTTAATTGAAAGAGGGAATCTTTATTGAAAGAGGGAATCTTTATTAAAAGAGGGAATCTTTATTGAAAGAAGCAATCTTTATTAAAAGAGGGAATCTTTATTAAAAGAGGGAATCTTAATTGAAAGAGGGAATCTTTACTGAAAGAGGGAATCTTAATTGAAAGAGTGAATATTTATTGAAAAAGGGAATCTTTACTGAAAGAGGGAATCTTTACTGAAAGAGGGAATCTTTATTGAAAGGGGGAATCTTCATTAAGACAAGGAATCTTTATTAATTCACGGCAACCAGTCCAGTTTGAAAAAGGGAATCTTTATTTATTTGCGGTAACCATGGTGCGTTGAAAGAGGGAATCTTTATTTTTTTGCGGTAACCATGGTGCGTTGAAAGAGGGAATCTTTATTAATTTGCGGTAACCATGGTGCGTTGAAAGAGGGAATCTTTATTAATTTGCGGTAACCATGGTACGTTGAAAGAGGGAATCTTTATTAATTTGCGGCAACCATGGTGCGTTGAAAGAGGGAATCTTTATTTATTTGCAGCAACCATGGTACGTTGAAAGAGGGAATCTTTATTAATTTGCGGCAACCATGGTACGTTGAAAGAGGGAATCTTTATTAACTTGCGGCAACCATGGTACGTTGAAAGAGGGAATCTTTATTAACTTGCGGCAACCATGATACGTTGAAAGAGGGATTGTTTATTAATTTGCGTCAACCATGGTACGTTGAAAGAGGGAATCTTTATTAATTTGCGGCAACCATGGTGCGTTGAAAGAGTGAATCTTTATTAATTTGCGGCAACCATGGTACGTTGAAAGAGTGAATCTTTATTAATTTGCGGCAACCATGGTGCGTTGAAAGAGTGAATCTTTATTAACTTGCGGCAACCATGGTGCGTTGAAAGAGGGAATCTTTATCAACTTCCGGCAATCATGCTACGTTGAATGAGGAATCTTTATTAAAAGAGGGAAACTTTATTAATTCGTGTCAACCATACTAGGTTAAAAGAGGGAATCTGTATTAAAAGAGGGAATTTTTATTAAGTCGTGGCAACCATGATAGGTTGAAAAAGGGAATCTTTATTAATTCGTGGCAACAATGCTAGGCTAAAGGAAGAAACTTAACCTAGGATAGCAAAACGAGAATGCGTGGACAGACCCCAAATACATCAAATCTACTGACCTCGGTTTCCCCCCAAAAACGGAGACAGCCACTTATTTCTGTTTCTTTGATACTTCAGACTCTTCTTTTTGTACATCTTTTCACTTGTACCAGTCAGGGACATTGCCGAGAGATACAATTGACGGTCAACAGACAACTCGAAATTCTGAAGAAGAGACAAATCAAGAAACGAGAAAAAAAAATCTCAAGTTTTAGACCTCACCACAATCATTATCTCTTCGTAGGCGAGACACTCACAATCCATGTAGCACCGAGTTTAGACACCTCTTTCTTTCTGGTTACCATAGATTTTGTGCAGGCTTAGGAAATCCGTCAGCTGAGTACTGGCAGATTTGGGTGGAACGCATATGGAGGTGTTCGAGGGCGGTGAATCACTCTCTAAGGAACTCTAATGACTCCACAACTCCTGCTATTCTCGTCTTACACGTAAAGAGTGTAACTAAGAATGGTAGCGAGAATTACACATACATCGGTATGTTTGAAACTATAAAGAAATCAATTACCTGGCTGTCCGTTAAATTACTTTTTTCTTAGTCTGGTATATCTGTGAAAGAACAATGAGTTGCGAATGCGAAAGCTTAGGTTGGTACTTCCATTTCTTTCAGGGTCATCATGGCACCCGTGCTTCACATATAAAAGGGATTTTTTTTATCGCTAAGAGCAGGAGAAAAAAAAAGTTTTATACGGCTTGACCATCCTGTTTCTTCTTCAGCTGTCTGCAGGGCATTAGGATAATCACATGTGTCTGCTTTAGTGCCAGACTACAAAATTTAATAACGACAACTTGGGCCTCACACACACCAATGCGGCAAAGAAAGATCTGGTTTATAGGAAGGTGGCTAAGGTTCAGGGACCTTGTCCCTTTCAGCTCATTGGTCGTTTTGAGGAAGGAGGATGAGGAGGAGGGAGGAGGAGGAGAAGAAGAATGCGAAGAAGAAGGAAGAATGCGAAGAAGAAGAAGAAGAATGCGAAGAAAGAAGAAGAAGAAGAAGAGAAGAAGAAGAAAGAAGAAGGAAGAAGAAGAAGAAGAAGAAGAAGAAGAAGAAGAAGAAGAAGAAGAAGAAGAAGAAGAAGAAGAAGAAGAAGAAGAAGAAGAAGAAGAAGAAGAAGAAGAAGAAGAAGAAAGAAGAAGAAGAAGAAGAAGAAGAAAGAAGAAGAAGGAAGAAGAAGAATGCGAAGAAGAAGAAGAAGAAGAAGAAGAATGCGAAAAAGGGAAGAAGAAGAAGAAGAAGAAGAAAGAAGAAGAAGAAGAAGAAGAAGAAGAAGAAGAAGAAGAAGAAGAAGAAGAAGAAGAAGAAGAAGAAGAAGAAGAAGAAGAAGAAGAAGAAGAAGAAGAAGAAGAAGAAGAAGAAGAAGAAGAAGAAGAAGAAGAAGAAGAAGAAGAAGAAGAAGAAGAAGAAGAAGAAGAAGAAGAAGAAGAAGAAGAAGAAGAAGAAGAAGAAGAAGAAGAAGAAGAAGAAGAAGAAGAAGAAGAAGAAGAAGAAGAAGAAGAAGAAGAAGAAGAAGAAGAAGAAGAAGAAGAAGAAAAAAAAAAAAGAAGAAGAAGAAGAAGAAGAAAAGAAGAAGAAGAAGAACAAGAACAAGAAGAACAAGAAGAACAAGAACAAGAACAAGAACAAGAACAAGAACAAGAACAAGAATAACAAGAATAACAAGAAGAAAAAGAAGAAGTGCTTTATGCACACCATGTATGCCATTTCATTTAAGTTCCCATTATCGTATTATTGTGTTCATATCATCCTTTAGTCCATCACCAAGTCAAACAACATGTCAAGCAACAGAAGCACACGCCTAAAACGGCTTTTGATTCAGCGCACACGTGTCTGGTAATTATCTGGAGTCAACAAGAGAGGAAGCTCATTGTTTTCTTTTCTGCGCACTTCGCCCAAGAAATACCCTCAAGCTACCATCAGCAGACAATGTTTCACACAAGAAGGTAAATTTAGACAGTTTCCAAATTCTAGTTTGTATTAAAAATCACCACAGGTTAGGCTCACTGCTGGGTTACAATCGTATCCATCTCGTCCTGTTTTCGATCACCAAGTCAAGAAGATTAATGTCAAGCAACAAAAGCACAAGTCTAAAAGGGCTTTTATTTCACAGCACCTATGTCTGGTAATTGTACAGGGTCATCACGAGAGGAGGCTTATTGTTTTTGTTGTCCGCGAACTTCGCCTTGGACATCCTCAAACTACTATCAGCAGACAAAGTTTCAGACAAGGAGGTAAATTTACAAAATGTACAAAAATTCCAATCTGTATAAATAATCACGTAAGTTAGGCTCGCTACTGGGTCGAAATCGTTACGAGACTGGCGTTGGAACTTTCAAGAACGGACGGCGTACAACAAGCTGACATGTGACACAGTTTCTACAGAGTGACCCGTAGGATGTTCAAAAACCTCACATAAAAGAGCTACACAATTAACTGGCATAATTTCCTATGAGTGACTGCAAGGTGTTTAAAATCTTCACTTAAAAGAGCTACACAAGAACTCCCGACACGTGTATCTTTTTACTGCAAAACGTGCATAGGTCAGGTCAAGGTCTCATCTTTCTCGATGCTTTGTAAAATAATGGTGATGGTGACAAAGGGACTGATAATCGGTGCCAAGATAACGAAACAAAACAAAGCAAAACAAAACGGAAAAGAGCCATGCTTGTCAGAATCACACCCACCATCATCAGAAGTATTTTTTTAGGACAGAATGAGATTGAGGTCATCTATGTGTGTAGTTCAAATCAGCAATTCAAGCAAAAAGACTAAGAAGACCGAGCTGTCGCGTGGGCAGAGCCACAGCAGCATTCAACAAACTGTCATAAATCTCAAACAGCAAGAACATCTCCCTCAACTAGAATTGCTGGTTCTCAAATTTAAACTCTCTCAAGTTTGCTGTTCAACATTGAAACATGGCACCTGAAAGCAAAGCTAGGAGAAGAAGCTTGCCTCTTTTGACATAAGATACCTACGCCAGATCTTGGGGCATCAAATAAAGAGGCATTGTGACATACGATCAAGTAAGGTCTAGAAGCAAGGAGATCCCAGTTACCAACATCACTTGCAAACGTGGACTGAGTCAAGTAGGCCATGACGCTGTACTGCCGCCTTCCACACCTGCCAACCAAGGTGGCGAAGACCAAAAATGAAAAATGAAGTGGGCGCTAGACAGGTGACAGGGACCGACAACTGGTGAATAGACGCTGGAGTGATATGATGCCCTCAGACTCTCATAAGCTCATATTCAAATTCAAATTCAAATTCCTTCATGTATATATATATATATATATATGTATATTCATTTCTTTTGTCATAGTGAATTTATCATTTTAACCTTTGAGAATGCGTTGCCGTAGTGCAGCGCCACCAAATTGTTTTTTTTATTACCAACACTTCAGAAAAGCAAGACGGCTAATTTGCCCTCAAAGGGAGAGACCCTGGAAATCAACCTATCTCTTTTTAATGTTTCATACCAGAGCAGCCGGGTGAATGCTCTGCCTCTTCACGATTTTCAACTGCCGTAGGATCTTATATTAAGCGTGAGCAGGCCAGAAGGTACATGGGTCCGGCTCGTAAAGAATGGTTCGCTTGAATCCGTCGCGTGTTTAAATCTGCCTCGCTCCTTTTACGGTCAGTAGAAATACCTTTTTAATTACGCTTATCAAAATCTGTTTTGTGAGTTTCTATTTGTCACACAAATCACTATCAAAGTACCAGGTAGGGTCTACACTAACCTGAATCAAAGTGACTGTAGCGTTCAGGCAAACAGAAATATGATAAGAACCATAACAAAACAGGAAAGAAGAACATGAACGCGTATTTAATACAACAAAACAAGACGGGCTGCAAATTTTCGGCCAAATGGCCTTTGTCAAGCGTAAGATTTACAAACAAACAAACACTAGATACAACAAAAATTGAGAAAAAAAAGTTTATGTAACAAGTTCATCGTGTGCCTGCTGCACGCCGTTAGCAATTATAGCCCTTTATACGAATCTATCCCTTGTCGATGCAAGCACATCTGCCACCCTGTCTGTCCTTCATCCATCTTGCAGATCTGTCCAGCATCTTCTCTCTGGGTTTATGTGGTGCTCTCTTCCTTACAGCTTTCTTGTTGTCATAAGTTACGATAGTTCAGAAACTCTGTATCATTTCATAAGAAATCTATCTTCTTCAGCTCAACGCTCAACAACGCATCACCAAAGTCAGCCCATCTTTTGTTCTTGTCTTAAATCTGGTGACTTTGTTTCTTTGTTGTCTACTGTGTAGACCTACACTTGACAAAGGCCAGTTTGGCCAAAAAAAAAATTGTGCCTATCGCTTGACAAAGGCCAGTTGGCCGGGATAAGAAAAAAAAAACAACGTGCCTATCTGATTTTGTCGTTTTATAAGCTTTGTTATTCTGTTTTTCACTTATTTCTTGGTAGTCATAAAAATAAAACCCGAGAAAAAAGACAGTTCTGTCAAACTTCTCTATCATTTTTTCATCCACATCCCCATTTATATTCGTTCTGCAACCGTCATAATCCGCAGTGCCCGATTGGGTCGATACCACCATTGGCAATTCTGAGACCTACTTTTCCTATTCAAGCTGGGAACTGAAATCTTTGCCAGCTAATACTAAGCTGTGTGAGGCTTTTATGGTTGAGAGAAAGAGAAGAGAACAGAGAGAGAGAGAGAGAGAGACAGAGACAGAGAGACAGAGAGAGAAAGAGAGAGAGAGAGACATAGACAGAGAGAGGAAAGAGAGAGAAGAGAGAGAAAAGAGAGAGAGAGAGAAAGAGAGGGAAGAAAGAGAGAGAGAGAGGAAAGAGAGAGAGAGAAAAGAGAGAGAGGAAAGAGAGAGAGAGAAGAGAGAGAGAGGAAAGAGAGAGAGAGAGAGAGAGAGAGAGAGAGAGAGAGAGAGAGGAGAGAGAAAAGAGAGAGAGAGGAAAGAGAGAGAGAGAGGAAAGAAGAGAGAGAGAGGAAAAGAGAGAGAGAGAGGAAAGAGAGAGAGAGAAGAGGAAGAGAGAGGAAAGAGAGAGAGAGAGGAGAGAGAGAGAGAGAGAAGGGAGATAAGGAAGCTAAAGATTGGTAGTATAGATACACTGGCGCTGTGTCAAGTTCATTATTGATGATGGAGGTGATAATGCTGCTGCTGCTACTGATAATAGCGATGATGAGTACGATAACGAGGATTGTGATAGAGGTGGTGGTGGTGGTGGTGGTGATGGTGGTGGTGGTGGTGGTGGCGAAGATAATGATGATGGCAGCGATAGCTGTTAACATCAACTTAGCGCACTCCAAACGGTTTCAATTCTTGTATCACAATGTGTTCGCAAATACACAACCATAAGAGCACAGTCTTCATAGCACATGCACACACAGAGACACACACAGAGACACAAACACAGACACACAGAGACGCAAACAACACAGATACAGACACAGACAAAGACACATAAATTATACATACGTACACACACATATGCATGTGTGCTTATATATATATATATATATATATATATATATATATATATATATATATATAGAGAGAGAGAGAGAGAGAGAGAGAGAGAGAGAAGCATAACATACCTATATATCTTATGTATACATATATAAAAAGCAAACAAAATGAAATAAACGAATGAATGATTAAACCAAAAAAACTAAACAACATAAAAAAAAAAACGCTATGCGATTTCTGATTCTGCAAGTGGAATTTCTTCATCTGACCATATAAGTATACAATTATGTGTCTCTTGTTGCAAATAAGTAGCTTCATGGAAGCCAGTTTTCCAAAGACCAGCATCAGTCTGGTTTGACGAACAGTACAGAACGTTTGTTTCAATGGCTCCACCAAAACTTCGCTAAACAAATTGAGGAAGACGTATAATCGGTAATACCTGCTATCAGTGTGTACGTTTTCACACGACACAAAACAAGGATGTTGAAAAATCAAAGGATCGGCTATATCTTAACCCTTTGACTCCCGTACCCTGTCCACCAGCACCCTGCATTGTCAAGCATGCTAGCAAAAAAAAAAAATCTTAACCCTTTCATGCCCACACCCCTTTTTACCAGTTTCCTGCAGGAAGCTGGAGGATAAGGTTAGGGAGTCCAGAAAGTTAAAGTTTTGCAGTTGGTGGATAAGGTGCTGGTGGATAGGATGAGGGAGTCAAAGAATTAAGATTTTTGTAGTTGGTGGGTAGGATGCGGGCGTCAAAGGGTTGATTAATTAAAATCAAGGTTGCCATACATCGTGAGCAGGCTGGGGATGTAGCGATAGGAAACCCATCATTTCTCTCGGAACAGGTACAACATGGCTGATTTCCATTCCCTCTCTGCAGCGGCTTTACTCTTCCGGTTTCTGAAAATGAGGGACAGGTGTCCATTTATAGCTGGGCTAACTAGTTGTCGAGCCGGAGCATGAATCTGGTTTCATACCCATGGATTGTATCGTGACTGCTGGAACCTTGGCTGCCAGAAGCGGGTGCTCAGGCCAGTAACGGTAGCCAACGGGTCAATATTTGAACAGCGGAGAGTTTTGTCACCGCTTGCCTTAGTTTCAAGGTCAAGTCTGCCTTAATTACAATCGGCAATGCAGTTTGTCGGGGATCTTTACTATTGCTGCTTATTAAAGCCCGTGGGCGCGTGCAGCCCCCCCCCCTGCCCCCACATATTCACATATGTACATATATATATATATATATATATATATGTATATATATATACATGTGTGTGTGTGTGTTTGAGTATGTGTATGCATGTGAATATGTGTGTGTGTGTGTGTGTTTGTGTGTGTGTGTGAGTGTGTGTGTGTGTGTCTATGTATGTATGTATGTATGTATGTATGTATGTATGTAAGTATGTATGTATGTATGTATGTATGTATGCATGTATGTATGTATGTATGTATAGTGTGTGTATGTGTGTGTTTGTGTAACCTACGTAAGTATGTGTGTATATGTATATATGTACATGTACATACAAACAGGCAGACTGGTATACATATACATACCGAAGGAGAGACGAAGCATGAAGACAGGAGAGCGAGAGGGAGGGAGAGAGAGAGAGACAGACAGACAGAGAGAGAGACAGACAGACAGAGACAGACAGAGAGGCAGAGAGACAGATAGACAGAGAGAGAAAGAGAGAGGGAGAGAGAGATAGAGAGAGAGACAGACAGACAGACAGTGAGAGAGAGAGAGAGGCAGAGAGAGAGATAGAGAGAGAGACAGAGAGACAGAGAGACAGAGGCAGAGAGAGAGAGAGACAGAGAAACAGAGAGTGAGAAAGAAAGAGAGAGACAGAGAAAGAACAGACAGGCAGACAGACACACAGACAGAGAGAGACAGAGACAGAGAGACACAGAGAGACACATTGAGAGAATAGATAACAGAGAAACAACAAAGTCTTATCAAATTACATGTATTTCATACTACAGCAACAAGACACATTTCATACCAATCCCTCATTTCCATCTCCTATACTGTCCAATAATAACCTCTACCTTCCAAGTTTATTTTGAAACACCAATGTTATACATCGGAATGATCAAGCTCTATAATAAACAAAAAACCTGTTTTGATATACCGTGAAGCACACCTGGCATCAACAGGAACAACTGAGCCGTGTCCATTTCAATTCTTACCCATCTAAGTGTTACTTTCCACAGATTTTTACAAGGCTAATGACGTAAAAAATGCGCTTTGCTTCTGTGAATCACAGTGAGAAATGTCATGATTTTCCATTTGCAATTTGCTGGTTATTTTCAAATTACAAAATAGGGTGGGTGGGGATGATTTCACGATGATAAACTGATTGAAATATTATCTTCTTAGTCACACAATTGTATCTGTTTTAATTTACTTGCACAGAAATTGGCCATTACCCTGTTTCGTTTTCCTGTGTAAAACTTCACAATTACATACTTTCGCTTTTTGTGCAGACAGTCATGATAACAGTTTTCACATTCCTGAGCCATTCCGTAACACCAAAGTTTGATTATTCCTATTCAGAATTATGTTTCTATGACTATATGATTTACCAACATGATATTGCAAGTTTGTTTTCAGAATGCTCAATATCAGCCGGGAAATCGCAGATGATAATGTATCCACCTGGAAAAAACACTGTGATGCTTATAGTCCATACAGAAATAACCGAGGCATTGTTGTTGATAGACGTTTTAACAATACTATAGAACATTGTGAATTTACACAGAAGAACGCGAGAAATTATTACCGATATTGCTCACTCCTCTTGCTAGACTGACACAATATTAGTAAACAAAATGTAGACTAGGTAAAGGTAAGACTTCAGGACCTGCCAGCTCATGGACTTACGTGCAAACTTAAGGCTTGTGCATGATCACCATGCATGACATCTGTGACGTCAATGTATATGGAATTTATTCCGAGCAGGGAGACATCATCTTGAGAAACTGAAACGAAACTTGAAACCGCTCCAGAAGGAGCATCAGGCATAAAACAAGGCTCTTCCGTCTAATATCACTTATAAGTGAAAAGACGTTAAATCAAAGAACGAACGAAGGCTCTTCAATGGTCTTGAGCAAGCAAGGGTAGCACACCCCACGCCTTCCAGACACCCTTTATGTCTAGCTAAATTGTGCTTATCTGATGCTCTTGTGATGCCCATGACAAAAGTGATGTGGGGTGTCTGATTATGTCCATCCTGAGGATTTAACTACGCCATTTCCATCTGTTCTTTTTCTACCTCGATATCAATACTGCCTGATGCCAGATCGTCTCAGTGCCTACCCATTGTAAACGTGTTGCTCTCGTCTAATTTTCTGATCCGTAATGCTCGTATACATCTTCCTTCCAACCCCCATCACTCAACTTCCGATCTAGCAGTTAGTTTGCAAAATCCTTGAAGCGTAGAGCAGAACTCATCAATCGTTGAACGTTTTAAAGTTTTAAGATTGATGTTGATGTAGGACGATGAAAGTGGTCCAATGTTGCCATATCGGTCAAAAGCCTGCGTAACCATTGTCAGTCATTTTTGCTGTGACTTCTTTCTTGATTTTGCCGTTTTCAGAGACAATGATACCCATACTGATGATGGATGCTGATATAAACATGAACACCCCGCCCTCCCAACATCCGATAAAAAACAGCAGATAAATCACTTTTGACATAAATTAGAGGCCTCTGCTATTTTGACATTAGGCAGCTAACTGTTGGGGTTCTTCCATATAACAACCAAGTTACAATATTATAAAACACCAAGCTACGACCTACAGCTAGCCGAACTGAGGTTCTCAACCGCCATTCCCTGAGTAGAATCCCCGGATGTTCATTTGTATTCAAGCTGACCTTTGACACAAGGGCGATAACCTTTGGTTAATATTCAACTGGGTGCCTGTTCAGACCATGTTATTAACCACTCTCTTTTATAACAGATCAAGATCCAAAAATCGATCCAGTGCCTTGCTTCAATACCTCATAAAATTCTGGTCGATGTCTATACATCCACAGTCAGACAGTCAGGGAGACAGACTGACAAACAAAACGGACAGACATAAGGGGTCGGTCTAAACGTATCCTTGTAAAAAGAGGGATGAAAAATGTTGGAATGGGTCAGGAGGAGAGTTGGTGAGATACTAGGAGGATTATCTGATAGTCGATGTGTGGACAGTGAAACAAATCCGCTTAGGTCTTAAGTGTTGTTTGCAATCTTTGCTGAAATATGAGCATTGACTAAGATCAACACAGAGAATCTGGTTACGTATTTGTCTGCCTGTCGACATACACATGTCAGGAGACAATTTTTGATAGTTAATATATAAATAAATGGATAAATAAGTCAATGTATTTATAGATAGATAGATAGATACATACATACATGTAGATAGATAGATAGGTAGATAGATAGATAGATAGAGTAGAATATAGATATATAGAATAGATATAGATAGATAGGTAGAGAGATAGATAGATAGATAGATATATAGATAGATAGATAGATAGATAGATAGATAGATAGATAGATAAATAGACAGATAAACAGGCAGACCGACAGATAGACAGATAGACATATAGATAGATATATAGATAGACAGACAGACGACCAGCAGATAGATAGATAGATAGACAGCAGATAGATAGATAGTTAGATATATAGATAGATAGATAGATAGATAGATAGATAGATAGATAGATAGATAGAGAGATAGATAGATAAACAGAAAGACAGGCAGACAGATAGATATAAATAGATAGATATGTGCATGTGTCAATATACGTGAGAGAGAAAGTGAGAGAGAGACAGAAAGAGAAAGAGAGAGAGAGAGAGAGAGAGAATTGTGTGTGTGTGTGTGTGTGCGTGTGTGCGTGTGTGCGTGTGTGTGTGTGTGGTGTGTGTGAGAGAGAGAGAGACAGACAGACAGACAGATACAGACAGACACAGACAGGCAGCCAGACAGAGACAGAGGGATACAGAAAGAGGCAGACAGAGACAGAGATACAGAAAGAGAGAGAGAGAGAGAGAGAGAGAGAGAGAGAGAGAGAGAGAGAGAGAGAGAGAGAGAGAGAGAGAAGGAGAAATACTGATTACGAGTCTAGCCTAGGTAAGTAGGAAATACATATAAAATTATACCTGAGACAGTACTTCCATATCACAGACAAGAC